>LPNX010706253.1:13716-64117 GCA_001517045.1 Pseudotsuga menziesii | reverse complement strand
ATATATGTTGCAGAACTTATAAACACACCTAGTGATAGTAAATGAAGTATACTATCAGTCCCCATACTCTGTTTGATAATTTGGGAGGGTCGCATATGAGTTAGATAGCCATTTCTGCCCATACCCTAGGGGGGATTTCACCTTAATTTACTAGTAATTTTGCCATTTTTTCCAATGACCCCAAATTAAGTTGCAGATGTCTATAACCCATTTTAAAGTGACTAGGTAGTCCATTGAGTGGTCCTAATACTCGCCATATCAGTCTCTACCAAATTCGATACCCTCTTGTGCCATTCGAAGCCCCTAGAGTCAAGACTAGTCAATACAAATTTACCCGAATTTTGTCTTTGCTTGAAATTTTCAAATTGGGTCGTTACAAGTTATACAAAGTGGATTTCCATGATCCACTAAGGAAAAAAACCATGGATAAGGAATATGACTCACTGTAGAACAATGAGACATTGGATCATGTCTCTCTTCCTATAGAGAGAAGAGACAAAAGTGCCTTTGTACATGATAAATTGGAAGAAGAGATCTACATGGAACAACCTAGATCTACATGGAACAACCTAAGGGGTACATTGATTATTATTCCTTGGTATGCAAGCTAAGGAAACCATTGTATGGGCTCGAGAAATATCCTAGGGCATGGAATCCCAAGTTGAGCTCTTCCATACTGTCACGGAGGTTCGAAAGGTGCAAGTCTAGCTGCAAAAGCAACAACATTTCTTTTCCCATCTGGAATCAATTTGGAATAAGGTTGAGAGGTTCACATGCAATGTATCAGGGAACTAGTGCACATAAGGTCCATCATACTACATTACTGCTCTATAGAGGTGTAGATTGTAGAATTTTTTCACAAATTTGTTTACTCAGGAGAATTTTGTCTCTTGGTGTGAAGGCTTGATCCAGTTCCCAACTATTCATTTTAAGGGGGGGGGGGTTTCCCATTAAACTTTCTTCGTTTTCTCAGTTTATTGAGTAGTTACTTTTTTGCATTAGATTATATGGGTGACCTTTTGTCTTAGTTGCCAGGGCCCAGGTTGTCCAAGTTTGGATTAAGGGTAGGTGTTAGGATTATTGTAATCCTCCCTTGTCTACCATAGTCTAAATGTCAGTTTCTTAGCTTATGAATATGTTTCCACTTCATTAGTGCTAGGGAGAAGTTATTTGGGGCCCACCTACTACTGTGCCCTCATGCATGAGTTCAGGAGCTCCAAAAGCCAATCCCTAGATTTTAGGAGCCCAAACTGAGTCATGGGTGTCCCACCATCAGTTCACCCTAGTCTGTGTTGAGTTATGCTCCGATGGGCCACATTAAGTTCACTTTCGGTTAGCCTAGCGCCTCTTTTGCATGTTTTAAGGAGTTGGGTGCCTTTGTTAACCTACCTTGGTCAATTAACTGATTGTGAGGTGTTTCAGTTGTCCGGAGTTGCACTAGTGAGTCTCCAGTGGTGATTTTTCCACAATTAGTGATCTATGGAGTCAGTACAAGTCATGGAATTCGAATCACTCCTAGAGGATTCAAATTCTCTCTATTGTATCATGGATGTATTACATACGTGTTAATGATTATTTAGTTATAGTTATGATGTCAAATTTTTACCTCTTGTATGAATAATTTCATCATGATTGTTTGAAAATTCTATCACTAAAATTCTTCCTCATTCATTCTTCTTTCACTATGAGGTTCAATCCAGCCTGATGATCTTATGATCTTGCTAATTTTATAGTATAAGAGCAAAATTGTCTTTCCAAGTGTAAAATTGTTTTTGTATAGGAGAATCAAGTTAAACAAAAAATAAACATTTAGTTATTTCGGTCAATGAGTCATCCAAATTCGACAAATACATATTTCATTCATGTTATGGTTATGTTTATTTTCATTTCTAGATTATGTTGTGATTGACCTCCTTTTTATTTTAAGCATTTAAACTGCTAATGACATAGTGTATGCATGCATTATGCAACATTGTATGTCAAATGGAGCTTGTAGATTACATGATATTGTGTTAATTGTTGTTAAGTACAAAATTCAAAGGTCAAAAGCCTGCAAATCTTCCTCTGCAAACCTCATGGAAATTGAATTACTCTATATCCTCTTATTACTTAATGATAGTATTGCTCACTATGATAGATGATGGGGATATTTTTAACATTACTTGATAAGTGTTATTGGTATATGCTCTTATGAGATGCATGCTTGATGCCTTGTAATAGAGACTAAAAGTGCTTCTTTCCATTCTGTCATTGTTCCTTAGGATTTTAAGATTGCTTTTAAGTACTATTTTTTCTATGACTCTTGCACACTGCAAAATGGTGATGAGAAATTAGAATTCATGGTTGGGTTAGTTCAAAAGCTACACATTTTCCAAATCCATGGACCAGACATTACAATGTTTGATATCTCAAAACCTACTAATTCCATCCAAGAACCCAAAAATTTAATTTAACTAACAAATTTTCCTATTTTGGGCATAGATTGTTTAATAATTGTTTCATGTTTAGTGGCACTTCCTTTTTGAAGCATTAGATTGTCTTTTCTATGATTTTTTTTCCCTTTATTCCCAACTTCTCCATCGGTTTCAAAATTCAAGCTAGAACTACATCCTCTCAATATTTTTCCATCTGCGCATACTCTAAGAACATGTGTCATCGATTCATCCTTGCTTCCTCTAAGTTTAGTTGTAATGAATTCACCTTTTGGAACCTTTTCATCTGGATCATTTCACATAATCGATGCTTCTAATGGAATTCCTATAGTCTAATCCTTCGACAATAAAGTTTCTTCTTTTGGATGCCAACTCGAAATTTTACAAACTTTCCAAATTACAAATTGAAAGCACATTACAAGGCTTCATTAATAAAGAAGAAACCGAGTTAAGGATTCAAACTACTACTATTGATACAGTCTCTGTCTCTATTTACAGGTCTACAGGATCTATCCCACTATTTTTGACAAACGATTCTACAAATGATTCTCAACATATTGAAGTAGATCTCTTCCTTCCAAATTATGATGGTGATCCTTTTTGGATATACTTGTTTGTGGTGCTCACGTTGACTAAATTATTTATGAGTTTGCCAAGAAGGTATGAATGATTCAATCAACGAAACAAATCTCACAATGCAGTGAAAATTATGACATGCTGGAGTGGGGTATACTTAATTTGGTGTATGTACGTAAGCACTAGCCTAAGGATTTTGGATATCTTGGCCACTAACCATTAAGGATTTCTTAAAAAGGACTTCATAAATAGTTTGACTTGCCATAGAAGCATCAACATCAATAAAGAAATATAACATTTTTGTTGATAGCAAATATCTTGAACCTCAAGGTTGATTCTCAATGTACTTGTATGCTAACAAATAACTTGAACCTAATTTTACTTGATCTCTTTATTCTTCAGTATTTTGTCACTCACGGTCAATTCTTTTGAATATTATTTTTTTATGACTTGTGTACATTTCAAAATCATGTTAAAAAACCATAAGGTGCTCAAGATATACTTTCATGATTTGCAATAATACAATATGACAAAAGATTATGCTTTGCTAAATTCAATGCCACTTCTTTTTTGGCAATCCGATTCCATGTCAATGGTGGCTATTTACATTTGATGGCAAAATGACTTCTAACTTTTTCTAGGACAACTATTAACTCTTCAACATTTTGTCTACTTAAAGTTAAAGGCATAAGGACATTACCACTATGTGACTATTATCAATTTAATTAAATAATTTAACACTTACACAAAACGTTCGCTCTACGTGTTGAATACCTTCAAATGTTTACAGAATTTAAGACTTGTCAATTTAATGAAAATATTGTACATTTACAAGAAACATTTTTAACATCATCCATATCCATGTAAGTGTATTAACAACTAATAGGTTGGTCCCAAATATATATGCATGCATGCATGTTTTATTAGAGCACAATGCGTTTTCATGATAATGACAATGATTACAATGATTATTAACATCCACTAAGATCAACTCCAACGAAATGAACCTTAAGAAATGTAAGGAATTACTTGGTTTACTTTATAAAATTTTATTTCCATGCTTGAGAAGCTTTAGGATAATCATTTCTAAATCATCATAGTTTTGATGAGTTACAAGGTTAGGAAGGTCGCTATCGTAACAAGTATTTTGAAATTGAGTTTAATGTGGATGCATGCATGACATTCAAAGATATAATATTTTTCATCTTCAACCTTACTCATGTCACAAAGATGACAAATTCTTTTGACTATTTTAAGAATTGTCCAACACCATGTTTCACTATACAACTTTTTTTCCACAAAAAAAAAATCATAATTTCTATTTGATAAATAAATAATAACAAAAATTAGATTCTTTAGGCATGCATAGACACACACACACACATATGATTTTAAAGCATTAAAAGATAACCAATAAGATGGATCCTTAGAGGAAACAAAACAAAACATGTTTTATAATTAGTTAAGATTTAAATAAGTCTTCAATCTTGACTTTCTTCCATTTCATTTTTAAACCTTAGTCCATTCCCCTAGTGATAGATCTACAATTACCATCTATAAGTCAACTCCCAAAAACCCATTATTCACTAAAAAAACCTAATCTTCTATTTCATTTTTAAACCTTAGTCCATTCCCCTAATGATAGATCTACAATTACCATCTATAAGTCGACTCCCAAAAATCCATTATTCACTAAAAAAACCTAATCCTTATTTGAATTAGAACTCCCAATTTCACGTGCTCTCTTCATTCCTCTTGATGAATCATCCATACTTACCACAAACCCTCAATAAGATAAATCCCAAAGTTGTACATTCTCTATTATTTGTTTTATGTCATTAGATTTTAGATGTAAAATCTTCTTCTTCTTATGTCATTAGATTTAAAATTTATATATATTATATATTTTCTCTTTTGTAGATAATTTTTTTTGGTTGTAAACCATTTCTTAAATATGACCTTGCATAACAACACAAGCACCTAAAAATAACCATATTTTGCCATTGTAAAAATAAAACTATATTTTTCCTTTATATCATTTTATACAACTTATAACAGTAATGACTATAACCATATTTTGCCATTATAAAAAAAGCTATATTTTTCGTTTATACCATTTTATACAACTTGTTAGAATTTATTTTTCTTTTAACAACAGTATTGACTATTTATTTATTTAAGCTAATAAAAAACGTAGAGATTCTGTTTAAATTTTTTAAAAGTTCACGGAACTTAAAACAGAGATGCTGTTAGAAAATTTAAAGTTCACGGAACTCCTCTTGAAGTGGGTAGTGTGTATATATATAGGTGTGTTCTCATTGATATTTCTATTAAGACAAAGAGGTCACTGAAGTGGGTAGTGTGTATATATATAGGTGTGTTCTCATTGATATTTCTATTAAGACAAAGAGGTCACAGTAATTTTAAAAAAACAGAGGCTCTACGCGAAAAGGAAATGGCAATGGCAGACGGAGCATTTACAGTGGGATTCATCGGAGCAGGCAAGATGGCGGAGGCAATAGCTCGAGGTCTGGATAAATCAGGTGTTCTTCCTTCTTCAAGAATGCGGACTGCTCATGCCCGACTGCCTCGCCGAGAAGCTTTTTCCTCCTTTGGCGTCACCATTATGGAATCAAACTCCAAGGTTCGTTTCTGGATTCCAGAAGGGTACTCCTGTTGGTTCTTTCCATCTAGTTTCATTCATTTTATCTAGTTCTGTTTTTGTGTTTTGATATTTCAACCCTAGTCTTAACTAGACAGCGAAACGCAATAAGACTCAGTTGTTGAGATCATGTTCATCTTTAAGCTGATTTCATGTAGTGTTGTCTATACGAAATGATACTACTCCATCAGAATCGAACTCGTTACCATCCGAATGCTTTGAAAATAGAAGTGAATTCGAGTTGATGGTTTTATGGTATGAAATTTACAGTGCGGCATTATGTGACAGCACAGCAGTGTAGCAAGTCACCATTTATCACTTGGACCACTATATTGTGTGTGGGTCTGCTCCCTGCCTCTATGGTAAGGGCCTTCCTTCTCAGCCAAGATTAAACTGATGTGATTTTACCCATCGCTGGGGGCTAGAAGAGGGCGAGCTAATAGTAAATACACATGTGATTATATGTAATTTGGAGGGTTCTTTATGTGCAAGGCTTCGCTGTGCGTCTTGCAAGTCACATGCGAACATAGGCATCTGATAAGAGTGGTGCATACGCCTCTGGTCTACATGACTAAAATTTAAAGTTTATACACTATATTGTGTGTGCAGGGTGTACTCCCTGCGTCTATGGTAAGGGCCTTCCTTCTCAGCCAAGATTAAACTGATGGGCTTTTACCCATAGCTGGGTGCTAAAAGAGGGCGACCTAATAGTACATAAGCATGTTACTATATGTATTTTGGAGGGTTCTTTATGTGTAAGAATTAGCTGTGCGTCTTGTAAGTCGCATGGGAACACATGGGCATCTGATAAGAGTGGTGCATACGCCTCTGGTCTACATAACTAAAATTTAAAGTTTATACACTAATAATTTTGCATGCAGAGAGAGTATAGACACTTATTATTATCAGTACAGTCTAAGAGTAGGTGCTTGATAAATGTCTTGTAAGTCTATTGCGGGCTTTTGAGATGAAATAGTGCCACTTCCCAGGAAGATAAATCAATCTACTTTAGATTGGTATTTGATCCTTGAAATTAATCCTTGACTCTGCAATTTGTTAACCAATAATGGCTAGCAAAATTATGTTTATATATTTTGGTCAATTTCACTCCAACACAAAATAACTCACAACCTACTTTGAGGCAATTACTGAATCTAATTTAACCAATGGCTATTCTGTACATGCAGACAATTAAGATAAGCATTGGAGGGGCTTCATACTACACTCCATTAATTTTTATTTATTTATTATTATTTTTTAATTAAGGATATATTGAAGCAAATTTGATTAAAATCTGCATGTTCTAAGAGCACCCACCAATCTACTTCATGAATTTTATTTTAATATATATATTACCAAAGATGTTATATACTACCCAAGGACGTAGGTTTGTGTCAGCTGAAGTTGACTGTTGGCCTGATGAACTTTCTGAGTGAAAACAAGAGTAGACTCATCCTATGTCACAGGGTTCGCCGAACCTAATCCTTGAGGTTCGAGGTTTGCCGAACCTCAAAAAAAATTTGAAATTCGTTTAGGTTCGCCGAACCTAAAAGACAAACCTAATGTCGAACCCGAATCTGAAGGCGAACCTAATGCCGAACCTAAAGCCGAACCCGAACCTGAAGGCAAATTTGTTCTTAGGTTCGATTTTTTTACTGAAAAAAAATTGAAATTAAAAAAAAAAACACAATATTGATAAATTAAATGCTCTCTATTTATTAATGTTGTCTATGAATTAAATGCTCTCTACTTATTTATGTTGTCGATAAAATGTTGTCTATAAATTAAGTGCTCTTCATTTAGTTATGTTGTCTATAGATTAAATGCTCTTTATTTATTTATGTTGTCTGTAAATTAAACGCTTTCTGTAATTTGAAATATAATACCTGTAGTCTACATAAGAACACACCAAACAACAAGTAGGAACATAGATTTACCCCTAAGAACAAACTACTGCCGTGGGAAGCATGTAAATCCTATGTTGAACCACAGAAACCTACTCTTAGAAGCACAAATCTGTGAGCAGAAATGTCATAAACAACAAGTATATACGGCGAAATTATGAATAGTGACCTATGTGCTTTGAATCCTATGGGCTATGGGATGTAGAAAATTATTTAAGGGGGAGTATATGAAGAAAGTTTATATATATATAGTCGAACCTATTGTTGAACCTCATCCGAACCTCATCGGAAAATTCGAGCCTGAACCGAACCTAATCCTTGCTGACCCTGAACCCGAACCGTGTGACTTCGGACTCAACTTTGAAGTTCACTTAGATAATTAGGTTCCAACTCCTATTCTTGTCTATCTAATTATAGATTTTGGTTCCTAGCATATGTAACCAAAGGTCCCCCAATTCTTTTTGTGTTTTGAGCATGATTAGCATCGAGAATGCTCGCACCTCTAACCATTTAAGCATACCATTTTTTTGAATAAATTATAGAAATCAAGCTAGGCTAACTTCGTACCATTTATAAACTAGGATTGCATAATTAGAATTATCCATCTCCTATGCATTGAAACAATGATACATTTTTGGGTTTTCCAACTAATGACACCTCTCCAACTTTGTCTTATCAAAACTAAAATGTGTGATGTATAATAAATTTTCAAATTGATTTGAGCACTGTCCCATCCGTTAGATCAGCCACTTACTATGTATTTTACTGTGTTGATCTTTAGTGTGTGATAACTATCATAACTTCTAAAATTCCATGTTGGCCTTATATTATGAAAGTTAATTTTCAATGGTGTAAATTTGTTGAACTTGTTATAATTGAAGGGATGTGATATTATTATGCTCTAATAAAATGAATGAACTCTTCTTGCAAGGCATTAATTGAAACCAATTGACAAAATTTCGATTTCAAATCTAATTGATAGAGTGCATGATATTTGTTTTATTTCTATAAGATGATGCATATGTTAAGTGATACAATGCTATGGGAATGGATTTATATACCATTAATGGGCATGCATAATATAAAAATTGCTAACCACAACCCAAGTTTGCAAAAAAAAAAGCATTAAAGTTTATGATCATTCTAAGTGTTTATGATTCAAACACCATGTGCTCATATTCTGCCTACCCAAAACTTATCTGACGGTTAGTAGAGAACCTTTATATACCTACATGATCCAAATACACCCTTGTGTTTTTACCCATCTCTAGGTGGACATGGATACCATCTCTTTCTATCCCATTTAACAAAGAATTTTATCTTGATGCTAATTTCTTCAGAAAAATCATTATAAGAGAGCAAAGCAAATGAAAGAATATATATATATATATATATTAAAACAAGAATGTTTACTATTCGTATTAAATAAAAAAGTTGTGGCTGTGGCGTCACTGTCCAGCTTGATAATACAATTTTGAAAATATAAGAGTTCAAAAAGTTTCCCAAAAATTGGGCAATCTCCAAAATGATATCACCAAATTTTCCTCTTCTAATTACTTTGTCTACGATCCATAATATGATTGGTGTACAATTTTACATATTGGCCTATTAGAAAGATAAATTTGCAATATATACTACCTTAATTAAGGAAATTAACTAGGCGTGACCTGCTATAGATGCCGGATAGAATGGGTCCTGCATTCCAATCTTCTTAGACTCCTGCTCCATTGTGTCTTCCTCCATGGTAGCCACTTGAGGGGAGCCCACTGAAGCCTCACAAGACATAGAATTTTTGAACTCATTGAACCTAGGGTGTTGTTCCAACTCCAGATGAAGAAATATATCTTGCAGCTCTTTAACTTTTGTAGCTTTATCTTCTAGCTTTTCTTTTTGGTAGTCTTCCCTTACCTCCAATAAAACCAGCTTACCCTTGTGTTTTTCAACCTTAGCTTTCTTTATAATCAATTGCCTCCTTGTTGCCTTTAACTCCCTTGCATTGTTTAGTTCCCAATCATTTTTCCATGCTTCCCACCCTATGCTGTTGGGAACGGGGAGCAGGAAGTGGGAACTAAAAACAAAATTTTCAAAAGCTTTCGCTTTGGGAGCGTTTTAGGAGAATTTTTTTATATAATACATATTTTAATATATTTTGATGCATACATATTAAAAAATATGTATTATACCAAATTAGCTATAGAAAACATGAAAACATAGATATATCCATTTAGTACACATATAACATCAATCATCTAGGAGCTATAACTTTTAACATTGTCATCAAATAATCAATGATCAATCATCAACAACATCAACCTTCACATTTCAACATATAATATTTGCCATCAATAAATTCTAATTTCTAACTGATAACATCAACTATGAAATGAAACAAAGTATCATAATATCATATTCAATACCAAAGAGTTGTAAGAGGCAATCAACAATTTAAAGTTTAAACTTCAAAGGTAGGTTCAAGATTCAAAGGTCAAAGTTCAAAGTAGGCCATAATGTTTACAAAATAGGCCATAATAAACATGAACTACATAGTAATATGATACTATCTACTAAGCTTTCCTTTTGCCACGAGAAACTTCCAATTTTTTTTTCTCATGGTCTAGGTGGAATAGGAGTTGCTGAAAGTGATTGTGGAACATGAGGAGAAGATGAATGCCCCCCACGAACTGCTGGACGTTGTGAAGCTAAAGGAAAAACTCTTGCATCTGGAAACCTGTTGGTGGTTGGGGGTGGCATCTCTGTTGTATGAATTGGATCACCATCATGATCACCCAATAGTTCAGCCTCCAAGCGCTCTAATGTTATCGCTCCATCCTCCACATTAGCCTCCTCTAGATTGTTGTCCCAAGTCAAATATGTTTTATCATTCTTGGCTGCTTCACGATAATGGGACAACAACCTCAACTTGTAGTGCACATAAACCAAGCTTTCTGCCTGTTCTACATTCAAACTGTTTCTCTTGACGTTGTGGATGAAGTTATAGGTGCTCCAACACTTCTCTGCAGAAGAACTATTAAAAACCTGTGAAAGCACCTTCACCACTAATTTATGCAAATATGTGGCAGTGGAGCCATACATGTTCCACTAGTGGATGGGACAACCTATCTTGATCTTTGGTTGCATGCAGGGTACCAAAGACTCCATGTTCATTGATGTATTGACTCAATTCACTCCATACTTGAGCACACTCCTCCTCATCAGGGACCAACTTGTCTAATGCAAGCATATCCCCATTTTGCACCTTTGGATTTGTGTGTGGTTTTCTCCTAACTCCACCCCTAGGTGCAGGTTGGGCCAACTAAGATGGAGAATAATTTTTTGGGGTAAGGGCATGTGTAAGGGCATGGAGTGAAACATTCAAATTATCCCACCTTTTGAACATATGTTTATGAATATGGTCATACAAGATTGCATCTCTTTGCTCAACAATGTCTTTGATTTGATCAAGCATGCTATCCATTTGCTCATGCACCTCCCCAATCACTGGCTGATTTGTATCTGCAAAACAAATCATACTACAAATAGGCTTGGTGAACTGCAGAACATACCTAACCTGTGCCCCGAATTGACCATCAAGAACAATGTCCTCCACCTCCTGAAAGTCATATCTATCAGATGCGCTTGCAACTTTGTCTTTCAATTCTTGCCATGAATCACTTGAGACCTGTTAAGTTTTAATGTTTATACAAGATCTAATAACATTTAGCATCATAACATCATAACCATATGCAAAAGGATCACTGAAAGATAGACAAGCACAACCACACAAAAGAACACATAGATTTATTTTGGGAAACCCTCATGGGGAAGGAAACCCAACAAAACTTCTTCTATATAGATGTATCAAAAGTGCAAAGACAAGACCCCAAACAAGTGCTCCTTCTCCTAGCAGATATGTGTCTCTCTCTCTCCTATGCGCTATACACAAGTGAGTGTGTGTTCTAATGAGGAACACAGCTCCACTATTTATACTTTTTGTCACTTGACTTTTACCCTAACAAGTCGGCCCCAACAAACTTAATGGCCCGACTTCACCTAGGAAGACACAAAACAATATTATATTATATTTAAGAGGGTACTATTGACCCGACTTACAATGGAGGTTATACCTCATGACTCTATGATGACCAAATATAATAGTAACATCCCGACGGAGGAATAAAACATCTCCCATGGGTTACATCAGTAAAATACATTTAGAATATTCTTCGAAGTTACAATATTTCAACAAGACCATACTAGCCAATGCCTCTCTTACCTTCAAAAGCCTCATGAAGGTGAGGTAGTAACTAGCAAATTTAGTCTTTGCAAACTTCAGTAGCTCCAAGCTAGAGTGATTGCGAAAAATGTGGTTGGCCATGCTATGATTGGTAATAAATTTTATCATTTTCTTACCTCTCTTATACAAGGCACCAGTCCATCGGTAATTAGGGTCATTCATCTTAACAATATCATGCATCAAAAGGTTCAATGAGGAAACCAAACACCTTGACTAAACTATGTTGGGATACTTATCCTCAATGATTGCTCTTGCTGCATTACAATTAGCAGCATTATCAGTGATGACTTGAATGCCATTGTATGACCTAATCTTTTGAATGGTTTCAAGTAAAGGTTGTGCAATATTAATACTAGTCTTGTAGCGATCTGAGTTGTCATGGGTTGAAAGGAAGACCGGACACCACTAACAAACACACCAAGAATATTTATCAATGACTTGCCTTGAACTTCTTTCCACCCATCAGATACAATGGACACCCCATAGTTGGACCAATCATTTGTAAAATTTCCAAAAGCACTATTGATTTTGGCTCTTTTTATGTCAAGTCCCACGGTTCTAGCTTTGTCATACCTAGGGCTCCTGTATCCTCTAGGGGCACCATTGATGGCTTGTACCATTTCATGCCAATACGGTGAGCGAAGAACATTGAATGACACCCCACATGCATAGAGAAACTTGTAAACTTTTGAATCCACATTATCTCTACAACCTAGGTCAAGGAAATCTGATAATGTTCTTCGCATAGGCGAGAATCCACTACTATGGGGGGGTGAGAGTTCTGATCGAGCCGATGATGATCCGCTACCAAACATTCTCTGTGAGGATTCAGATTCAACCCTTGATCTCTTAGAATTGTTTTGATCGACCTCTTCTTCTATCGCGTATTTGTTTCTGTCTTTAGCTGGCGCTTTGTTACAGGTTTTGACTCCAGTAGCCTTACCTTGATCACATGGAATAATCCCACACAAATGGTTTCTCACACGGGTATATGAACTTGTGTATGTTTTACTACAATGGGGGCATATAAACTTTGTGGTTCCACCCACTCTCCTTCCCCCAAGCCTTGTCACATACTTCCACTAAGGTGTTGTGTGTTTTTGCCCCTCATCACTCTCAATCTTATCATCATCATCCTCCTCTTCCTCTTCCTCCTCTCCATGGTATGTGCCACTCTCTATCTCTTCTTCCTCATCATTGCCACCACTATATTTGTTTCCCAACGCCATCATCATGAGAAGAAGTGGAACCAAAAACAAAAATCACATACCCATCTTGCTTTTTGACTCAAGATGAGAATCGCCTCTTACTTGCAATAGAATGATGGAGAAGAAGAAATGGGAAAGAGTAGTAGAAGAACATTCAAGATTTAAAATTTTAACATAGTGAAATATTTTTTCAAAAACAAACAAAGATTGGGATTTAGAGCCTACCTGTTTAGCTCTCCAATGGTGGTTGAATTTCTCTATGGAAGCTTTCAATCTCCCTTCCAAGCTCCCACAAATTTGCTTTCAAACAACTAGCAAATCCACTCAAGAACCTTAGCAAAGAGATATGAAATGCATGAAATGAGAAATAAAATGAACCCTAAGCAAGTCAAAAAACCCAAGTGGAACCATGCCTTGGTTCCAAAAGCCAAAAAAACAAACAAACCGTGTGCCCAAGCTCGCCGAAGCACTAAGGAAGCATTTTTTTGCTATCGGGAGCACTTAGGGAGTGACGAGGAAGTGCTTCGGGAGCGATGCTTCCTCATCACTCCCCAAAAAACCAGGGAGTGATTTTTTTTCAAGGGAAGTGATCAGGAATCGCGCTTCCGGGACCGATTCCTGATTGCTTCCTTTGGGAGCGCAAAGTGGGAGTGAAGCGGGAGGGGGGTGCTTCCCCACAGTGTAGTTCCCTCCTTTTCATGGCCATTGCTATGCTCTCTTGATAATCATCACAACGTCTCTCACATCTTCAGATTTCCCTTTGCATTTCAGAGTGTTTGCAATGAGCACATCTGCTTTGGTGGCTGTCCTTTCAAATGCACTTTCCAACAGAGAGGTTCCATTTATATCATTAACTCCTAGAGCAAAGTCTGTTCTGCAAAGCCATGGGCTACAAATGCCCAAAATTTCCCCTGAGCAAAGATTGGCAGAGGATTGACTTGGAGACCTGCAACTGAAGTAACAAACATAACAAGTACGATAGACCCAAATAGAAATGCCTTAAACAAAATATCATTGGGATTTCTTGACCAATTTTTGCATTTGTAGGTGGAGACTTGTTGAGCCAGAGATAGAGGGGACCTTCCTGAAATTGATATTGAATAGTTGATTACCACCCAGTGGGACTTTCCTGAAATTGATATTGAATAGTTGATTACCACACAGTGAGTTAGAGGCATGAACAACAAACTATCCCCCACTTTGTACAAAATTGCCAATGGAAAGGCCTCATCCACAGTACAGAGAATCTCACCTAGAAGACCATGAATTGAATTTGCCAGAACAGGGTCTGGAAGGGCATTTTGTGGGATTATACCCACACTCAACTTGGATTGTTTGCATTCTTCCTGTCCCTCTTAGTCTTCACCAGAAACATGTTCTTGAGAAGAAAAATAATTAACGGCTTTAAAGAATTTCACCGGCAATGCCATCCTATTCATCGACCATGATTTACGTGATGAAAAAATTGCTTTTATTGGTATTGAAACTCCAATAGTCTTTGGTATTTGTGTTGGAGAAAGATGGAGAAAAGCATGAAGCTGTTGAAATGATGTTCCAGTAATCATTCCTCAAAGCCAACCCTAGTAGAAAACTTTGAAGGAGACTTGATAATCCTCATACCAAACTTCAAAGTGTCAATTTCTGCTGTGTAAAATTCAACAGCATCCATTCTTTCTCCCAGAAGATCCAGAAAATCTTACTTTCTCATGGGTCACTTTTTGGGATGCCTTGAATGTTTGATCTGGTAGTAATCAAGCCAAATGTTCAGGGTTCCCTTCCTCTTTAACAAGCCTGGAAAGTTTACTTGCATTGTAAACATTTTGGAAAGATCTGACTGTTAACAGTGCTCCACAAGGGGACAGCATGCTCCTGAAGGATTCTGAGATCTCAACAATCTCCAATGTTATTTTTATAACTGAAAATTTGAAAAAACATCAACTTGTTAGTACCATATCCCTAAGGCTGGATAAATCCTCTAACAAACAAAACTTGACCTTTGGAGACATATCTTAGGATTATGAGTGATGCATAAGCTTGCCTAATTCCCAGCAAAGACGTACCCTTACTTTCCAAAAGACATACTTTCATTGACACAACAAACCTAAGTTACCAGGAAACTTGGGTACGGGTGTGGGGATGCCACTTTTTGAAAAAGGGTACTTGGGTACATCGGGGGTACTGTGTGTATATATATATATATATATGTCATAGTCACATCAGACATGCATATAGATTTCTTCATAAATTATGAATCAGGATTCATAATTATAAATTCGCTGATTATTTGAACAGTGAACATTCAGATTGAAAATTTGAAACATAAAATTTGATAAATCATAGACTTGATAGATATCAATTAGAAGACTGGAAGTTACATAGAATTTGATAAATCATTGTACGAGGCAGCTGTAACAGAGAATCAAACTCAGACATGAAAGTACACTTGAAATCTTATTTTAAACACCTATTTGTATTGTTGTTACAGGCAATAAAAAATTGAAAATTGCCAAATATATTCCTGTGTTGATGTGAGTGTATTTCTCAATAATAAATACATATGTATATTTTTTATGTGCACATTTGTTAGTCAAATTATGTTCCATGAGTGCTGAACACAAAACCATAAAAACATTAATTGTAAATCAATGTAAAATCAATCTACTAGATTTGGACAATATTCAGTGGAATTTGAACAGTGTTGCAAAGTGTTTGACATAAGTCCTGAATCAGAATCCATATGTAGTTAGCAAAAAATTAGTTCAGAATTGGTGGGGGGGTCATTACATTTTCCCCAATGAATTGCGTTTTATTGAGTCGGCCATACCCCTGCAATACCCAAACATGGGGTACGACGTACCATTTCGCCTATAAGTACCCTTTTTTTATAACGGAGTCTCGGGTATGTGGACCCAGTATGGGGTACGGCAGGGTACAGCAGGAGGCATACCCTACGAGTACCCAAGTACCCGGTACGGGTACGTGTACCCTACTCCCGGGTACGGGTACCCCGACAACATAGCAACAAACCCTCCAGGTCTTATCCAGTCTTGACCAAGGGCAAGTGAGTCCCAACTTAGATTTACTCAGTGAACCAATAAGATACATGCCCAAATTCAGAATGACAGAGGACTCTAATCTATAAAGACAAAACAAACCAAACTAACCCCATAGAGTTGGGACTGCTCAGGCGAATGCAGAACAACTTATTAGGAACGAAACAACTTGCGGAAAAAATAAAATAGACAACTTAATGGAAACAAACAAAACAAAAACACCTACCCTACCCTAACCTATGCAAGAGATAAAGGGTTAGGTGAAACTGTATTTCCAATGTAATTATTTGATCACCTTGTCAAGGACAGTCGCTTCTCTTCTGTGTTTGATTATAAACCAAAATAGGATATCGTGATCCTCATCCAGTAATAAACTGGAAGTTCAATGATTTTGTATCCAAAAAACAAGGCTAAACTTCAAATCTTTGCAGATCTGCAGCTTTGCAACACTCCTCCATCCATGCTTGTATTGGGTCATAACTTTTAGCATCCAAGCT
Source organism: Pseudotsuga menziesii (assembly GCA_001517045.1). Lineage (NCBI taxonomy): Eukaryota > Viridiplantae > Streptophyta > Pinopsida > Pinales > Pinaceae > Pseudotsuga > Pseudotsuga menziesii. Next base: position 47,491 of record LPNX010706253.1, on the reverse strand, counting down.
ATAGCTGGAAAGCGAATCAGGTACAACAACATAGTATGATCCCGGTGAAAAGGTCGTTAGGCAGATATTCCTCTGTTGATACAATCCTTTGTTGTTATGCAAGTAATCGTGTGTTGATACAAGGTTGGACATATTATTGCAGACCAAATTGATGTTGTTTTCCTTTGGTTGTAAAAGGGTGTGACAAATTAGATCTTGAATCTTGAGCAATGCATCCTTGGACGAGAGGATAGTGGTTCAGGCTTGCCAAGGGATTATTCTTCTAGTATGGTTCTGTTTGGATGCAATCTTCATTCTGTGTCATATGCAGCATTGGCATCAAAGCACACAAAGAAAGACTTTTTCTTTGAACCAAGATGAACTCATTGAGATACATGATCCATGAGGCTCTTGCTGCCTGCAGCTGAAAGAACTAGAAGACCGATTGTCTAAAATTTTCTTCTTCACTTTGCAAACTCTGTCTTCAATGCCAGGCACAAATTGAAAGTGTGGAGATTCCTCTTCCTTGAAATCTTTGGCATCACTCAATTCCTCATCTTATCATGCAATGGTGTTGATTTATTGCTGTATTGTTCCTTCTGCCAGGGAATCTCCATATTCTTGAAGTCCTCCCAAACAATTCATGAAGATGGTTTCAAAGGTCAACATTGAATCAATGCCTCTCTTCCTCAAATCACAATGGGACTAGAATTCTTTCATATCTCCTCATAAGGTCTTGTAAAAATATTCATCAGCACATCATCATGTTAGAGGTCAAAATTCTTTGCAAATGCATAGAAATCTTCAAGATGTTGCTTTGCAAATCCCCACTTCCATCAAATCTAGGCAGAAAACTAATCCATTTTGATGGAGTAGGCAGTGGATTTGGATATCCATGAATAACAGTGAAATCCAAAGGAGCATATCTCCTGGCCAAGAACTCATCAAAACTCATTTTGCAACGTGTCAATAATGGAGAAAAATATTGCAATTAAATCATACCTTTACTACGGAGTCACCAAAGAGCATTGAAACCTTCTTTATAGAGAAGAGGGACTTTACCCACAATGAAGTCGCCAGATGAGCCACAAGATCTTCAATAGACATAACTTATCAAGATTATTGTAGTTGATCTACTGATTTCGAGGATTTGGCCTAGTCCTTGGCAACTATGTCAAAATGTTTACTCTTGAACCTGCACTGCTTTTGTCAATGGACAGTTGGTGCAACTGTTGACACTATGCCCATTGTCACCTTAGCGTACATGCCTATCGCTTAAGGTTGGTACATGCCAACACCAGGGGTTATTCCTAATTGTACCGGCATCTTACTAGCAAAATGGGGCAGTGGGATCTAGTCATAAGTACTTTGAACCACTATGTAGAAACAAAACTAGGTGTGAGGAATCAAAGAATATCGATGCCTTTCAAGGGATGATAGGGTCAAATTCAGGCTAGAACAAGCATTCAAAGGGAGATGGAGAATAGGGGCAAGGCTTTTGAAATGGAAGAATCTCGCTAGAGAAACATGTTATAACTTAAATATTAGGGTTCGGTGTTGATGGCAAGGAAGCTAAGGAATGCATTTCTTACTCTACAGGTTGTTAGGGGCTTGGAGGGCTCTATGAAACCTGCAACAATTTAGATAGATTAGAGGAAGATACCTTCTAAATCTATAGACTTATCTTAACATCCTGAAGGGGCACCAAGGAGAACCAAGGAGAACAACTTGTTGATGAGATTGAAGTTACCCTTGAAAGTACATCCAAGAGAAACCAAGATAATAGTGGAGAAAGACAAGATCCATGTGAAACATTGAATGACCCTATAGATAGTATGTCCAATGAGGACAAATATCATACTGTGGAAGACAAGGATACACACAAACAAGCTGATCAATTGAAAGTAGGTTAGAACTTAGATAAGATAAGATAAGATAATTTTATTAATGTCCACTAATGACCACAAAGTAGGTCAACGAGATTGTTGGTTACAATGATATGTTCTGCATGTGGGACGATCAATCGATCTCCCGTAAAGAAAATACAATATAAGCAATACAAGTGAAATGGAAAGAAGAAAGAAGTAGAGATGTGCAAGGCGAGCTAGTCTGTAGCATGGTAGAGCACTTGCTCCAGTTCCAACCCTGTAACCCTGCACAGGGGCGGAGGAGTCTAGGTGGGCAAGATCCAAGAGCCAAAGTAATCGAGGAGGGTCTGGTACTCCTAACATCCGAGGCTGAACGAGGAAAACTGCGGGAACTATAGAAGTGTCTGCCGCCCTGATCCGGAACTGGTAGGCGTGGGGCGCCCTCTGGAATGATGTCGACAAGGTCTGTAGGGTCTTGAGCGCCTCACAGGGGGGGGGTCTGGTACGGAGCTGCCGCTGGGATCTCGTGGGTCGGGAGCTTCCATCCCTTACTGATATGGGAGCTGGGTCGATGTTAAGGTCAATAGATCTCTTGGTGCCTTTGGAAGGTAGCCTGTTGAAGAATGCCGTGATCTGTTGTGTGGTGTCTGGTCTGGTGGGAGGCTGGAGGAGCTACGCTCGAAATCTGGGGGCCTCTTGGATATAGAACGCTAGACATCTCTGATTGGTGTACCTGAAGAAAGCGGCTAGAGTTTGGGGGCCCTTGAACAAACAGTAGAAGCGTCCTCTGATCTCATAGTAGACGGGACACCTAAAGATAAAATGTGACTCGATTTCCACTTCCTGAAGGTAACACAGTTGTCTGATCCTCTCTGATCTATCAATCTGATGGTCTGACTTAACCTGGAGTCTATGAGAGCCTACTCTGAACTGTCCAAGAGGGATCCGAAGAGCGTGCATCCAATGGCGGAACGTGTACTGGGGCCGGACAATGAGCCCGACTCTGAACTCCAAGAAGTGCTCAGCATAAAAGGCCATTTTTGGGTGCAATCCTCCTGAAGGATTAATCCAAGTAACCTGGACGAACTGCTTGTAGATATTGTCTCTGATGATCTTGTTTAACTCTTGTCTGGTTGGCAGAAGGTGTCTAGGGGCATCCAGAGAGTACTGGAACGGGGGAAGACGATCTAACTGGATCCCTATTGACGCAAGAAGGTTCGAGACTCTTGTGAGCCAACATTTGGTCTTGCCTGGGTGGGAAACGCTGGCTATAGTCTGAGCAGAGCAATAAGCTAGAAAAGGGTACCCGTCTCGACCTTTTGTTGAGTCGGCTAACCCTCGGATCCGATGTAGGAAGGAAACCAGTCTGAAAACTGTTTCGAGATGGAAGGGCTGAGCACCAAACTCAGCGAGGATGATGTGCTGCGGTATTGTTTTTTTACATTTGATGATACGTCGGAGAAGAAGGATTTGGACTCTTTCGGCCGATGCCCAATCAGACTCGAGTAAGGAGGGCCCCCAGATCTCTGATCCATAAAGAATGGTAGGACAGATCAAGGTGTTTGGCAGATTCATCTTGGAAGAGATATCCTGGAAATGGTGACGAAAACATTGTCTCTCGAGGAGGGCTAGGGACCTGTACCCCTTGTTGATTTGAGGCTGGAGAGCTCGTCATAGACTGAAGCGGGGGCCAAAGAACTGCACTCCTAAATAAGTGTAAGTACCGGTGATCTCAACCTCCTCTCCTTTGAATAAGAAGCGAAAGTATGAAGTTTTCTTCACCCCATTGAAGATCATAACCTTAGTTTTGCTCAGATTCACAGTCAACTTCCGAAGTTCACAGAACAAGGCTAGGGCATCAAGCTGTCTCTGCAGACCTTTCGGGGAGGAAGATAGGAGTACAATGTCATCAACGGAAAGTAGGATGGAGATCAGTACCTGGTGAAGGAGGCACCCATCTGTCTCGTGGGTATGCTCATGGAGGAAGGTCTCCAACTCGTCAATGTCGATTCCAAATAGGGTGGGGGAGAGCGGACAACCTTGTTTCACCCCAATGGTGTTGCGGATAAACTCGGATAACCCTCGAGCTGTGCGAAGGCGGCCTCGAACAGACTCATAAAGACACATAACAGCTGTCAATAGGATTGTTGAGATGCCAATATCTCTGAGGCGCTGCAATAGGTCCTCTCTCGGGACTGTGTTGAAAGCTTTCCGAAAATCTACAAAGCAGTAGTAGACTTTCGAGGAGCGGTGTCGTGCCTCCTCAATCACAGCTCGAAGAGTAAAAATGTGGGATAAATCTTGTAGATTTGTGAAATGGAAATTGCATCAAAGGAGTTGAGTGGGGTATCCCTTTGCAAACAAGTCACCATATGCTTATTAGAGTTACTGTGAATCACTGCTAGAGAAGTTGAGTAGGCCTCCTCACATCACCAAACACAATATTCAATAGATAGGTACCAACCCCTGAAAGATAGAGGCTCTATCCAAGTAAGGTGGAGTCAATGCCAAGAATATCATCTTTTGAATCTGGTACAACTAGTGTTACAAAAACTGGAGCGGAACCAGTAAAACCGGCCGGTCCGACCAGTTTTGGGGCCTCACCGGGTCAAACCGGTGTCTCAAACCGGTTTTCACTGGTTCCGTACGGAACTGACCGGTTCCTTACATAACTGTACAATAACATGTAGCAGGGTATTTTTTTAATTTTTTAATTTTTTAAATTAAAAGTTTGTTGAGTGGGGAAGGTTCTAGTGAAATATGCTCGGTATGGCACATAACAAGAGCACTTTTTACAAATGTGTATTATGGTTTGGATTCACATGGTTGCACATGAATATATATATCATTTTTCAAAATTTAAGAAGATTTTGTATTTTGGTGGACTGGTTTTGTGATCCGGTTTTTTTCTCGGTTTTGGTTCGGTTCCGGTTTTCAAGGTCGACCGGTTCGACCACCGGTTCGGTTTTTGTAACCTTGGGTACAACCTAATATGCAAACTAAACTACCATAAGTGTGTCAAACAAACAACGCATTTGATCCATCAAAAGGAAATATTTATAGAAGCTTATAGAAAAGGTTTTAAACCCTACAATAAAGATGATCCATAAACCCTACAATAAAGAAAGCTTTTCAAAGATAGGAAATTTCTCAAGAGCACAAACACCTTGTACAAAGGCTTGCCAGGGTGCAGAGAACTCATTTAGTGCAGTGGGCACTAACTCATCTTGAGAAGAAGTGTTGATCCCTAAGCTTGATGGTCTTCATCCAATAGCTTGCTACCATGTGTGTGTCACTCATGTGCATGTTGGTGAGCTTATTCTTTAGGAGCATCTTGTGGGGGACATTGATATAGTGATATATAGAGATTAATGGTTCACACCTTTCTTAGGCTGATTTGCTTGCGATACCAGGTATTAAATGGTCCTTCACATAATCCAGAATGATTCTCTTCTCCTTGGCAACCTTCTTTTCGTACGAAACAAGCTGTTGGGATCAATAGAACTATTTACTTCCCTTTGGAAATAATCTATAGATTAACCTCCTCCATCAACCTCTTAAGTTTGCACTTCCAAGGAGTGAAGTTCGAAGCCCCTTATAGCTAGTCATACTATAATACTGAACATTCTGAAATGAGCCATTCTTGCAACTCCTTGAATGCACCTCAAACAAACAGATGAACCAGAAATCATATCAACAACCTATCAGAGGTGCAGATTACCTCTTACAGGCCTAAACCAATGCTCCAATCATTGGAGTTTCTTGGGCATCCCACCCACAAACCCCTTACAAGTCTTAGTGCCTATCTCAAGCACAGACCATTCCAATCTTTGGAGCTATTTGGGCATCACACCCACTGAAATCTTCCATAGAGGCTCCCTCTTACAGGTATTGACCTTCTCCATAGTGGTACAACTTTGACACTTTGTTAATTTTCAGTACATAGGAAGTAGATATGCAATCATAAAAATCAGAACTCTATAACTAGGAATATAAAATTGATTAAACCCCTATAAAAAATGGTGGATAAAAGAGTTCTAGATCCACAGGCACATATATCTGAAAATTGGAACAAGCAATGAAGCATTGCAACAATCAATCATATATCTCTTTTTTAGACAAAAACAAAAATTACATCTGCTGTATACTCGTTGAACTCAAATGCTAAATTCTCTAACCAAAATAGTGAAGCATGTGCCTCACTTGAAGAGATAAACCGTAACCCTAATGCACCTTGGGAGAAGGCACCCTCATACATGGATTATCTTGCCTCTAATATTTTTCCCATCTAAGAAGAGTGTTTGTATGCACGAATATAAGAGAGTCTCTCTCTCAAGATTTGTGCCCTAGAATTGAACAGGATCCTCATTCATGCACCCTACTTACCTTGGTATATGTGCCCTCCTTGAATAAAACATGCGTGCACCTCTCCCTCCATTGGGATTTTCACCCTCTCAAGATAGAACATGCATGTAAGCATGCATATGCTTCACCAATTGACTTCCAAACTACTGCACATCCATCGAGTCTTTTTAATGCGCCCCCCTCACCAACAACAACTAAACTGTGCTAAAGGATTAAGGCAGATTTGGATCAGTTGAACTTGCTACTATTGAAGGAGAACAACTCGAAGCAACCCATTAAAATAATAGGAGAGTCAGTAGGAGGCCCCTTGCTTATAGCTCAAGGAGCACTCCCCCAACTTACCAACTCTGCTTTCTGTAATTGGATAATAATTTGCATATGGAGATTGGTACTATTATCGGATGAACTAGCAGGGCTAGTCACCGACAAACATATGAGGGAGAGACTCGAGAGTGACCACTGTCACCTTATCCACTCTTCCCAAACTGCTTTGGAAGTTGAAACCTCCTAGGGGAGAGCCCTATTGTAACTCTGCAAAAACACTAAATGCTAGATAATGTCTTCTTTGAAGATTGTTAGTGACCAGTGCCTTATCGGAGTCAAATCAAGAAAGGAAGAAGATATACTATGAGTTGTGTAGATGTAGTTAGTACATCCACCTTAGTAACGCATTCATTAGGATAAGCAAGTAACCAATTTTAGTCTTATTTATGCATATACCATGAGTGTGGAGTGTCCTTCATTTAATTAGCCAATTAGTTCTAATGTGCAACAACTAATGTGATATGCAAGTATTAGCCAAATTACAAGTATTTTATCATCATCAAACATCTGAACCAATGACACGATTAAAAATCGTTTTTACCGGAATAACCAGCGTAAATAACACATATACTCCAAGAATGGACAAAATAATATATAATTGATAAAATAATGGTGTTTTACAATTACATTGCCACGAGTTTTATAATCCATTTTGCATCTTTTCAATATAAGTCATGTCTTTTGACTTTTCATAGCTATTTAATTATTTATTTCTTATTTTACTAATTATTAATTATTAATATTGATTTATATTGATATTAATAATTAATGTTGATTTATATCATTTTTTTATATAAGAACCAATCATACAACAACACTTGTACAACAACATTAGCAGAGATACATTAGTATATCAGTCAAAGTACAACAGTATGACATGAATTATATGATATATCAGTCATGAAGACATCATTAGCCATATACATAAAACGGTTAGTATGCCTTTTCTGTGTATGTTCATTTTGACCCTGTAGTTGGTCAAAATGACGTTTATAATTGGGGTGTCGATAAGGAGTTTTTGTTGTTTGTTTTTTTGCTGGATTGACTTCTTTTTGAATTGTGACGAAGACTGAATTTGTATTTATTTCTTCTTCCTCAACTTGAATTTGTTTTCCAGAAAGTCTAGATGCTTCCTTCTGGATTTGCACTACTTTGTTCTCCAGTAGATTGTTATTACTTTGAATCTTTTCGAACCTGTTGTCTTGCGACTTTTTGTCCTCTTTTAACTTCTCGATTTGTTCCTCTAGTTCTTGATTAAGATTCCTTAGGTGCTGGTTTTCTTCCTCCTTTTCTAATATTCTTCCTTCGAGGTCTTCATTGGGAAGTTCTGTCTTCTGACTATGTTTCAACTTCTTGATTTTTGTAAGTAATGTCTTGTTATGAATTCTTAGTTGAAATAGTTCTTCGGTATTGCTTGCTAAATTGTCATTGATTTTTTTAGTTTCCAGCTTGTGCATTTTCTTAATGTTGTCATACTTTTGCTGGAGTTTTTCTTGCTGTTGCTGATGTTGACATATCTTTGAATCTTGATCTTCTAGCTTCTTTTGGGATTGCGCCAATTCACTATCTTTGTCCTTGATGAGCTTGTTTAAGCGTTTTATGTATTCTTCGAAGTCGTTATCGCTTCTGTACTGTAACTTTTCGTCATTATTTGAATTTTTGACCTGGTCTTCTAAGTTTTGATTGTGACTTTTCAAATGTGATACTTGCTCATCCTTATCTGATAGCATTTTTCTTAAGATATTTATTAATTTTTTCCAATATTTGATTTTGGATTTCTAAGGTATGATTCCTTTGCTCTTGAATTATTTTAACCAATTCTTGCTTATCCATCTTGCATTGTAGATAATTATTGGTCGCTTTGTAATGTTCTAACTGAGCCAAAACTGCTTGTAACTGTGATTGTAATTATGCTTTTGTAATCGTCATTGCTTGCTTTTAAGACTTTTCAACGTAGTTTTTTATTCTTCCAATTTGTTCTTTGGAGAAAAAAATCTTCTTTATAAATCTTCCTTTGCTTTTCACTTTTGTATTTCTTACTTCGATAATAAATGGTCACACCAAAGGTGTAATATTCTGCTCTTTGTAATTAATAATTGTAATTTTTGCAATTATTAAATAATAATTATTATTATCAATACAATGTATTATTAATAATAAAAAAATAGTGTTAAATTTTTTTGTGGATTGTGTGTAGATTGGGTGGTTGGGAAGAAGGAATGTTACCCTCCTCACCCAAGTTCAAATTGTGGAGATTAACTTTTATAAAAAAAGAAAGATTAATGTAATGATTTTTTTATAATAAAAAACCAAGTGTGGTTTGTTAATACAATGTGTTGATTTTTGTTTTTTTGTTTTACTTTTCCCCCTTTCTTCTTTTTCTCCCATTTTTTTTAACTTCTCTTTTTTTTTTTAAGTAAGGTCAAAGACTTTTGAATACAGAGAATCTCTAAAAATTACCAGACAAAATCCGAAACTTTGGCTAAAAGCCGGAATGAGCACAAGCGTGAGGAAGGGTTGGCTCTAATACCAATGAAACGATTAAAAATCGTTTTTACCGGAATGACCGGCGTTCAAATGTGATACTTGCTCATCCTTATCTGATAGCATTTTTCTTAAGATATTTATTAATTTTTTCCAATATTTGATTTTGGATTTCTAAGGTATGATTCCTTTGCTCTTGAATTATTTTAACCAATTCTTGCTTATCCATCTTGCATTGTAGATAATTATTGGTCGCTTTGTAATGTTCTAACTGAGCCAAAACTGCTTGTAACTGTGATTGTAATTATGCTTTTGTAATCGTCATTGCTTGCTTTTAAGACTTTTCAACATAGTTTTTTATTCTTCCAATTTGTTCTTTGGAGAAAAAAATCTTCTTTATAAATCTTCCTTTGCTTTTCACTTTTGTATTTCTTACTTCGATAATAAATGGTCACACCAAAGGTGTAATATTCTGCTCTTTGTAATTAATAATTGTAATTTTTGCAATTATTAAATAATAATTATTATTATCAATACAATGTATTATTAATAATAAAAAAATAGTGTTAAATTTTTTTGTGGATTGTGTGTAGATTGGGTGGTTGGGAAGAAGGAATGTTACCCTCCTCACCCAAGTTCAAATTGTGGAGATTAACTTTTATAAAAAAAGAAAGATTAATGTAATGATTTTTTTATAATAAAAAACCAAGTGTGGTTTGTTAATACAATGTGTTGATTTTTGTTTTTTTGTTTTACTTTTCCCCCTTTCTTCTTTTTCTCCCATTTTTTTTAACTTCTCTTTTTTTTTTTAAGTAAGGTCAAAGACTTTTGAATACAGAGAATCTCTGAAAATTACTAGACAAAATCCGAAACTTTGGCTAAAAGCCGGAATGAGCACAAGCGTGAGGAAGGGTTGGCTCTAATACCAATGAAACGATTAAAAATCGTTTTTACCGGAATGACCGGCGTAAATAACACATATACTCCATGAATGGACAAAATAATATATAATTGATAAGATAATGATGATTTCTGATTTTTACGCAGGTTAAATCATTATTGAGAGGAGGCTGTGTTGGTGAAGAATGTCTTGATTACATTTCAAACCCTAAATGCGCGTCCATCTTCAGGAGAGCGAGGCTCACAATCTTTACATTAGCATTTTTGGAATAATATATATAGTTTGTAGTGCTAATGTCAATTTTAAAGATAAGTCGGCCCCAATTATAATTAATAATTAATAAATTGGGTTTTGACTTTCGTTGATAGTGTGAGAGTTAGGGTTATTCCTTATGACACGTACAACTGGTATCCAAGCTTACTTTAGTTTCGGGCCATCATCCTTGTTTAAGTTATTCACAAATTTTTCGATCTCAAGATAATGATGTTTTACAATTACATTGCCACGAGTTTTATAAGCCATTTTGCCTCTTTTCAATATAAGTCATGTCTTTTGACTTTTCATAACTATTTAATTATTTATTTCTTATTTTACTAATTATTAATTATTAATATTGATTTATATTAATATTAATAATTAATGTTGATTTATATCATTTTTTTATATAACAACCAATCATACAACAACACTTGTACAACAGCATTAGCATAGATACATCAGTATATCAGCCAAAGTACAGCACTATGACATGAATTATATGATATATCAGTCATGAAGACATCATTAGCCATATACATAAAACGGTTAGTATGCCTTGAATTAGGTCTGAAACAAAGTTTTAGCGGCAGTACCACACTTGTAACAGCAGTATTGATTCATCCATTATGTGTTCATGTATCAGTTCCAGACTTTGTATAAGCAGCAAAATACATAACCAAACAGTCAAATCAGATCTGAAACAAAGTTTAAGTAATCATTAGCAGGTACATAACAATATTCCAGAGTTTAAATTATGATTATTTCCAAGTAAATGCCACAAGGTACAGTCTGATGTAGTTTTGCAAATAGGTATAAATCAGTCCTCTAAGTGTTACAACACTAGCGAACTATCAAATTAACGTTTAAAACCAAGCTAACAGTGTAATGTGGAAGTGCTTGCAGGTAAAGGGACTGCCAAGGAAGTCTGCACCTTATTGCACACCCAGTAGGGTGGGCTGCCACCGAAAGGGCAGCCCTGAAGGTTGATAAGGCCTTGCTCAAGACGCTAAAGGGGCTGCCAAAGTTAAGGTGGAGACAAGATTGGCACCCTCTTCAATTCTCGACACCCTCGGTCTCTACTCTACCGTTATCTCCAAGGTTGGCTCCGATTTCTCCTACACCTCTGCCACGACAGCCCACCCGCCCACTGTCGTCCACTCCGCCAAAACCACGTGGTTTTTACGTCGACTTCACTGTCGGTAGCGGTTGCGTGCTTCGCATCCTCGACCCTGCGGACCTATTCACCCCTACGACATACCCTCCGATTCGACGTACCATGCCATTGGCCAATAGGGGTAGCGTATAGATATTGCTGGAGATCCTACGACGGATGGTCAAGGTTTAGAAATATCCCTTTTGAAGGCATCGACCTTGGAGGCCGTGTATGTCGATATCAAAGAAGCCCGACAGAGGATGTGTGCCATCGTTACAGAGGAGGAGCTGATGTTCTTGACCAAGCTTCTGGAAAAAGAGATCCATATCCACATCACTCATTCACTGAAGTGCACACTTTGACTAAGAGCAGGAAGGTCAGTATATCGACCACTTCCAGAAAATCTTCGGCCCACATTTGACATGACGTTTGTTGGACAACTTCATTAAGTTTATGTGACATGTTACACTTGGACATTCAATAAGAAGATGAGGGCTTGGTTGAATTTTTGTAGAGGGAAGCTGAATTTAAAGTCTGTCGAATTTGCAATTTTTTTAAAATGATTGTTCTAAAACCTATGTATGCGAGAAAAGTTGTTGAACTTTTTCAAGAACTTGCCTTTGGAAAAAAAAACAATTTGCTCAGTTTAATAATGATTCAGTTGAGTAAGTGTTGGAGAAATGTAATGAACACCATTTTCAACTTGAAACTCATTTGAGAGAAGAAATCAAGTTGGATGGTGTGAAGAAGGAACTTTCAAGGACAAATGTTTCAAAGACATGAAGATCAAGGTGATCAACAAGTTTCAGAAGTTCAAAACTCGATCAAAGTGTTTTTGAGGACTTCAATGATCCTTGCAAAAAGACAAAAATCAAGAGGGAGTCAACGAAACAAGCAAAGATAAGTATTTAATGTTTTGAGTAATAAGTTTTTGTCATGCCTACTATATATTAGCATGTTATATACATTTTTATGCATTTGTATATGACTGAGATTGACGACCTGTAGGCTCATGTAGTACATGTTATGTGTATGTTGAGTAAGTAGTCTATCGTGTTGCACAAGCATCCCATGAGCCCTTGATGGAACTAGTCTAGGATGAAACCTCTTTGCTAACATACTAAGAACAGTGCACGTGTGCACGCTCTTGACAGTTTGTTCTGGTGGAGATGGAAGGCATCCATATAGTCACCATGTGTGTGTTTGGGATATGGATGGGTGTTGTGTTGAAGCATTAGCTAAGATGCTTATAGAACTGTGTGAACTATTGCCATTGCATTGAAATGTTAATATGATTTGATTTAATTTCATCATTATGCAATGTTGCTAACTATTTGACTGAATTTGACTTGTAGGAAAGACCATATGCTATGGCCTACAAGAGAAGGATGATGAGACTTGTTTTGTAGGACAAGTGATGGATGTGAAGTTAGACTGGTTGAAGATCCCGTTGATATCAGTGTTCGAGAGAGAGCAGGATGCTCAGAAGTGGGAGGCTTCTCGGAGCATGGCTCTCAGCTCAAGTAGCAGGATGCCTTCCGTGATAGAGGGAGTAGCTAAAATGGATGTGATGCTTGAAGAACAAGTGATGACTGTTCAATAGTGACATCAGATATACGTGGATCTAGTACATTTAGTCATATGTGGATACATGACCCACCGATCTAGAGCATCTCATATGGAGATTGACAGTTGGGAGAAATAGGCTCCAATGAATGTTGGTCTCTCTACTACGATGTTCATTCTTTTGATGATCATGAGGAGCAGTTGGCTTTTAATTGGAGTCATGGCAGATTCTAGAAGTGGTTAGAGCATTACTTGTGCTAAAGTGGAGAGTTCGTATGCTATCTATTTTAGTCCTAGAGGACGAGAGCTACTCAGTTATCTTTCGAGGAGGTACACATCTATTCAGTTAGAGCAGTGGCTCAAGATTCAACATTTGTAGATGGCACAGGTTGCTGATGATGATTCCTTGATCATGATGTTGTATATTGGTGATTTGTTCCTCACCAAGATAGAGAGACTTATTGACAAGCGTAGAGGGAGTTAGCCTTTGAGTTTGTCGCCTGTTGTATTTCTTAAGATTAGAAGTGTGGCAGGGAGTCGATGAGATTTTCCCGAGTCAGGGGAAGTACGCAGTTGAGATCTTGAGGAGACTTGGGATGATGGATTGTGAGTCCATGGCTACAATGATGGTGACTAATCTGAAGAAGTTGAGTAGTACTGTTTTCGATTTAGATTTGGTAGATCCTACCATGTACAGGTAGTTAACTTGATCCCTAATATACCTGGTTGATACCAAACCAGTGTACTCTTGTAAGAAGCTGTGTTTATTTTCTCTATGAGAGCCAATTTTCAAGATGAAGTTCAAATTGGCATCCGAGATGACACCTCGTATAGGCTAATGGACTAGCTTATGAGCAGTTCCAGAGGGAGTCTAGAGTGATATCCAGTGACATAAAGAGAACGAGAGGCTTATCTTAGTAGACTCATTGTTAAAAGTTAGTGCAACTGCGAGACCCATTCTCAGGGAGGATGGTACCCTAGTCAGTTAACTAGGGCAGAGTAAGACCCTAGAAGGTACCCTAAGGCCCCCAATAGTCTCCTGAGGTTCTTGGTCTGGGACCAAGTAGGTTGATGCCATGGCAAAGTCCCTAACATATGGTTAGGGCCCTTATGTCTCTAGGGTATTCTGGTTTGGGTCCAGACAGTTTCTTGGACACGATGTCCAAGCAGATCCTGTAGGTTGAGACAAAGACTTCCTGGTTTGGGATTAGGCAGATTCTTGGTCTGGGACCAAGCAGTTCCTGTAGGAGCATTCTTGGTCAATTAACCAGGTGAATCTTGGTCAAGTTGACCAAGATAATGATGTGTGATGTCCTCTCTCCTAATCGGTTATTGCTAAGTTGTTTCTCAAGGGACTGGCCACACCTTGATGATGTCACTAACAACTAATCCTTAGGAGCAGTATTGAGGACCAGAGGATCACATCATCCAGTTTGGATCTTCTTATTATATGATGATAAAAATATATATGGAACACATGTGACAATATACCTCGAGAGAGAAAAGATTAAATTCCTTGGTCTTGTTGGTCCTATGGGAAAAAGGGGTTGTTTAAACTTTATCCACCTTTATGGTACACCTTGGTCTTATGGGTATGAGGGTTACCTTATCTTCTTAGTGTGACCACATTTGGTTGACTTATGGTCCTTTATCTTTTAAATGGTCCTAGTGTCCTTATGGTGGGTACCTTTGGTATGATGACTTTTATTTTATGGTTTTTATTTTTGGACCATTGGTACCCTATCCTAAGTCAAATTTACTTTTATGGTTTTTATTTTTGGACCTTTGGTACCCTATTCTGAGTCAACTTATTTTTTATTTTATACTTTATCGGTAACGATCCTAAGACTTAGGGGTTTCCTAAGTGACCTCTCGAAAAGGCTTGTCAAGATTATAAATTAAGCCCACTCCATTCCAAATGTGTGTTTTGATAGAGAGAAGTTTATATCTGATTTCTTGCTCAAAGGTTCGCTGCTGATGGTTTTGTGTGACGCGTTGACTAAGGCTTGCTACTGCTTGACGCCTTGGGTTCTTGTTACTCTTGAAGGGAGGCCGTGACCTGTGGACTGTGTATTTTGGCTAGGCTGTGACTTGCCTGATCCGTGGACTGTGTATTTTCGCTGTGCTGTGACTTGCCTGATCCGTGAAGTGTCCTCCCTGCTGCTGCTGTGGTTGTTTCCTCTCTGCTGCCGTCGTGAAGTGATTTCCCTGTTGCTTTTGTGACTGTATCCTCTCTGTTTGCCGTGAGGTGTCTTCCCTGTTGCTGAAATGACTATATGTGTCTCTGCTAGCGTGACTGGGTGTCTTTGCTGGGCATGATTGTGTGCCTTTGCTAGCATGACTGTGTGTCTTTGCTGGGCATGTCTGTGTTTCTCTGTTGAGCATGTCTGTGTTTCTTTGCTAGCATGACTATATATCTTTGCTGAGCATGACTGTGTTTCTCTGCTGAGCACGATTGTGTTTCTCTGCGAGCATGACTGTGTATCTCTGTTGAGCATGACTTTGTATCTCTGCTGGTCATGATTGTGTGTCTCTGCTGGGTATGATTGTGTCTCTCTGGTGGTGTGACTATGTGTCTCTCTGGTGGCGTGATTGTGTCTCTTGGCTGAGCTGTGACCTGTGTCTATGCCTTCATAGAAGTGGTACTAAAGTTTGGATTAAGGATTGAAGTTTCAAGACCAACTTTAACGCAGTGACCAGTAGAGTGTTAAGTTGAAAGAGATGAAAATTATGTTTTTTAAAAGTGGAAAGAGATGAAAATTATGTATTTTAAAGTTGAAAGAGATGAAAATTATGTTGGAATTTATTGCAGCAGTACTATTCTAACTTTCTTTCATGATTCTATTAATGCATTAAAGTATATATTTTTAATGTCAAATCCTAACCTAACCCTAAACTTTAACACTCACTTGATGAAAGATAACACTGATGGAGGAGCATAGTGTCTAATAGTGCAGCTTGCAGTGGTATGCGATGGTGCAGAAGGGAGCAGTCCAGCTCCTGTATATTCTTATAGATGATCAGATTGCTGACATTCTTACCTAGCCTCTTCCCAAGGTGAAGTTTGTGTATTTCCGAGACAACCTTGGAGTGGTGGAGAATGCCTCCCTCATTATGAGGGAGTTTGCAACATTGATAATATATTCTCCCTAGACTGAGAATGGTGGAAGTCTCCATGTGAGGGAGAGATCTCTGTTGTGGACATATCGACACATTGATATGTTGTTCATGGGCACACTCATCGAGTTGAGTTACCATGAGTTGCATGGGAGCACTCTTCATTGAGTTGAGTTGCCATGAGATGCATGGGCGCACTCCTCACTGAGTTGAGTTGCTATGTTGTGCATGGGCGCACTCCTTGTTGAGTTGAGTTGAGTTACCATGAGTTGCATGGGCGCACTCCTCGTTGAGTTGAGTAACCATGAGATGCATGGGCACACTCCTCGCGAAGTTGAGTTACCATGAGGTACATGGGCTCACTCCTTGTTGAGTTGAGTTACCATGAGATGCATGAGATACATGGGTGCACTCCTCGATGGACTGAGTTGAGTTACCATGTGATGCTACGCTCCTCAATGGATTGAGTTGAGATGATTTGTACTCCTCAATGGACCGAGTTTCAAATATGACACTTCTTGATGGACTGAGTTGTGTTGTAGTCTTTGGGTTGGTGCCCAACAACCCTTGTGGCTGGTAACGACTACGCTACTTGATGGATTGAGTTAAGTTGATTTGTACTCCTCGGTGGATTGAGTTGAGTATGACACTTCTTGATGGACTGAGTTGTGTTGAGTTATTGGGTTGGTGCCCAACGACCATTTTGGTTGGGAGACTTGTCACTAGGTTGGTGCCCAACAACCCTTCTGGTTGGGGGACTTATGGGTTGTGAAGAAAATAAATGATATTAACATGAATATTTCATTCACACATTCTGTCAAACACTTGAATGTCTAGGGTTTATGATTAAAAATTTATTCTTAAACTTGAAAAAAAACCACCATATTCAAGATCTTCTCAATACTGAAGTATTCATTCACACATGAAAAACATAGATGTTTTGGTCAACAGACCAGGCAAAACCCCAACTCTTGGGGAAAACCCTAAGAAGAAGATTTTTCATTAAGAAGAGCATAAATTTCAATACATTGAAATTTATCTTTTAAAGCCTCACACGAAATTTTTTCCAAATTTGAAATAGCAACAAAATAACTTAGAAACACAAATTATCTTGAAATCTGTGCCAACCTTGAAATTCGTGCCAGAAAATTGTTGTATGACCTATACGATTTGTTGTACTTTTTTGCCTCGATTTATGTGCCCACTTGTGCTGTAATTAATGCTGTATGGTATGCATTTAATGTTGTTGTCCTTTTCTTGGGATTTGAGCCACTTTCTTGGGAATCGATCCCACACGTGTAGCTGCAATAAATGCCCAAGTACAACTGCTATAGGCTACCTAGGGAATTGTGCTAGTTCGCTCTCTTGAAAATCATGCCCTACTCTTGGTTCTCTTCTTGGTCTTCAATCTTCTTCTTCTCCTCTGATGGTGTGAATAATTTGTCTTTTATTTCTTGTTTTATACTTTAAAATTTGTAACTACCTATCTAACCACCTAATCTAAGGTTGAGATACTTTTACAAAATCAAGGGCCATCATTTAATGCACTCACATTTAATAATTAATTCACTTTAATTATTAAATACTAACTTAAGTGAGACCCATTCTATAAAGTACAAAACATCACTTTTATTTATATATAACTCACTTTATACATAAATACACAAAGGACGAATTCTAAGTCCTCTTTATCACACCACACCAAAACTATAAAGAGGACCTTCAGAGTTAACTTTCCAACACTCCCTCTTAACGAGGAAGGTCCACAACACCATCTCCATCTCTGACTCCTGCAACAGCTCCCTCCTGCTCTGGAATCAATCTCGGATACAGATGCTCAACTCCATACATGAACTCTGAAGCATGAGACTCGACCTGAGCCTCATCTACCTGCTCATCTACACCATTACTGGACTGGCCGAGTCTCTTGCTAATGCTTTGGAGAGAGTCACTCTCCTCATTAGAACCATGTCTTTCAGATGCAACTCTCACCTCATCCTCTAACTTTGACAGCCACCCACCTACTCATGGTTGTACAATGTGCCCTCTCAAATAATAGAGCCTGTCCCTATGACCTCCTCATAGAATAGTGGTACCAACTGGTTCATCTCTCAGATACAGGAAAACATGGCCAAACCTCACTATCATCCCATAACCTTCATCCTCAAAGGATGATACTGAGAGTTTGCTGACTCTCATCCCATGTACAAAAAGCACTCCGTGTATTTCTAGGATCTCACCAAGGTCTAGTTGGAACCTGACTGTTCCAACCCCTCGTATCACTATCTGAGGACTATCAATATCTGTCTGAATAAAGTGTCCTGGCCCCAACTCTGTGATGATCTGAAAGATATCATAGATTCCAGTTATATGTCTGGTTGCTCCATTTCCAACGACCCAAACATTCTCAAAAGCTGAGCTCCCTATACTGGAATCAATTGAGACGAGAAAACTCTTGCTCAAACTTCGCTGCATAGTCTTCTACTACTGTAGACATTGCCATATCTCTCTCATTCTTCTCTTTCACATTCTTCTTCTTAGGACACTTTGAGGAATGGTGTCCCATCTGACCACAATGGTAACATCTGATCTGATTGATGTCTTTCTTCTTCTTGTTAACTTTTGTTGCAAGTGCCACATTATGCTCCACCTCTTCATTGACCTGACTACCCAGAGACCCTTCTCGAATTTCCTCCTAAGTAAAGTCATCCCACAGTCTGGACCAATTTGGAAGCTTCTCCCTACCGACAATGCACATAACAAATACTTCCCACTTCTTGCTGAAACCCTTTAGGGCTATCCTCACCAGTTCTGAATCTGGGATAATATCTCCTACGGCTGCTTACTCATCTTTAACTTGCGCCACTCGAGTTAAATAGGAGGCCACGCCTTCGTCTTTGTTCATCTTGACATTATGCAACTTGTCCTTTATTGCCATTTTGCGGTTCTCGTTCTTAGCTTCGAATAGCTGGTTCAGGGTATCCCACATGTCTTTAGCAGTCTTCTTCTCTGCCAAATGTGGAATGAGATGATCCTTTACTCCATCTAGGATCACTCTCTAGGCTTTGGCTTCTAGGGCTTCAATCTCATCTAGTTCGTTCTTGTTTGTAGGCTTGGTCATCTTGGTGTTAGCAAAACCCCATATCTTCCATTATTTAAGCACATCAGTTATTCTAACTTTCCAAGGAAGATAGTTGGATACACCATCCAACCTATCTTCATATCGTATGCTCATCTTTGGAATTTACTTGCAACAAATCTTTTAACTTGAAAGACAACACAACTTCTAACTGTGATTCACAATTTTGAACCCTACTTTAGTTCAACTCTAATACCATGAAGAAAATAAATGACATTAACATGAATATTTCATTTACACATTCTGTCAAACACTTGAATGTCTAGGGTTTATGATTAAAAATTTACTCTTAAACTTGAAATAAAAACCACCATATTCAAGATCTTCTCAATACTGAAGTATTCATTTACACATGAAAAACACAGATGTTTTGGTCAATAGACCGGGTTAGACCCCAACTCTTGGGGAAAACCCTAAGAAGAAGATTTTTCATTAAGAAGAGCAGAAATTTCAATACACTGAGATTTATCTTTTAAACCCTCATAGGCAAAATTTTCCAAATCTGAAATAGCAGCAAAATAACTTAGAAACATAAATTATCTCGAAATCTGTGCCAACCTCGAAATTCGTGCCAAAAAATGGATACACGACTTGCTGTACTTTTTTGCCTTGATTTCTGTGCCCACTTGTGTTGTAATTAATGTTGTACGGTCTGCATTTAATGCTGTTGTACTTTTCTTGGGATTCGAGCTACTTTCTTGGGAATCGATCCCACATGCAGCTGCAATAAATGCCCAAGTACAGCTGCTACAGGCTGCCTAAGGAACCGTGCTACTCCTCTCTCTTGAAAATCGTGCCCTACTCTTGGCTCTCTTCTTGGTCTTCAATCTTCTTCTTCTCCTCTGATGGTGTGAACAATTTGTCTTGTGTCTGTTGTTTTATACTTTAAAATTTGTAACTACCTATCTAACCACCTAATCTAGGGTTGAAATACTTTTACAAAATCAAGGGCCATCATTTAATGCATTCACATTTAATAATTAATTCACTTTCATTATTAAATACTAACTTAAGTGAGACCCATTCTATAAAGTACAAAACATCACTTTTATTTATATATAACTCACTTTATACATAAATACATGAAGGACAAATTCTAAGTCCTCTTTTATCACACCACACCAAAACTATAAAGAGGACCTTCAGAGTTAACTTTCCAATAGGTTGGAGTCCATTGTCATCATGTTGCTTGTAGCCACATGGACGAGAGAAGACCTTTCTTATGATGAAGAGATGATTAAGACAAGATGTGATGCTTAGATGAAATCTAGATGTGTTCTAGCATGATGATACCTCCCTAGATATAAGAGGAAGTGTTGGTGTTTGTAGTGTCAGGAGGTCTCATCCTCAAGTCGTCCCAAAGAAGCAATAATAAACAATTATTATTATTATATATTAAATGTGCAAGTCGGCCCCAACAAATGTGGAAAAGTCAATCACCAATCAAGTATAAATAAAGATGACCCCTTTCTCATTCTCACAACAAGCAATTTGCTCAAGTCATCTGATCGAGTGTGTAGCTGAGGAAGAGAAAGGATGCAACAACACAAGAAGGATAATTTTTGGGTTTGATATCTTTGGGATTATTTTTGTATTTGGTTACTCTTCTATCTGAATGAGCTTGTATATTGAACTGATTCTTCATAAGAAAGGTGTAAATTTTCCTTTAAAGTTCTATCTAGGGCTAAACATTACTTTTTAATTTGTACTGGAAAACCACACATGAACTTCTTTACTAGTATTGCAACGGAATATAAAAACTGAGAAACATTCACAACATCACATCACAATATAGACACTATTATTTCGGGTATGGAAACCCCCAGAAAAACCCAAGATGGGAAAATCGGTGCAGCAGTCAGATATAGAGTTTATATTATCAAGATATGGAACTTTTACAACTAGTAGGTAAAACACACCCAACTTGGCAAACTGAAAACCTCAACGAAATCATCGAGCGACCCAGCAGCAAAGCATTACTGCTCTGTGCAGCTGGATGATCCCATGTCAGAAGTATGACCTACTGTACGAAATTCGTATGGTTGCTGACGTTAGCAATATAGATCTGTATGGTATGTGCGACAGATGTACGATACCCTTGCTGTGTGTGACGCTGCTCCTATGTGCGATCTGTACGGTCTCTGTTCTGTTTGGTGAACCTGTCGTGCAGCTGCTCCTTCGTCTTTTCTGCAAACTCATTCGTCTGACTTCTCTCTGTCTATATCATGTCTGTGTACGTGTCCTCTCCACCAAATCTCCTTTTAACTTTATTGGCTAAGCCAAAACCCTAACCCTCACTATGGATCTATGGATGAGATCCTCCGGTGAGAGTCAATGGCTAAGATTAGATTAGCCATTTACTTAAATATTTCACTTTTTACTTTATAAAAGTGATTCCATTAAAGTCAATATCAAATTAGAATAATTAAAGTATTTTCCTAAGTCAAAACTTAGGAAAATCACGTTAATAGATTTGGCTTCCAGTTTAATGTCTCTCTAGCATGCAAGGACACATGCAATGCTAGAAGACCTTCCTTGTTGTTGCTTTTTAACACTCCCTTTCAACGAGGAAGGGGTTCGGTAGCAACCCCAACTTGTCTCTGAACTTCACAACATTGTGTTTGTAAAGTGCCTTGGTGAAAATGTCCGCCACCTACTCATCTGTCTGTATGTACTCCAACCGAATGGTTCCTCTCTGTACATAGTCTCTCAAGAAGTGGTACCTGATGTCTATGTGTTTGCTCCGGTCATGGAACATTGGATTTTTAAATATCCTGATGGCACTCTGATTGTCACAGTGAACTATTGTAGCCTCTAGCTCACACTCAAACAACCACAACCTTGAAAGCAACTTCTTCACCCACATCCTCTCACAAGCAGCCACGTTGGCTGCCATGTACTCAGCCTCTGTTGAGCTCAATGCAATTAATTTCTGCTTCTTGCTGAACCAAGAGACAACCCTTGATCCAATGCTGAAGCAACAACCTGAAGTACTTTTCTGGTCCTCTACACATCCCGCCTAGTCAGCATCTATGAAGCCTTCTAACTGTACACTCCCCTTGCGCTCATAAACCAACCCATACTCCACTGTACCATTTGTAGTAAGTTGACAAATCCACCGAGCTTGCACTTGCAGTATAGGAAATAAGGTATATGCCCTTTGATGACTCTACGTATAATATAGTAGCCTGTCGTTTCCTTGTGTCATAGGTTACCGAAATAAGGCTTTTTATTTTTTGGGTTTTAATGGTGGTTGACTCTCTTCAATCTTAGGTGGAAGGTGCTGCTTCAACTTATACTTTATCCTTTGCTGACTCCGCTTTTTATACCTCTGATCTAGGTGTGTCTGGAGGATGATGTAGCGAAGTATGTGCTTTGCAGCCGTCCAATGCACTCTTCGAGTGTCCACCACGAATTGACTCAAAGAGTTAACTGCAAAGCTAATGTCTGGCCGTGTGTTGACCATATACATGAGCGATCCGATAAGCTGACGATACAATGTAGGATCAAATTTGTCTGACCATGATGCATCAATCTTCCTCCAGTTGGAAACTAGAGGTATGGCATATACTTGCAATCCACCATCTTGAATCTCTTCAAGATCTCCACTACATACTTCCCCAGTCCAATGAAGAAGCACCTGTCTCTCTGCCAAACCTCCAAGCCTAGGGAGTAATGCATCAACCCAAGGTCTTTCATCTCAAACTCAACTGCAAGGTTGGACTTGCAGTTGCCAACCAGCCTCTCATCTCCTGTAAGAAAGAGATCATCTACATATAAGACTAGTATGAGAGGCACCTCACTTGTCAAGAAGTACAGGTTGTGGTTAGCCTCACTCCGTTGAAATCCCATCTCCCGTAGATAACTGTCTATCCTCGAGTACCATGCTCGAGGTGCCTGCTTGAGCCCATAAAGAGCTCTATGCAGCCTGCATACATGCGTCTCCCTATTCTCCACATCAAATCCCTTTGGCTGCTAAAGAGATAATGGTCCTAATAGAAGAATACCTGGCAACAGGGGCGAAGATCTCATAGTCAATACCTTCCTTATATGAAAACCCCTTATCCACGAAACACACTTTGTACTTCTCCACGCTTCCGTCTGGTGCATGCTTCACCTTGTAGATCCATCTGGATCCCACCACCTATTTACCTTCAGGCCTTGTCACAACCTCCCATACCTAATTCTTCATGATTGAGTCATACTCCTGAACCATGGCCTCCTGCCACACATCATGTTGTGCAACCTCCTCGAAACTGGAAGGTTCAGAGTGTCATCAGTGCCAAATAATTGAGTCTCTCTGGTGGTTTGCTTCGCCTCATGGAGCTTTGTGGAGGATCAACCTGCTTGGAATCCTGAACTGTGGACCTAAACCACTTAGGCCTTGGCCTAGTGTCTTCCTGCTGCGGCTGCTGGATATTCGTCTTCTGCTGCAGCTCATCCTCCAAGTCAATGACTGAAGGATCCTGTCCACCTGACTCCCTCTGACTACCAGAACCTGTGCCTTGTGTCTGTACCTGTACCTGTACATCTAGCTCCTCCAACTTGACCCTATAAACCTGTGTTGGCTGCTCCTTTGCTGGTAAGTCCATAGGTCTCCGCAAGGCCCTGTCCTCATCAAATTGGACACCCCTCCTCACAATGATCCTCTTGTGAGCAGGATTGTATACTCTATATGCCTTCGAAGTCTTGCTGTAACCAACAAGTAACCCCTTCTGTCCAGAAGGGTCAAGCATCTTCCTACATGAACATGACAATAGCAAACACTCCCAAATATGCGAATATGGCTCACATCTAGTCTAGTTCCTGTGAACACCTCCTCGGGTGTCTTCCTCCCCAAAGCTGTGTGGGGACACTTGTTCTGAATGTATACTGCAGTCCTGTATGCCTCGGCCCAAAGGAATAGTGGTTATCCCTAATCAAATAGCATGGCCTTGGCTGCTCCTACCATAGTCCTGTTCTTTCTCTCTACCACTCCATTTTGCTGCAGGGTATGAGGCACAGTGTGCTCCTTCTTAATACCCTCTGCCGAACAATACTCCAAGAAGTCATTGGAGGGGTACTCTCCCCCATTGTCCGTTCTCAAAACTCGGATCTTCCTTCATGTCTGGTTCTCAACGAGAGTCTTGAACTCCCAAAACCTCTCAAAAACCTCTGACTTGGCCTTCAGGAAATAGATCTAGGTTTTCCTGGAATAGTCATCAATGAAGGTCTCGCAGTAACTGTAACCACCGAAAGAATGGACACTCATAGGTCCGCAAACATCCGAATGCACCAAGTCCAAGGGCTCCTTAGACTTCGATGAGGAGTTTTGCTAGATAGCTTGCATGGCGAATACTTCTCCACTTCTCAAAACTCCTCCACCTCTGCAGAACGGACGATCTCAGTGTTGTTGTTCTTCTTTCTGTCTAGGCACTGGGAAGCAAAGTGTCCTTGCTTGTGGCAGATAAAACACTTGACTTTTGACATGTCAAGATTCTTCTTACCACCCTTCTTTTTCTTTGCCTTCCCTTTGCTCTTCCCTGTGAGGGCTAGAGCCTCCTCATACACACTCTGTGGGGCACTACTGAATGAGGCCGATCCTTGACCCATGTGGGTTTCTTCATGCACAAAGTCATCCCACAATCTCTGTCAATCAGGGAGCTTCTCCCTAGCCACAACACCTTTGACAAATGTGTCCCATGACTTAGAAAAGCCATTGAAGGCTATTCGAACTAGCTCCTCATCCTCGGTCTTAGAGCCAACAGCTCCAAGCTCGTCTCTGATCTGTGTGAGTTTTGTGAGATAAGGCACCACTCCTTCTCCCTTGGCTATCTTGGTACTACACATCCCCTCTTGCAACACCATCTTCCTGGTTTTCGTTCTTGCTCTGGTAGAGACCTTCCAAAGCCTTCCACACATTCAATGTGGTCTTCTTCTCGGAAAGATGAGGGACTATATGGTCCTTCACTCCATCCATGATGATCAACATGGCTTTGGAATCTATCTTCTTCCAAGCTACTAACTCTGCTGGATTAGAAAGCGCAACCTTCGTGGAGTCAATGTGCTCTGCTGCATCACTGACATCCTTGTGATCCTTTTTTTCCATGTAGGAAAGTTTTGAGCCCCCTAGAGCCTATCCTCAACTCTCAACTACATGACCATACTGAAGTGTACCTGTCAAGCCCTAGATCTGCAATCTAGGTTTGTGTCTTCAATAGATCTGCCCCTGATCTATCACTGCTGCTATAAGTCTTTCAGATTCAGCTTACCAGAGCTCTGATACCATGTAAATTTTCCTTTAAAGTTCAATCTAGGGCTAATTAATATATTTTAATTTGTTATTGGAAAACCACACATGAACTTCTTTACTAGTATTGCAGCGGAATATAAAAATCAAGAAACATTCACAACATCGCATCATAATATAGACACTATTATTTTGGGTATGGAAACCCCTGAAAAAACTCAAGATGGGAAAACCAGTGCAACAGTAAGATATAGAGTTTAGCGAACTTTTACAACTAGCAGGTAAAATACACCCAACCTGGCAAACTGAAAACCTTAGCGAAATCATCGGGAAGCCCAGCAGCAAAGCATCGCTGCTCTGCGCAGCTGTATGACCCTACGTCAGCAGTGCGATCTATTGTACAAAATCCGTACGGTTGTTGACGTAACAGTACGGATCCGTACAGTCTGTACGACAGATGTACTGTACCCTTGCTGCGTGTGACGCTGCTCCTCTGTGCGATTTGTACAGTCTCTGTTTGGCCTGGTGAACCTGTCGTGCAACTACTCTTCCATCTTTTCAGCAAACTCCTCTGTCTGTATCTTGTTTGTGTATGTGTCCTCTCCACCAAATCTCCTTTTACCTTTATTGGCTAAGCGAAAACCCTATCCCTCACTATGGATCTATGGATGAGATTCTCCGGTGAGAATCAACGGTCAAGATTAGACTAGCCATTGACATAAATATTTCACTTTTCACTTTATAAAAGTGATTCCATTAAAGTCAAAATCAAATTAGAAGATATAAAATATTTTCTAAGTCAAAACTTAAGAAAATCACTTTAATAGATTTTGCTTCCAGTTTAATGTCTCTCTAGCATGCAAGGACACATGCAATGCTAGAAGACCTTCCTTGTTGCTGCTTTCTAACAAAAGGTTGTTGGGTTTTCTTCCCTTGTGTAGAAAGGTTTCCCAGGATAAAGTATTTGTGTCTTTGTTTTTGTGCATTGGTTATCTTTCAGTGATCCTATTTTTTATTACTGCTGCAAATTAAAGATTTATATACTGCTATATTAAAAATCTAACAGACATACGGGTAGTTGTGGGTTGTTACACTCATTATTTGACTATCGTTTTTTAATTGTATTGTAGGGTAAGGTTGACCTAGTCTTCTCCTTTGGGCTAGCACCTTAACCCCACTGGGGTGGTGTAAATACACTACATCCTTCATTTTGTAATATCATCTCATTCAAGTGAATTCATTTATTCTTTTGCCCAAGGGCACCTATTCTTTTGTGACCTATGTTAAATGCTTGGATTAGTGTTTGTTAAAGAGATCACTATAGATCTACTATATGTTATTCTCCCAATATTTGTTTGAGTTGCAATCATGGTTTATGGAATCCTATAATGAATTTTCCAGTATGTAACTACACAACTTTGAACCTAAATTGAGCTAGGAACTAATGAAGGCTAAACACCGATGAATTGATTAAAGATTTATGTCATCAGTGTACTCAACTCCTTCATAATAGGGAGAGATATATTTGAGCTTAGTCAAGGGATAGTTGCTTTAAACTTCTAGTTCAACCACAATTTTATGACTTTTTTTATATCCTTTGTAATTTTTGTGCATGAAAGTAAGAGGATTCCTGAAGGACTAAAATAGTAGCTCTTGAAAAGTACCACCCAAGTGCATCACATTTCTTTCCTCTATCAAAATTAATGAATAGAATTTTACTTCTTTGAATTATTCCATTTGAGTTAACTTTTAGATTTTGATTTCATGCAAATTGTTTTGGACTTGGACAGGTAGTTGAAGAATGTGACGTTATAGTTCTTGGTGTGAAGCCCCACGTTGGTAAGTGTACGAGAAGATATTGGAAGCGAATTGCTTTTGAGTGGTTCATTATTGTTATTTTTGTTTATTGTTCAATATTCATGCTGAAATAATCAAAAGCATGAATTGTTACAAGCTTAGGGAATCATTGTGCTTGATAGCATGCTTCCATTTATCTTTGGTTACATAGATAAGATGTATCATCAAATTCTTCCTAGCTATCTTAACCATTGATTACACACAACCAAACTGTTTCTTGGATTTGTGCCTTGTTAACCAAGTTCTTGGCCATGACCTTCAACCCTTAAAATTTTCTTTCATGTATTTCATCTTGTTGACAATTTCCATTCATGGATTTGTGCTTCTTTGTAAAATGCAACATTTGGCATTGCTTGGTATTTAGATTCTAGGTTAATTACAAATTACAACTCTAGGTGCCTTACAAATTACAGCTCTGGGTGATGACTGCTCACTTAAAGTTTATGATTTTGAAATGGTCTTTAGGGTGTTAGTTCCTAGTTTGATGTGATAGCATCCTCACTCACTCAGGTGCTAACACTGCTTAGAGGTTCCTGTGTGCTTTGTGGGTCCCCTTTCTTGTGATTGTGTCTTTGTAATGCTTTCTTAATTCCAAGCTTACTAAAAATCAAAGCAGTATTTCGCCTGTTAAGGATGTTGTTCAATGTTAATTTGACTATTTATTACTAGATTAGCAATGCATACATCTTTTAGAAGACAAAACTAGTAGATGCTAGTATGGAACTGTTTGTTTATGGTAGTGGATGGCATGATACAAGGCATGGTTTTCTCACCATATATTAACTTGTTGCAGACATGTGCAGCCTACTGGTCGATAGTGAGTGGTACTTCCAATTAACTAATCTTTAGTGGTTATGACTTGTTAATGACAAGGTAACAACTATATGGACCAAAATGCAAAAAAAGTTGTAATCATTGAATATGCAAGAGCAGTTGCCTTCAAAGCAAAGACATTCCATAGTGTTTTGAATTTTGATTGGATAGAAATGCCATAGATAAGACAAGTTATTTATTATTCAGCTGTAAGAGGTGGCACATCTCAGTGGATGGTACTTGAGGGTGATGTGTTGGTTTATCTTTCTCTAATTTCTATTTTTTCATGTTCTCAACTAGGCTCATTGGAAAATACACAATTGCTAAACAAAGAAAATATACGAAAATTATTACTTGAGATGACTACCATTTTCTCAAACAAGAACAACCATAGTTCTGGCCACTATAAAATTCATTAGGACTCTGGAGGGGTAAAGTTATTGAAGACATTTAATAGTGGAGGGACCAAACTTGATAATTTACGTTCCAGGTAAGCAAAAATTTGAATTCTTGTGTATATTCGTAAGCTCTGGACTTGGTAGCTCCTAAACTATTATTTTGCAATGTTTATAAATCTTAATTACAAACTTCTTAGCATAACTTATTGTAACTATAACAATTCCATAAACACTAATCATTTCTTAATTTGCTGCGTTACTAGCCCGATTGGCCTCACTGCAGGAAATGTTTCTTTGTTGGCTTGGCTACAGGTGCCACTGTTGTAATTGTTGGTGTAAGAAGTGGAACAAAATGAAATCATATTAATGTCCACTAATTACAATAGGTTAATGTTACATGAAAGTACAGCATATCAGATTGGCAATAAGGGGTGTGAAAAAGGCCATCTCCCAAGATTACAATAGAAAAACCTAAAGTTTGAGGAACAAGTAGAAAACCTACACATAGTAGGGAGTTTGCTATAAACTACAATCTCAAGGTAGTAGTCAAATAGGCTATAAGTAAGAAGAAGGTTTAGTCGTTACTATCCTTACACCAGGATTGGTAATGTCCACCTTGACAATCTGTCTAATGATGTTCCCTTGGAGTGAACTGCAGTTGGTTTTCAATGTTCCCACTAGGGACGAGAGTGGAAACTGGCACTGAGATGAAATCTAGGGCAGGAGCTCTTCCGATAGTGGAGAAGAAGTTGGTAATAAGTTCATGACTCAATGTACGGCATTGATGTTGGTGACATTGATGAAAAACTCTATTCCTCATCATTGTTGAAATTTTATTTGCACAGGGCAGTTAATGCAAATCTGAAAATTTACCTTCTTCAGAGAAAGTTCATTGGATCCTAGAATTTTCAGCTTTTAAGGCTGCTGTAAATTAATGTGTAAAACAATCACAATAATTCACTTCTAGTAGTGCCAAAATTCATGGCAATTCAAGGAGGAAAAAAACCAACATTCTGATGAGATTCAAGCCCTCTAGGGCAACTTCACATGCATAAACCAGATTTGAAAACTCTTCATATACAACAAACACAACAACAATAGATGGATGTACTATTATTTTCAATCTTAGTTTCAAGTCCTTTCACAATTTTCTTTTAAGTGTATCAAATCAGCAAGACAATTAAGAGCTGTAAATAACCATCCCAAAACGGTAAAATGCTGAAATAAAATATGCAATATACACAATATTAGACTTGTTATATGTTGGGAATTGTGCCTTTAGGGTTGGAAACATTGTTTCTTTGAAGTAAATTTGTTTGGTGTTTATTTTCTTGGTCTGCCTTATCTATTTGGTAGGACATAAGTGAAATATATTTTTTTCCAAAGAAAAAAATATGTTTTCTATTCCAGAAAGAACATAAAATATACTCTGTAGGTGCTCCTTGCACATGCAATATACACAATCTTAGACTTGCTATATGCTGGGAATTGTGCCTTTAGGCTTGGAAACATAGTTCCTTTGAAGTACATTTTTCGGTGTTTATTTACTTGGGCTTCCTTATCTATTTGGTTGGACAGAAGTGAAATATATATCTTTTTCCAAAGAAAAAAAAGTATTTTCTGTTCCAGAAAGAACACAAAATAGAATTTGTAGGTGCTCAATGAATAGGAAAAGGGGAAGCAGTCTGATCCTCCCCTATCACTCCTTAACTTATACAAAACATGTCTGCCTAGCTATGTTGTTTGGGAGTGTTTTTTTATATAATACTGTTGATGAAATTGTCATTGATGCCAACATGGACTTGCAATGGCCCCACAAGTTGTCATTGATGCCACCAAGCCCCACTTGCAGTAACAACAAGAAGGAAGGTCTTCCTGCATGCAGAAGACTTAAATTAGGAAACTAGTTGTATTTAATTTACTTTTCCTAAGTTTACTTTGAAAAATAAATTAAAGTGATCTAAATTAACTTTAGTGAAACACTAGTTAAAGTGAAAGTGAAATTAGGGTTTTTGCTTTACCTAAAGTTATAAAAGAGAGATCAATTGGTGGAGAGGACACACACTTGTATTTCGACAGAGACATGATACAAACATGGAGAGAAAGTCAGACAGAGGATTTAGCTGAGAAGATAGAGGAGTGAGTAGCAGGATCACCGAGCTTCGTATAGCTGGGCCGTACACTCACGCAGGAGGATGCTGAGGTTTAGCTGGGGTTTGCCAGTGATTCTGCCGTGTAACTGCATTCACCAGGTTTGGGTGAATTTGCAGTATTGTAAACGCTCCATTTTTTCTCATAATAAAATCTATATCTGATTGCTACACCGGTTTTCCCATATTGGGTTTTCCGGGGGTTTCCATACCCAAAATAATAGTGTCAATATTATGATGTGATGTTGTGATTTATTTCTTAGTTTTATATTCCGCTGCATACTGTAAAAGATATTCATGTGTGGTTATCAATAGAGATCTTGCATGCACTGTTAGCCCTAGTTTGAATATTAAAGGAAAATTTACATGGTATCAGAGCTTTGGTGAGCTAAAGCTGAGGGATTTGCAGCAACAGTGATAAATCAGGGGCAGATCTATTGAAGACACAAACTTAGATTGGAGATCTAGGGTTTGACAGGTAACACTTCACTATGGCCATGCGGTGGAGAGTTGAGGATAGACTCTAGGGCGCTCAGAACTTTCCTACATGGAAAGAGAGAATCACAAGGATCCTGGACGTCCGTGATGTTGAGGAGCACATTGACTCCACAAAGGTTGTGTTATCACCAACCTTGTAGTTGCCTATGTGAGATGGATCTAGGATGGACGGTAGAGGGACAAGCAACTACGGAGGTGGAATCAAGATTGCCTTGACTCCCAAATGGATGGTTGTCACGCCAATCGAGGCAGTCTTTGCTTTATGTTATCTTAGCCCAAGACAACAAAGGGGGAGACCCTGATCTACTCTCGACAGGAGAGATCAAACATAGACACCAGATCAGATCAAATGGACTTGAGGTACGTAAGGTGTAAGGTAATGGGAACCCTAGATCTATGGGTGATGTCACTAAGTGAACCAAGGCTTTGGATTAGGGTTTAGGAAGTGGGAGGCTTGATCCAAAGTAGGACACATGTGACCTATGAAGTAAATACTAGATTTGGGGTTAAGGTACTAGCAATAGATGAAGATATCCACTGCCTTGGGAAACGTAACCAATGCAGGGAGGGCAAGGACAGGATTGGGGCTATCTAGTACTCAAGGACAGAGTCGATGAGTGATATGACAATGTCAAAGTACCCGAGTCACCAGGGAAAAGTCAGATCTCAGGGAAAAGAGGCCAAAGAGGGGGTAGCACTAGGGTTGGAGATCAATGCCTGTCAGATCCAGGGCAATGGAGTCACTATCTGCCCAGCGTTGGAGGAAACTCACCTGGGAAATAGCCCGATCTACAAACCTAAAAAGGTATTTGGCCAGAAAAGTCAGATCACGGGAAAAACCAACAACAGGATGGCTAGTGCTAGGGTTTGGGAGGTCAGCTTCTCAGATCTAGGGCAACTTGTCAACTTCTAGCTTAGCGTTGAAGGTGATTTGGTGAGAGGATGACCTGATCTACAAACCCACGAAGGTATTTTGCCGAAAAAATCAGATCACAGAAAAAGTCAGAAAAATGGTCGACAACGCTAGGGTTTGGGAGGTCAGTTTCTCAGATCTAGGGCATACCAACCACTTTCAGATCAACGTTGAGGGTGATATGGTTAGGGGATGACCCGATCTACAAAACCAACATTGGTTTGGCTCAAGATCAAGCGGTCCGTTTTTTAGTATTTTTTGGTTTTTTATTGTTATCGGATTTTCAGTATAAAAGTGAAGAAAAGCAGATGTCAATGGATAGAGATCTAGAAGAAAGGGACTAACCTGTTGATATTACTTGGAAAACGTTGTAGATGCCTTGATGATGATGATCCCTGCTATCCCGATCAATTTGAGAAGCTTTGAGCAAGTTCTATGTCCAACGTTTTGCCCCAAGGAGTCAATGCGCCCTCTCTCCTGCACAACAAACGTCAACCATATCCGATTTGTTGCCACATGAGAAAAAAAGCTAAATGCTACAAAAAAATAGCAAGAAGAGATCATAGATCGCAATGACACTAATGAAAACCCTCTGATAAAAAACGAAGACAATCCAAGCGAGTTGAGGTCCCCCTGCAAAAACGCCCAAGCTGAAGTCGCCCTCCTGTAGACAAGACAAAGATTCCCCAAAAAATATAGATCTCACAACAATTTCTCGAATGCTAGGAAGCAAAAGTCTTTCCAATCACCATTAAAGAACACCAGATGCAAAGGAGATCCAAGAATATCCACAAGAAATTTTTTTCTATTATTCAGATCCAAGAGCCAAGGACCCCTTACAAATGAGAAGCTCTCTCCTTTAAATAGGAACGAGAGAACCAAAATCCTAACCACTTTTCAAATGAGTGGCTAAGATTAAAAGATACAAATGTCTAATCAATGGTGGAGATGAGCTCAACATACAATACATGGATCAATATAACAATATAATATAAACGTGGACTAAATCACCTTAGGAGAGGGGATCCCACTCAACAAGAAATAAATGAAGCACATGGTGGGCCCATGGAGTGTTAACTAACTCCCTCTGGGTGTCCCCATGGCACAATAAAATAATATAATTTTTCAAATTTATGAATTTGTGCCTCCTTGAGGAAATCGTGAGCCTCCTCAAAAGTCTCCAAATGTTTTTCATAGTAGGGTTCCCTATTGATCCTAATTAGAGCATCGTCAAAGTTTGGGACACAAAGGTATTATAAGTCCATCATGAGGTATCCACCTAAACCAGCTGCCCACTTTCTAGATAAAAGCATTCCATACGCTGGGGGCAAGTCAATAACAACTACATCCATCATAGTGGAGATGTCTGAGCATGCAAACAGATCAGCTCTAAGGTTTTTGATCAAGCCATAGGATGGGACTCGTCTTGAGTCTATGCCACAAACATTCCCATAAGGCCTAGTCACTTCTAATCCCATTTCCTTCATGACATGCAAAGGAATTACATTCATAGCTGCTCCAGAATCCAACATGCAATTATGCAGGAGCATATTCTGAATGTGTAAGGTTAGGTAAAAGGGAGAGTGACCACCGTTCTTTCTTTCATAGATAGCAAATTGGATGTTAAGAGGTGGATCCTTTTCATCAGTGTTACACAGGGACTCGCCCCCCAGGGTCGGGGACGCGCCCCCCTCGCTCCCTGTGCCTCGGGGGCTTCTGGGGAAACGTTTCCCAGCATCCCCAAAATTAGGAAACTCTCGGAA
>LPNX010706253.1:2278-13690 GCA_001517045.1 Pseudotsuga menziesii | reverse complement strand
AAATTAGGAAACTCTCGGAAACGCACAAGGGGGCGCGTCCCCTATTCTGCAGCGCGCTCCGGTGAAGGGGGGCTCCCAGACGCCCCCCCGCCCCCACGCCCCCCCGCCCCCACGCCCCCTCCCCTCTTTTAGTAGTTTACATGGGATGAATCATTGAATTTTATTGTAGGGATTTAATAATTTATAATATTATTTTTTATTAAGACTTGGACGTGCCCCCGCCCCCTCACCCCCCCCGAATTTCGCTAAAATTTTGGGGTGGTCTCCACACGTCCCCAATGTGCGTTTCCCTGCTCCCGTGTCCTCGCGTCCCGAAAACTTGGGGGAACATTGCTTTTCATCTTTGCTAGGTTGCATCCCACTAGGGCTCTGTATGTGACTGGATTCTAAGGCAATCTCAAGGGTCTTGTCTTGGCCAATGCCATCAAAGAACTCCTCTACTTGGCTTCTTACAGAGGGCACATTCATCAATTCAGTGATAGGGGATATTACACATTATCTTGCTTAGCTCTTTCTCTATGTCAATGTTCAAATTCAAATCTCCTAAGGAAAGATCTTCTTCTTCCTTCTTATCTTCATTAATTGCTTTGCGTTTGTCTAAGAAAGAAGGTTGGGGATCCACTCTTCATTTATAGATTCTAACCTGTGGTTGCTCTTTCGTTTCAGGGATATTTATGGCACAACATGAGGGATCGGGTTCATCTACAAAATCCTCTTCTTGCGCCCAAGGCTCCTCTTTATGCTCCCATGGCTCTTCCTCTAGGAGAATTCTTCCAAAGCCATCATCAAAAGATAAATCATTGATAAAGTTGATATTGTTTGGTTGGTCATCAGGTTAGTTGGTGTTCGATGGTTCTTCATCATTTTCATCACACCAATTAACATTCTTCTTCTCAGGATTTTCTAGATATTCGGGTTGTCTTCTATTGGGATCTCTCTTAGGACCTCTATTGTTGTTCCAGTGGGGTTTAGGGCCATAAGGATTTCTATGTCTCTCAGGATCGTGAAAACTAGCAACACTCTTGGTCAGGACAGTTAGTTGTTTCATCATCTCTTGCATGGTTTCTAACGTGTCCTTTGATTCTTTTGGTTCACTCACAGGTTCTTTAGGCTTTCGAAGCTTAGGGTCATATCAGGAAGTGGATGGGGCATAATGATCGAAGAAGTTTTGCTTACCCATAGATGTTGCATGCTGCTCAACCATCTTTGCGTTGAATTGGACAGTCTTTAAGTCATTTGGATTCTTATCCTTTAAGTTGAACCCCAACCAACCGTCAAAAGCATTCAGATAATGAATAACAATTGCTTGGTCCTTAGGTTTGATTTCATCTGGGATATTTTCTACAGTCTTGTCAAATCTCAGGTTAAACTCATAGACTGTTTCATTCTCCCTCTTCTTTATGTCAAACAGTTGATGTAAGGGGAATTTCCCATCCAACTTTTGAGAGCAATCACTATTAAGCTTTGTAACGAAGTTGTCATATCCAGTGATGGATGAAGCAGGTAATCTTCTAAACCACTTCCGCACATCTTTTTCCAGAGAATGCAGGAGGCCCCTCATGAATACATCTTCATCAACAGCTTCATATGTTCCATATGATCCCAGACTTTGTCAATGTGGTCTTCAATGGAGGTAGCTGACACCCCATCAAACTTGGGAACCTTTTCGAAGTACTTATCAGGCATATCATGGGGGGCTCCCTGGATTAGGGAAAAATCTAAAGGAGATGCCTTAGCCTTTCTTCCAAAAATCCTAGGGTTTTGTGGACGAGGAACATTCTGATTCCCACTAGTGTTTGTTGCGACCATTGAGCTAGATGAGGTTGAAGGAGATCCCAATGGATGACTTGAGAAAATAGTGGGGCTGGATATCTTCCAAAAGAAGGTTGAAGAGTCTTCTTTAGTTTGTCTGTTTTTCCTTGCGTAAGTTATAGGGATTCCTTTTGGATTTATAGGACGTTTTAAGAACTTAAGATTAATACGTTGGGTGGGTCCTTAGTGGAGTCGCCAGGTGAACCACTCAAGTAATTTCACTGAAAAGAGATATGTCGTTATAAAAGGTGAGGTATGTTGAACCAAGGAAGGCCTCTACCTCCCTGGCAACGACGCCAAAATGTTATCACCAACCTTGTAGTTGCCTGTGTGAGATGGATCCAGGATGGATGGTAGAGGGACAAGCAACTAAGGAGGTGGAACCAAGATTGCCTCGACTCCCAAATGGATGGTTGTCACGCCAATCGAGGCAGTCTTTGCTTTATGTTATCT
Source organism: Pseudotsuga menziesii (assembly GCA_001517045.1). NCBI lineage: Eukaryota > Viridiplantae > Streptophyta > Pinopsida > Pinales > Pinaceae > Pseudotsuga > Pseudotsuga menziesii. Next base: position 11,425 of record LPNX010706253.1, on the reverse strand, counting down.
TAGCCCAAGACAACAAAGGGGGAGACCCAGATCTACTCTCGACATGAGAGATCAAACCTAGACATTAGATCAAATCAAATGGACTTGAGGTACGTAAAGTGTAAGGTAATGGAAACCCTAGATCTATTGGTGATATCACTAAGTGAACCAAGGCTTTGGATTAGGGTTTAGGAAGTGTGAGGCTTGATCCAAAGTAGGACATAGGTGACCTATGAAGTAAATACTAGATCTGGGGCTAAGGCACTAGCAATAGATGAAGATATCCGCTGCCTCGGGAAACGTAACAGATGCAGGGAGGGCAAGGACAGGATTGGGGCTATCTAGTACCCAAGGACATACTCGATGAGTGATATGACAATGTCAAAGTACCCAAGTCACCAGGGAAAAGTCAGATCTCAGGGAAAAGAGGCCAAAGAGGGGGTAGTGCTAGGGTTGGAGGTAAGTGTCTGTCAAATCTAGGGCAATGGAGTCATTATCTGCCCAGTGTTGGAGGAAACCCACTTGGGAAATAGCCCGATCTACAAACCCAAAAAGGAATTTGGTCGGAAAAGTCATTTCAGGGGAAAAACCAACAGTAGGATGGCTAGCGCTAGGGTTTGGGAGGTCAGTTTCTCAGATCTAGGGCAACCTGTCAGCTTCTAGCTCAACGTTGAAGGTGATTTGGTGAGAGGATGACCCGATCTACAAACCCACGAAGGTATTTTGCCGGAAAAATCAGATCACAGAAAAATTCAGAAAAATGGTGGACAACGTTAGGGTTTGGGAGGTCAGTTTCTCAGATATAGGGAAAACCAACCACTTTCAGATCAACTTTAAGGGTGATCTGGTTAGGGGATGACCCAATCTACAAAACCCAGCATTGGTTTGGCTTGAGATCAAGCAGTCCGTTTTTTAGTATTTTTTGGTTTTTTATTATTATGGGATTTTTCAGTATAAAAGTGAAGAAAAGCAGATGTCAATGGATTGAGATCTGGAAGAAAGGGACTAACCTGTAGATCTTACCTGGAAAACCTTGTAGATGCCTTGATGATGATGATCTCTGCTATCCCAGTCAATTTGAGAAGCTTTGAGCAAGTTCTATGTCCAACGTTTTGTCCCAAGGAGTCAGTGCGCCCTCTCTCCTGCACAACAAACGTCAACCATATAAGATTTGTTGCCACATGAGAAAAAAAGCTAAATGCTACAAAAAAATAACAAGAAGAGATCATAGATTGCAATGACACTGATGAAAACCCCCTGATAAAAAACGAAGACAATCCAAGTGAGTTGAGGTTCCCCTGCAAAAACGCCCAAGCTGAAGTCGTCCTCTTGTAGACAAGACAAAGATTCCCAAAAAATATAGATCTCACAACAATTTCCCGAATGCTAGGAAGCAAAAGACTTTCCAATCACCATCTAAGAACACTAGATGCAAAGGAGATCCAAGAATATCTACAAGAAAAGTTTTTCTATTATTCAGATCCAAGAGCAAAAGACCCCTTACAAATGAGAAGCTCTCTCCTTTAAATAGGAACGAGAGAACCAAAATCCTAACCACTTTTCAAATGAGTGGTTAAGATTAAAAGATACAAATGTCTAATCAATGGTTGAGATGAGCTCAACATACAATTCATGGATCAATATAACAATATAATATAAAAGTGGACTAAATCACCCTAGGAGAGGGGATCCCACTCAACAAGAAATAAATGAAGCACATGGTGGGTCCATGGAGTGTTAACTAACTCCCTCTAGGTGTCCCCATGGCACAATAAAAATAATATAATTTTTCAAATTTATGAATTTGTGCCTCCTTGAGGAAATCGTGGGCCTCCCAAAAGCCCTAGAAAATAATATAAAAATGCCCAAAAAATAGGCGTGGGCCCAATCCGGTGCTGCAACTGCTGGAGAAAGTTTGAAGGACATCACTCTCATCATCTTGACTCATCCCATGCCATTTCCTTGCCTCAGTAGCCCAAATCGAATTCTTCAGTAACCATTTACTTATTTTTTAATCTGCCTCGAGAAACATGAACCTGCCAAAACAGTCTCCAAGGGTGCTAACGTTGTCCAACTGAGCCCACCAGGCTCTCTTGGAGGGGGGTACTATGGTATAATCAAGTGGCTGGACACCCTATGCCCCATACAACGTCCTAGGAGATCCAACAAAAACATCTCCCTGCTCATACCTGCCCTCTAGTGAAGCAATACTGCACCAGAAGGGTAAAATGAGCCTGTCCATCTCTGTAAGTGCCCAGAACAGAACATAAGTTGTCTCACTAGACTCAGAAATTCCAAATCCATCTAAGGTATATACTCATACCCTCTCAAGGTCTCTGCCTGATCATCTACCATATCAAATAGACAAATAATAACCTGTAAATGACCAGATACCAATCATATAACTCAGGTTGACATCCATCTGCTGCGAGTGTTAAAAGGTTAAGACATGCTCTACAAATCCTTTAAGTAACAATCATAACATGTAGCAATCACCTCACTGGTGGTACATCAACCAAATACATATATAGTGTTTTATTTATTATAACTTAGAACAGACTTTCAAGACTATACTCACTTCATAGTTGTAGTCAATTTGCTAGTGAATGGTGAAGGCTAAAATTCATAAAGTCAGGCCAAAGGATGACTGCCCACTCAACACTGTGACACTTTGGATATGGAAAGGGGATACTCACTATAGCCATATGCCAGACAAAGAACAATAAAGGGGATGACAGTGCCTCACAAATGGGTGAACTACTTCAGAGGTGCTTACTCACCTTGACAAATGCTCACAATCCAACTCAATACAAGTAAGGCCAACAATCTTTAGATAGAACTTTTAGGAACCATTGCTTTTTTGGGCCTTTGATTTTCCATAGCCTTTGTCTACGTATTTTTTATACGGACTTTTATTATTTTAGGCTTTGCATTCATGTGTGTTGAAAAACACTACTTTTCATGAATGTTCAAGATATTTCATTTTAAAGCCAATTTCATTAGGTTAGCCTTTCATTCATGTATGTTGAAAAACACTACTTTTCATGAATGGGCGTGTTTCATAAGATATTTATTTCATTTCCAAATACATTGTATTGATGGCAGCGCTACTTGTTTTAGGCAAGCAAACACATCCTAGGAAACTTAGAGCCGAGATACACATAAACAGGGAGGCTTGTCCAACAAAGGCTCTAGCGGGGAAAGGTCCTCCATGCCATAAGTCGATCAGTAAGTCGGGTTAAAACACAACTGGAAGGTAATGGATGGGTGGAGACAGTGAATAATGAAACCAACACTAGCAAGCCAAAATACGGTGGGAATGACTACCTCTATTCTCCCTAAGGAGGGTAACACCAATGAGTATAGATCAAGAACTTCCAAGTTTGAGTAGGGACATCAATACATAATACAGATACATCCAAGTCCACATATTTATATGACTGGCAGATCATGACACTAAATGCTAATACATGTCACAAAAATGAGTATAAGAGCAATGATAACCATAACACAATATAATATAAGCTGAGTCATAACCATGCAAATAATCCGTCTGAAACATCATCTGTCCAATGAGAAAATACTGATACAAATCTGGGCATCACTAACTGCTCTGCAAATGACTAAATGACTACATCAGTCCTCGAATTTGAGTGTCTTGAGACTCAGTGCTGGCATGGGAGAGTACTATAGTCCACTGATAACATAATGATCCATCAAAACTGCTCATCTCAGCATCTCATATGTAGGAGATCTGGCTGAAAAATGTACTGAATCTTAAAAATAGAATATGGTAGCTCGGCTACTATATATGTGATAACAAGTTGCACCCACAGATCCGACAGATTTGATAGCTTGGAAGAAGATTGATTCTAGAGCCATGCTGATTATCATGGATGGAGTGAAGGACTATATAGTCCCTCACCTTTTTGGTAAGGACTGCATTAGAGATGTGGAAGGATTTGGAGAGTTTGTACCAAAGCAAGAACGAGAATCGGAAGATGGTGTTGCAAGAGAGGATGCATAACACCAAGATGGCCAAGAGAGAAGGAGTGGTGCCTTATCTCACGAGGCTCACACAGATGAGGGATGAGCTTGGAGATGTTGGCTCTAAGACCGATGATGAGGAGCTAGTTTGGATAGCCCTCAATGGGTTCTCTAAGCCATTGGACACCTTTGTCAAGGGTGTGGTCGGTAGGGAGAATCTCTCTGATTGGCAAAGACTTTGGGATGACTTTGTGCAGGGGGAGAACCGCATGGGTCAAGGATTAGGCTCACCCAACAGTGCCCCACAGATTTTGGATGAGGAGGCTCTAGATCTTACAAGGAAGAGCAAGGGGAAGGAAAAGAGGAAGAAGGATGGTAAGAAGAACCTTGACGTGTCAAAGGTCAAGTGTTTTATCTGCCACAAGTAGGGACACTTTGCCTCCCAGTGCCCAGACAGGAAGAAGAGTAACACTCAGATGGCTGGATCTACAGAGGTGGATGATTTCAGCAGGAACTTGGATGAGGAGTCTTGCTTGATAGCTTGCATGGCAAGCACTACCGGGACCAACATATGGTACATTGACAGTGGAGCATCTAGTCACATGATTGGACATAAGAGATTCTTCAGAGACTTGCAGGAGGGTGTAACAAGGATCCACATTGAGCTGGGTGATGATGCGTGGTATCAGGCGCAGGGAGTCGGCACTGTTTCGTTTTAGAGGGAGTTTGGTAAAGCCCTTAGTTTTGTTGATGTGTTGTATGTTCCAGGATTGACCAAGAACCTTATATCAGTCTCCACTCAGGACGACAAGGGATATTAGGTGAAGTTTTGTGACCATAGAGTATATATCAGGCCCAAGGGGTCAGATAGGAGCTTGGATCAGGTGATTGGCAGATGGAGCGGGAATGTATACAGACTACACTTTGAGCCTGCAAAGGCTCTAGTCAGCAGCAACATCAATAGTCAGAGTGAGTTGTGGCATAGGAGGATGGCACACTTACACCATGGAGCACTGAAGCATTTGAGACAGGCAGTCACTGGAGCTCCTCAGGTATAGGGGGAAAAGCATAACCACTGCAAGGGTTGTGCTTTGGGGAAGAACATCAGGAAGCCTTTCCCACAGAGTGAGCACAAGTGTAAGGAGCCCTTGGACTTGGTGCATTTTGATGTATGTGGACCTATGAGTGTCCATTCGTTCAGTGGTTACAGTTACTGCGTAACCTTCATTGATGACTATTCGAGGAAGACCTGGATCTATTTCCTAAAGGCCAAGTCAGAGGTCTTTGAGAGGTTTCGAGAGTTCAAAACTCTCATGGAGAACCAAACATGGAAGAAGATTCGGGTGTTGAGGACAGACAACAGGGGTGAGTACACATCATGGTCCTTGACCAGATGTCCCCATTCAACAAAATGGCTACTCAACTCAAGGTTGAGTTCGCCCAGTGCTGGACTGGTTCCACATCCTGGTCCTTGACCAGATGTCCCCATTCTCCTAAGAGTGGCTCTTGATGCTGCTCAGGAAAAATCAACTAGAACTGTGCCCAACATTTAAGGCTTAACACAACACCGTCCAAACTTCCACATGCTTTCCACAAATCCATAGTGACAGGGTTACAGTGCCGAGTGTACACTTTTACAAGCTTAAAATAGCGATAGCAGTGTTCCACAGGTGAAGGGCTTTTCAATGGCTGCGTTCCAAACTTTGACGGGCTTACTTTACTTAAAGTGCTGAGTGTACACTGTTACAACTTACAGGCTTACAACAAGGAGAAAGAGGAGTAGTAGCACTTAGCGGTCAAGCATACACATGCATACACAGTGCGTCCTCTATTTTTTTCTTCGTAAATTAATAAATTTTGGATTTGATTTATAAATATGAATTTTCCTTCAAAATTGAAAATTCTTTTGAAAAAAATCCCTTAAATTTATTTGTTTAATTGAAAGTTGAAAGTTGAAACTCATATAAATTCATAATTAACCTCTTCAATTTTGTGGCTTACCCTCCTGTAGTCCTATTACTTTGGCCAATGCTTAATTGGTATGTGAGCAGTGTCTAGGTCCATCTCTAAGTTAATTTCTGATTTGAAATTTTATTTCCAGATTTCAAAAATTTCAAATGGTTTCATCAAATCCTAAATATCCATTATGGAAATATGTGGAGAGGACAAAACTACCAAAGGGTGTAGGGAGGACAACCTTAACGAAATGCAATTTTTGTGTTGCTATTTGGAGGGGCGACTATACTAGAGTGAAAGCCAATTATATGAGAATTCCAAAGATGGGTGTTGATCTTTGTTTTGGAGACCCGAAGGATCTTGATAGACTTCCTAATGTTCAAAGTGAGCAACAAAGGGCTGATCGTAAGGCAAGAAAGGAAATCTCAAGGCTAGGCAGTAATGTTCATGATGCTGATGAGTCCCTTGAAGATGACATTCCATCTGAAGATGAAGTTGAGTGTGGTGATAAGATTGTAGCATCAAAAGCATGGAAAAGCACTACAACTCATCCACGCAAGAAACCTAAACTTGGTGGCCTTTGTGACATGTTTGATGTGAAAGGGAGGGTGTTGATCTACGCAATAGAAAGATTTTTTCTTGCATGTGGCATTCCTTTCAGTGCAACCCTCATCATATTTTGAGCAAATGGTTTGTGCCATTAATGATGGACCCGTGAGATACAAGATACCTGGTTTCGACGAGCTCTAAACCGTTTTGTTGGACAAGAAAGCACGCCTTGAGAAGGAAATGGCACCATTGAAGGCATATTGGAATGTCGATGGATGAAACGAAGAAACTTCGTTGCTTATAGAAATAACTAGTGTAGATAAGCCAGATTACAATAATACATTGAATAATAAAATATTGATTGATAAGATAAGAGATGATATTACATAATGTTTAGACTTTTATAAGCCTATTTGTACCTTTTCACGTAAAAACATGACTCTTGACTTTTTAATTAATTATTAATGGTTTTATTATTAACAATTAATATTAATATTAATTGTTATATTGTTATTATAATGTATATATATATATATTTATATAACATTGCCTTCCCCTTAAAGGAAGCTTTGTCCTCAAAGCTTATCGAAGATAAGGGTTATGTCTGATTTGCTTGAAACGTCATCTCTAGATCCTTTCTTGAGTATTTGCGATACTAGATGAAACGAGATGATGCAAGTTATGAATTCCAAAGAAAAAATGTCGCACCATTTGTGATGTGGTCCATCCGAGATCTATTTTCATCGAAGGTGATTGTTAATCGTCTTGTTGGATAAATCTTCCCTTTTTCTGCTTAGGTTGTAGATTTTGTGTTCTTTTGCTTCTGAAATTATAATTCCTTTATTTATGTTCATTTTGACCCTGTCGTTGGTCTAAATGCTTTTTGTAATTTAGGTGTCGGTAAGGAGTTCTTGTTGCTTGTTTTTCTGCTGGATTGACTTCCTTTTGAATTGTGACGAGAATTGAATTTGTATTTGTTTCTTCTTCCTCAGTTGGAATTTGTTTCCTGGATAGTCTGGATGCTTCCTTTTGGATATGAACTTATTTGTTCTCTAATAGATTATTATTATTTTGAATCTTCTCAAACATTTCGTCTTGGGACTGTTTGCCCTCTTTTAACTTCTCGATTTGTTCCTCTAATTCTTGATTACCCTTCTTCAGGGCATAATTTTCTTCGTCTTTTCCCAATAATTTTTGTTGGAGAGCTTGAATCTTCTCTTGGAACTTTTGACTGCATTAAACTTTATCTTTTGCCTTCTTGATTTGCAGAAGTAATTTGTGATTATGATCTCTAAACGAGAGATCTCTTCTTCTTCACTTGTAATAACCTTGTCGAAATCCTTGTGTATCATTTGTATTTGTGTGGAAGACATTGGCGATATATCGTGATGTCTGCGATATATCGTGATTTCCACACCCAAACTATATACCGCAGGGGTAAAAATCGCGAAAAAGTCGCGAGTTGACAAAAAATACCGCTGAGCCCATAGACAATCCAAGGATAAACGAACGTTTTTTGTTTTTTGTTTTTTGTCATTTCACTTGCTTGTTGAGGGGTTTGGAGAGCAAAGGAGCTTGCTATCAGTTTTCTTGGAGCCAAGGAGTAGATTCATTGTGTTTCCATCAACAATCACCGAGTTATTATGGATTGTGGATTGATTCCCATTAGTGGTTTCTCAATTTGCAGGTATGTATATCATTGTGTAACCATTTGCTCATCTTTTGTTTATTTTTTTGGTAAACTTTTTATAGGTTTAGGGTTTTGATCAATGTTCCCTCTTCTTGCCAAATTTTAAAGAGAAATCTACTACCATTTATGCCAAATCTAGGACTGTTTTGTTATTTGCAGCATTATTTTTTTTGGGCAAATTTCAATGAATCTTACCATCTACTATCTTCATTCTTTAAGCTTGAATCTAAAACTTATTTTTCTTTTTTTTTGCCCTAGGTTGGATCATTGTTGTGTGAAAATCAAAATGCCTAAAGCTTTGGATTCTATGTGGGTATATGGTGAGCCCTTGGATGGGTTTAATAGGGAAAAATTGACTTGCAAGTTGTGTGGAAAGGAAATAACAGGGGGATCAGTCAATTGAAATACCACCTTGCACAAATTGCTGGGCATGGAATGGGAATTTGTGAACAAGCAACCCCAGAAATTGTTCAAATTGCCAATAAATCACTTCATGATATGAATATGAAGAGAGGTGCGAGGGCATCAGTGAGGACTAAGATTGGAAGAAGTAGAATTGGAAGTGAGAGCTTTACCTCAGCTGCACCTTCAAGTTCCACAATGCCCTCATCCGCCTCAACTTACTATGTTCCAAGAACCACTCCTGGTGGACAACCTTCTATCAAGTCAATGGTTAAAGTAAAGGAGACGGCTGAAGCATACAAGCTTGTGGGTAGGTGTTTTTTATGGAGTGACATTCCTTTCAGCGTTGCCAAAACCAACCCCTTCTAACAACCTATGTTTGATGTTGTTGTTGGCCTTGGGTATAAGGCTCCCCCACCTTTGATGACTTGAGAGGGCCTATCCTTCAAGCTGAAAAGGTTGACGGCACTCAGAGATTGGAGGAGTTTAAGGAGTTATGGGGACTCACAAGATGCACTGTTATGTCGGATGGTTGGACCGATCAGAAGGGTAGGAGCCTTCTTAATTTCTTGGTCAGTTGCCCA
>LPNX010706218.1:608156-749129 GCA_001517045.1 Pseudotsuga menziesii | reverse complement strand
ATGAATTACACTCTTTTCTTTTCTAGGGTGCACCAACAAGCTTAGGTTTTAGGATCTTGGAATAGTTAATTGAAAGTTAATTCTCCAAGATCACTAAACAAAAACAACTAGTGGTATGTCCAGGGAGTGCGTGAAATCCTTGGTATAACCAGCATTCTCAGGAAGCTCCTCTCAAAAGGGAGTCAAGCACTAGGCAGTGTGAGCGGTTGTTGATCGAGATAACCCCTGGTTGGTAACTGTGTAGCACCGACGATATAGCTAGGATTGTATTCGTATCTGGGGGCTCTTTCGGGAGTTTCGGGCTTTGCTACCCTGCCCATACGGTCAATCCCGCCTACGACTGTCTGCTTGAGCATTGATTATATTGAGGTGACCTTAGTGACCTTACCTAGGATATCGAGGGGGTACTTGTAGAGGTTATTCTGCATGTGTCCCGGCCAGGTTGGGGTCGGACAGCACAGTCGCTTTACACGTTGAAGCTGAGGACCACAATAATTGGTTTCGAACCTCCGCTTGTGGTGACAAGGGCCTCTCAAGCCTCTCCTAGGCGAGACATACCGACCACATTCGAGAGCTCACTTATCCAGCCCTTGTTTGCTTGCTTTTGGATTTAGATTATTTTTTAGTGATTGCTTTGTGGACGCTAGTTGGCCTAGGGTTGACGTAAATAGAGAGTCTTTGATTTTTTGTTGAGTCATTGTGGAGTCAGGTGCGGTTCCGCGCCGTTCTTGTCGGTTAGTAGGACTTCTTCCTTCCACTTCTCGTCCTCCTTTGGGAGAGGGGCCTAGATTGTCTAGGCGGACTTTGTCACACACTGATTCACACACCATGGAGGATCATTCAGAGACTATTCCTGAGCCACATCCTCCTATTCGTATTGATTATGGGGAACTTACTCCTACATACGATCCCTCACCTGACCTAGCTGAGATCGGTCCCGTGATTTCCCAGATAGGATCTTTTCATGATATACCTACTCACACTAGGGAAGATTCCCCATTGACATGTTACTGGTATGGAATGCCGGATGATGCCGAGACTCACTTTGACCCTCCTAGCACTAGCTACGGTAGTTATGTTACGACTGGTTTTCCTATGCACGATTTGACATTTCATGTTGAATCCGACTTTGAACCTAGCACTATTCCTGGGGGCAATCCCATACCTTACCTTGCGGAGAGGTTTGGGAGTACTAGTCACATTGCACCTTCCATCCCAGCGGTGGAAGTTCCATCTTATATACCTCCTAGGTCTAGAGTTAGTGATCCGATAGGGATACCGGGTTCCAGATGAGTGACGATAGGCACTAGTACATTTCTTCTTACAGAGATTCCTTCGTCCTCGCTTCCAAGTTCTTCAAATGTAAACCCTCCACCTTACTCACGTGGTCCTTCGAGTTGGCACGTAGCTACGAGTCAGATCTGTACTGTGGTTACTAGACCAATTGTGTCTCAAGCCTACATACCACCCGTGGTTTCGGGAGGTTATGTTCATGTTTCTAGAGGTTAGATTGCTACTTCCACGACATATATCCCTACTTCCGGTATGTATATTCCTACTTCTGGAACGTATCTTCCTACCTATGGAGTGTCCCATGGGGCATTGCAAGCGATGACCTATGGACCCTACTATGGGACGCAGTATGGATAGGTCTCTCCACCTTATGGAGGTGAGTATTCACAACCTGCTTACTCTCCTAACTATGGCTTTGTAGCTCCTACTAGTCAAGGTCCACCTCATTATGCTACTTCCACGCCACCCTATACGGGTCATACAGGAGGAGGTCACTATGGCCAAGGTCATGGTGGTAATCAATCCTATATGAACCAGGGAGCGGTCCATAGACCTCATCATCCTAGGCTCCCTTTCCTGATGACACTCAATTTACCTAACTTATCGAGACTTACAAACGACCCTGTGGCTCATGACCCGGCTTGGCCGGCTGTCCCTACCAAGCTTCCTTCGGACATCCCTAACTTCGAAGGAAAACCAGGAGAGGATCCGAGTGAACACGTTACGACATTCCACCTATGGTGCTCTTCCAATTAATTGCATCAGGACTCAGTCCGTTTGAGACTATTTCAACGCACCCTTACAGGGCCTACGACGAAATGGTATATAGAGTTACCTAGGGGTGCCTTTAATTTGTTCGACGACCTTGCGATGACTTTCCTTAATCACTTCCAGCTACCAATGCGCTATGATGTTGGTACTGAACTATTGTCGACATTTCAGCAAGATAAAGCCACCCATATTTCTGATCATATTCAGGAGTGGCGTAGACGGAAGATATTAATTAAAGCCTTTATACCGCCGAAGTTCCTCCTTGAGTGGTTCCTCAAATCTTTATTGCCATATATCGCGAAGGATGTTTCCACATCCAGAGTGCAGAATGAGGAACAAGCAATCTTTAGGGAATAGGAACTAGACTTGATCTATGCTTAGTCTGGTTTGTTATATGAGATTATACCCAACGCTCCTCATTCTAGTTACGATCCCAAGGTCAAACCTAGACCACATGCCGATGGAATTGTGGTTAGTGCAAGTAAGAAACTTGCGGGTTCGGTTGTGAAACAAGTTGCTCAGTTGTCAATCAACCAATCTGCCTCGGGACAAGCTATGGCTTCGTCTCAGCCTGCCCAACCGGCGAATGTACTTGCTGTGCAATCGTCCGACTAGAAGGGTAACCAGCAACCCGGATGGAATAGAAAAAAGGGTAAAAATAATAATAAAAAGGGTGGGAATAAGAATGAGAATGCCAACAATAATGACAAGAACAATAAAAATTATGGGGGGGACAAGCAGAATAAATGTAAGGTTAAGTTTCCTTGCAAGCTATGTAAGGACGATCACCTCACTTACTTGTGCCCTAGGATGGATGAAGCTTCAAAGTTCATAGCACAGGGCCCAGCTGTGTTAACGAACCCTTTACCGCATAACCAGAATATGAACTCGAAGTCCCATGATCAATCTAGTGATGAAGATCCACCTGAAACTAGTGGTCGTGGGTGCATTAATATGGTCCGTGCCGCAAAAGTTGTGACGCGTGCGAAAGATTATACTTCGTCACAACCCAACCCAGGCAAAGAACCTGATCCACCAGGAACCCCTTTGCACATTGAGAAACCTGCGGATAAACCTTAGGCTGCACCTCGCATTCCTAAGGGGGTACTTAAGAATTCAGGGCATAATCCAAATTCCCGAGCTGCCCATAATTATTCAGTTGTCAAGGATTTGGGTCATACTCCTTGTGCGATGTCTGCATTGGAAGTGCTTCAGAGTTGTCCGTCGCAAAGGAAGGCTTTGCTTTCCGCTCATGGTGTGAATGGTGATGATTCTTCCTCAGTGATCAAATTTGAAACCGCAGGACATCAGCCTCGCATGCCCTACTATGTGTCCCTTTTGGTGCATGTAGAATGTGTTAATATGATCGTCAAGCGCACTGTGATTGACGAGGGCGCTACTGCTTCTGTGATGTCTTTGTCTTGTTGGAAGGGTCTTGGTTCTCCTGAGTTGTCAAAATATACGACCATGTTAACTGCTTTTGATGGGAGATCGTTTAGGCCGCACAGTATCCTTCCTTCTCTTAAAGTCCGTTTGGGAGGGAAGACCATTGCGATAGAGGTCGAGGTGGTTGATGCGCCCCTTGACTACAATATCTTACTGGGAAGGAACTGGATGTATAGTATGCAAGCCGTTGCATCTTCCGTATTTTGCGTTGTATGCTTTCCTCATAATGGGAAGATTGTAACGATTGATCAAATGGAATTCAAGAATCCGCCTGTTAGTGCATCTTTGGAAGCTTCGGTTCCGAAAGTTGAACATTCCCAGCCGACAACTGGGAGTGTGGGTGTAGGCATGTATCCGTCCCTCATGGGAACCTTTAGTTGTCCTGCACCCGTCCTCATGATAGGATCTAGTTTCGATGGTGCTTCGACGTCTACGAGATCGGTTCTTTTTCGCACAAGTCATATGGGAGATCCTTGGATTCTCTCTTCACCGAGTCCTTCAAGTGAGCCCATTGAGATGAGCGTGCCGTTGCCTGCAGTCATGATAGCTTACCAAGCTAATCTTCAGTCTGCTGCAGAGCCTTGTTCTTCCTCTTCACGGATGGAGGAGGAAGACCCCTATGTGCTATCGACATGGGCAGTACAGTCTTCTCATGCCCACGATTTCCTTGATACGGTTTTCCCTTCAGATGAAGCAATTATTGAGGCTATGTCGGGAGTTGAGCCACCATGGGAGGAACTTCATCATAGATCATATTTCCTTCCAGAGCTTGATCTTTTGGAGCATGAGGATTATAGGGAGATTCTTAGTCAGAAAGTTGGTAGACCCATGGTTCCATTAAGCTCTCCTGGTCAGATGGCTGATGGAAACATGGCAAACATATCATCAACTATGCCTATCAACATTTCTCGCACTGCTGGTACAATTGAGAATGTCTACATTGGGGCGGATTGTTCCCAAGATGAGATTCGAGAGTATACCGAGCTATTCAAGGAATTCCATGATATTTTTGCTTGGTATTACGATGAGATGCCAGGAATTGACCCTCATATTGTCGAACATGAGATTAATACTTACCCCAACGCTAAGCCTGTTCGACATCATTTACGCACGGTAAATCCTAGGAAAGCACCTGCCATAAAGGCAAAGATAGAGAAGCTATTGAAAGCTGGTTTCATCTATCCCGTTCCCTTAACGGAGTGGGTTTCAAACCCCGTTCCAGTGGATAAGAAGCAGGGAGCGATCCGTATATGCACTGATTTCCGTGATTTAAATCGTGCCTATCCTAAGGATAACTTCCCCACACCGTTTATAGATCAGATTTTGGATGAGTGTGCGGGTAGCGAGGTGTTCTCCTTTATGGACGGCTTTTCCGGGTATAATCAGATTCAAATTAAACCCGAGGACCAACATAAGACCGCATTTATTTGTCCTTGGGGAACATTTGCATATCGAAAAATGCCTTTCGGCCTTAAAAACGCCGGAGCTACGTTTCAGCGGGAAATGACCTTGATTTTCCATGATCTCAAGTCCATTATTGAAGTATTTTTGGATGACCTCGCTGCTCATTCTCGCATGAGGATGTGTCATTCTTATCACTTGAGATTGGTGTTCGAAAGATGCCATCACTATGCTATTAGATTAAACCCTCATAAGTGCATATTTTGCGTGAAATCAGGTTGTTTGTTAGGATTTATCGTTTCGAAAGAGGGTATAAGAGTTGACCCCTTGAAGGTGGAGGCAATACTTCAGTTGTCTCCCCCGCGAAATATTTGTCATCTTCAGTGTTTGCAAGGCATGGAAAACTTCCTACGAAGATTTGTTGTCAATTTTGCCAATTTGACTATAGGTTTCATGTGTCTCCTGAAGAAGGATACTCCCTTTGAATGGGATGAGCAAGCCCAGGAGTCCTTCGATGCACTTAAGCAAGCCCTAGCATCGGCCCCGGTGATTAGTCATCCGGATTATAGCCGTGATTTCGTATTATATGTGGCCGCGTATTTAGAGATGATTGGGATGGTTTTGGTTCAGGAGGATGAGAAGCTCCAGGAACATGTCATATATTATCTGAGCCGAAACCTTATTGACGCAGAGATTCAGTATTCTCATGTCGAGAAGCTTGCCTTAGCTACCATACATGCGGTGCAGCGTTTGAGACATTATATTCTCCTTCGCCAGACCTTGGTCGTTGCCCATGTCAATCCATTTCAATTCGTCCTCACACGTAGGATGATTGGGGGAAAGTATAATAAATGGATTGTCATCCTGCAAGAGTTTGATCTCGAATTTGTTTCGGCAAAATTGAAGAAATATTTAATCTTTGCAGAGCTCATATCGGATTTTCCGAGCGAGGATGAGGAGTCGGTATGTGAAGATATGTTCATTGATGAACACATTTTCTTAATCTCAACGACTGACCCATGGTACAGGGATATCATAGTATATCTGCAAATGCAGAGGACCCCTACTCACCTCTCACGAGATGAGCGACGTCGATTACGTCACGTTTTAAAGAACTACCTCATAGTGGACAATACTTTGTACCGTCGTGGAGTAGATTCCATTTTACAACATTGTTTAACTCATGAGGAGGCTGAGGTAGTGCTTAATGATTTCCACGGAGGGGCATGTGGTGGTCATTTATCTGGGCTTTCTACAGCTCAAAAGATTTTGAGAGCAGGTTATTTCTGGCTGTCGATCTTCAAGGATTGTATTGAAGCGGTCAAGAGGTGCCACCCTTGCCAGGTGTTCGCACATAATATGCACTCGAAGCCTGCCCCATTACACCCTATTATCACCGCCGGTCCCTTCACCAAGTGGGAGATCGATTTTATGGATTGCAACCCAGCTTCGGCTGGGGGGCACCATCATATTATAGTGGCTGTTGATTACTTCACGAAATGGGTTGAGGCAATGCCTACAGTAAAATACGATGGTGAGACAGCCGCTCACTTCGTATTCAACCAAATCATCTCTAGGTTCGGGATTCCGAGAGAGCTTGTCACTGACCATGGCTCGCACTTTCAGAACCGTATGATGGAAGAGTTGGCATCCAAGTTAGGGTATAAGCAAGAGCACTCCTCTTCTTACTATCCTCAAGCGAATGGACAGGTTGAAGCAGTGAATAAACACTTAAGTCCATTCTCCAACGAACCATCGCACAAAGCAAGACGAATTGGCATATTATGTTATATCCTGCTTTGTGGGCATATCAAACCATGGTAAAGACTGCCACTGGTTTTTCTCCATATCAGCTTGTTCATGGAGTGGAGTCGATATTGCCAGTTGAATGCGAGATTCCTTCATTGAAGTTAGCCATGGAACTCTTACCAGACACTTCACCTTTGGAGGAGCATTTGGTTCACCTTGAGCAACTCAATGAGCAGCGTAGAGATGCCTTGGTGACTCTAGAGGTTAATAAGCATCACGTGAAGGCCTAGTATGATAAGTTTGTCCCTCCGAGAGTGTTTAGTGAGGGAGACTTGGTCCTTTTGTGGGATCAATCGAAAGAACCCTTGGGGGCAGGAAAGTTCAATCCTATGTGGCGTGGTCCTTACGTGGTCAAGCATGTGTTAGAGAAGGGTGCCTATGAGTTAGTGGATTACGAAGGGACAGTCTTGGCGGAGCCTAGAAATGGGCTCTATCTCAAAAAATACTATGCATGATCTTTAGCCAAGGATTTTTGTTGTATATTATTGTACATCTTTTTTGCATAGTTAGGTCTTGTTTATCGTGATCGGGTTTGTGATTAGTTTCCATTTCTTGTGGTAGATGTCAATGGAATCTTTCACCTACATAGGATTCGCGGATGGTGCAAGCCGTCACACTCAACACTCAGCCTCAGCTGCTTGAGTGATTTATACTCCTATGGGTCATGTACTGTCTTTAGGAGGTGTATGTCTACGGCCATATTCCAACAATTTTGCTGAATATAGTGCCGTTATCGAGCTTCTACAGGATGCCATTTCGCATGGTGTTCTCTCTCTTGAGGTATGTCTTGATTCAGAGTTAGTAGTGTCACAGCTCAATGGTTTGTACCATGTTAGAGATCCGACGTTATTGAGGAGATTCTTACGTGTGATATTGTTAGAACGACAATTTGAGAACATAGCATATATGCACATTCCAAGAAATTATAATCAAATTGCTGACTCATATGCTAACTATGTGTTAGATTGGCATTTGTTTCATTCATTACAAATTAATCATAAACACAATTTTTACACATGTAAATAAATAAACCGATCACCATAAAACTTTTTTATATACATCAAAAATGTGGTAATACATAGTGTCATAATACAAAATTGGGGCTTTTAAAGACACCATCATATACACGGTAGTACAAAATAGATACACTCCCATGTGTCTAGTCTTGTGGAGGTGGATGAGGGTTGTGATCATGATATGTCACCATGGCTCTAGCTAGCCATCGGAATAAACGCACCCATGCACATGGTACACCCACCACCTGTCTCTGCATAGCCTCAGGCAAGTCCTCAACTTGCACCATGGGAATCCTATGAGTCAATCGCAGGAAGTTGGTATGCATGCTTTGGAGCGTTCGCTCCGCATCCGCACCGGTGATATCGTCTCCTCTTCCCCTCCGTCTATGACGTGGGAAGCCCTCTGGTCGCCGTGGTCCCACATCTGCACATGAATGGTAGATTTCATTATGTATTGTCACCCAAAAACATGTCTTTTTGATTCCATATAATCAAGAAAACACAAAAAATAAATACTTCAAAAATTTTAAAAAGAGTAAGGGTCGAGATTCGTTACCTATGTATCCATATGCTGATCCTGGTGGTAATGGCATGTTCGGGTCTCCTCGAAAGTCTATCCCTGCATAAGGGTAGTCCTCTATGCCAACAATCTGTCGTCACCACCATGGAAAAAAGTTTGCTGGATAAGGGTTGGCCACCCTACCCCCCCCCAGTCTGTGCATCACGTCTGCCCAACGTCGTTGGGCCGGATCTCCAACCCCGTGGAGAGGAACATCCACTCTAGGGCTCAATCCTGGAACACGCTCGAAGAAAAACGTGCTCAAGATACTGCTGAACCCGAAGTTCCGTATCCTACCTACCTTGCACTCGCTAAGCTGATGCTTCATGTTGCTCAGTAGTGAAGTGCTCCAGTCATAGATGGTCGATGTCATACACTCCACCGCATAGAACATCAGTGGCCAAGAGGCCTGATGGAGTGATTCTAAGCCTGCTATCCTGCCCAGCATCAGTAGTATGGCCTTTAGGCTCAGTACCTGTATAGCATTGGTGGGAACTTGGCTCCCCACCTTCTCCATCTCTGGGTAGCAGTACACAGCTATGTACTCGTCGATAGTCAGCCCATGACCTGGCCCTCCTCGGGCACGAAGGTTCACCATCTCACCTCGCCATGATAGACCTGTGATAAAGTAGATATCCTCCACCTCAATGGTGAGGGACATGCCGTCTAGCCGGAAGGACTCTGAGTCCGGATCCCAATAGTCTACAAGCATCTGTAGTAGTCCTGGTTTTTCCCTCAAGCCACCTAGGCACCAAAACTTGTAGAGTCCGCATCTTCTTAGAGCTTCTTGAGCCATTCTGTCAGCCCTTACTGCTTCCTCTACATCACCATGCTCGCGTTCTCGCCACTCTAGCACCATCCTGCATGAGAATTTGACCAAAATGTCCATTAGATTCATGTAAATCTTAGTGCGCGGCGTCATACGCGGCTGTTTTGCAAACAGCTGCGTATGTACGCGGTTTTCATCCCATTTTCTGCGTATAGCCAGCCCTATACGTGGAAAAGGCCTCGATACCCGCGTGGGCCGCAGCGCTCATGTAAGATTGGCCTTTAAAAATTCATTCGACCATGAAAAATTATAAAAATTGTATTGAAATGCAAGCAGAGAACATGAGTAAATACCTGGAAGAATCGGTTGTGAATTCCGCCGGATGGATCTCCTGGAATTTGCAGTTGAAAATCAGAGCTCCAATGGGTAAAAGTTTCAAATGATTTATATTTTTTACTATTTATAGAATTTTTTTTAAATATTTGAAAATTTTTACCCCCTTTCCTATAGTTTTGACCGTTTCTAACCATTTTGGACCGTTTCTGACCTAATCTGTGATGTAGAAGACCATTTTCAGTGCCGTTTCAGCCTTTGGATTGACTCGTTCGTACTGATCTCAGGTATAAGGTCTACACTGGCATATAGGTTAGGTTCACCAACGTTTGCATTTTGCATGACCTTATGACCATGTCACTATATCCTTAGGTATGAACCCACTCTATTATGTCACAGAACCTTTTTGCTGCTATAGAAGTGGCATGATATGAGTGGTAGAGCCTCACCTTACATGCGTACCCTAGTTAGCGCCTTATTTGCATTTGGTGCCCATGCCGATGTTTCCCCTTTAGGGTGTGGGAGTCCGTTGTATAGTATTGCCATGACATTTAGCAAGAGCCTCATACTCCTCTTGATCTTATGCTGGCCATGACCTCCCCGACTCCCCTTGTATCAAGTTGTGGATGCATTATCATGAGCTTTGCCTGTCTTATTGAGCTTTATGCCGGCTCCCTTGACATTGCGTTTCAGCCATATAGCCCGAGCTTGTCTCATGTATAGCCATGCAGAGCCTTTATTTATATCCTTCGCAGCTTGATTCCTTTTTACCGGGAGGGGATTTTCCCCCAAGTGTCGATATCCTACACATGTATCCTTGCATTGAGCATAGGTATGTTCCACTGCTTGGAACTAGTTTGTTTGCCCTAAATGACACTCATCTCCTCCTAGTTTGTAACTATAAAGCTAGTTTATTCTTTTTTCAAGCTTTTCAAATAACTGAAAAAGACCAAAAAAATTAAAAAACCAAAAAGCTGGACAAGAAAAGATATTATCTTTGGCAGCTGTCGAGTCGTGTCGCCTTCGAACAGAGCACTATATATCACATCCATTGGTTGGGTTATAGTTTGACTTTAGGAGCTGTACTCGTTTATCTGAGTTTTATCTCCACCGACTAGTTAAGCTTCCAGTCCTTATGGAGCTTCTATTAATGCCTCATGCGTCATAGAGATGTCCCAGTTTATATATCGAGTCTATGTTGCCTTCATTCAGTCACCATACGCCGTTATGCTCCTATTCAAAGGAAGTTGAAACTTGAGTTGGCCATTCCTCAGTTATCTTGACTTTGCATGTCGGCCATTCCTGGTACAATTACTGGTTCGTGCACCTTATGATCGAGTTCTTCCATATTATACAGCTTTGCTGAGTACCTCGTGTTGGATGATGGGGGATGCCCTAATGCCCTCCTTCTAGCGGATTTCATCCCATCGACTTCAGATCATTTATTCTGGGATTGGAATCTAGAGTCATTTTGAGTGCCTTGAGACTTGCAGTCATCAGTGGCAGGTTCTCTCGCCATCGACAGTTTTGGGAATACATCAATTTCTCTCCGTAACACTACTAGTTTCGCATCTTTCATGTTTTGGTCACTAATTTAGTCATTTTTAGTAATTTTATATACGAGTTTTGGCCATTTTGTTTGGTCACCTATCTCTTATTTTTTTCTTATTAATTTAGTTGTTTTAAACCGATATTATAATATCATTAGGGCATGGAGGAATCGAACCACCAACCTCTTGCTTGTAAGGCAGGCGCTCTTCCATTGAGCTAGAACCCTTTAAGAATTTGGGAACCTAACTTACAGAGTCCTCTATAATGGTAAAAAGGATTAATACACAACTTTGAGTATCTAATGGTCGATAAAGGATGATAGATTGTATTATCTTCAACATGGGAATGATTACGTTCCTTGGTTCTCTGTATATCATTTTCCTATGATTGTAAAGTTTCTATCATTACAGTACCAACATCTGCAGCTTGTGAAGCAGTAGCATCACCTTTTTCCTATGATCTGATGGTATCATGGGCCTAATCTGATTGAGTGTCATCAAATAGTTGATCCCTCTATGACTGAGAAACAAAATTATCCTCAATTCCTAATTCTATCGTAGTGCCACTCATTCCTTTAAGTTGTTGACTATCATCAACCCAACTACTCAAACGATTTATTGGTCGCCCACTTCAAAGTGTTCAGTAAATATAGTCCAAATGTGACAGCTCTGAAGTACTTTAAAATTACTCTCTGCTACAACCCTATCATTCTCTGCAATCATAGACACATTACATTATATATGTCCTTAAACTATGAATTCTAAAGTTCGAATCCAAGAAAAACAATTTATAATCTAGCAGATGTTCAACAACCAGAAATTTTAAAAATTGCATATTGCTCGACGAAAAACTGATCTAAATGGGGTAGATGGTCTAATGAGAATTGGATGTTGAAATGTCATTCCACAATATCATCAGTGCTTCCTATAATATTATAGATAGATGTAGTACTTCCCTATCGTTGATTTTCCCCGAAATTTTTTTCAATAGGTATCATAGGAAATGGATCAAACAAAAAATCACCTTCAGCTCAACCAACCTAAGTTTGAGATAACAAGAGCTAAGTTTGAGATAAAAGTACGAGGACTCAACCTTCCACTTTTATTTTGATTTAAAGCAACTACAATATCTTGTCAAATTTCTGACTCCATAGCTGCCTGAAGTGTATGAGGATCCTCAAGAATATGACAAACAATAGTTGACGCAATTCTGTTAAACCCTGAAAATAAGAAACTAGTAGGAAAGTTGAGCAAAGAAACCAATCCACCCCTTTCAAGGAAACACAATGCTATGGCATGCACCCTTTTTAGCCTTGCACATAGTTGGAGAAGAGCTTGTACACCAGTTGAGGTAAGATTCATCTGAATGAAGTTCCTGACTATGTTAATAGTTTTTTCCTACTCTTCAGTAGTTATGTACCCTTCATGCACAACCAACATGTGATTTGAACGATTTTGATGATTAGACTCCAAATTCTTAGTATTCTCAACATCACCATCTTTTTTCTTGGACTGTTTAAATATCATAATATTAGAATTGAATTTTTTCTTCAACTAGGGAAAATTATCAACAACTAGTAGCATGGGGATCACATACTTAAAATCTGGAAGGCTAACACTTTTTTATGGATCCAGGTAAAAACTAGACAAGATATCCAGCAAAACACTAACAAGACCATTATCAGCAGCAATTTCACAAGTTGTATTCTATTCATGTAAAATTAGATCCAAAACATGAGATGGCAAGGAAAACATGCTATTATCCTTTCCAAGATCCCAACTACAATATTTCAGTTGTTCTACAAGAAATAATATAACTTTGGCTCTTGCTTGACCATATTTTTGAGTGCATGATGTTAGCATAAAGTATTTCAAAGGAAAAGATAGAGATTCATTGGTTCCTATATTAGTTGAGGTCACTTCTCCTTAAGTAAGATGACATGTGGCAAAAGGGCATAGTGGAATTTAGTGTCTTTTGATGGTTTAGTGGATTTCTCTTTGGTTCGGTGCAGTTCTGTTTGCTGGAGTGCTGAAAACTACTTTTTTTGTTGAATTTAAATTTTTGAATGGGATGCTATTTTCTTCAAATGAGGTTTGATGAGGTTGGAATCCATGTCAACATCCTGAAACAATTAATAATAATATAAAAAAATTTAAGGATTTTCCCTTTCTACCCTTATACATTAAGAATGTTATGTTATCATCCAGGGAGCACCCCAGAAGCACCTCAAATACCCTGAGAGCATACTCCTAAGGGAACTTCTTGAACAATCCCTCTCAAAGCATGCTTTGAGAACAAAGTGTGAGAGGCCAAGGCTCCCTTGTAATGTAGCTTCAAAAGGTCCAGACCAAAGTCACAGGAATCGTGAGTTAAATTGCAATTTTCTAATTTAAATTGGACTTTGCATTCAAAAGATCCATTCAAAACTTTCATATTTTGACTTGGGTTGACCAAGTTGACTCAGTCATCACAAGTCAAACTCATGACTTAACCCTTGACTAGCAATTTATGGAAGTCTTCACCCAGGAAAAGGTTTTAAACCCAATTTTCACTGTTTTTTCTCATTCTTTTGCTTGATGGAGGTGTTTTCTACTTGCTGGTGTGAAGGGACAGTGACCAAATCATCCACAAAGAGGTTACTTGGGTAGGTTTAACTCAGACATATTTTTATCTAGATTCTGGACTCACCTTACGGATGAGAATCAAGATTATCATCATATTATAGATGATACATATTCATTGTGAACTTTTTAAGATCTATTGAAATATTGTAATATATGGACATGGCTATTTTAAATATCAATGAAAAGTGTTTTTAATTCAAAATATTTGTATATATTTATTTTGTATTTGCTGATTTTTTCCTGATCGAATTCAAAACTTTGATTCTTTTTCCCTGTCAATTTATTGATGATTCCGAGTCTAGTGACTATGGTCCAAACAAAAGAAATTGAAAGAGAATAACATTTGGTTCTCTTCTTTTAGTGTCTAGATATAAAATATTTCTAACTAGTTTTACAATGAAATTCAACCTAGGGGACAAACATCTATTATTTTTAGAATAACCCTGACCCGCATGTTGAACATCTGATAGCAAACTTGAATCTCGTCATGAGAAGGATCAAAATTTTACATTGGGATTCATGATTGATAGATCACAGGTGCAGCATAATTTCAGAGGTATTAAACCTTGAAATTCAATTGATGATTACTAAAGAAATTATAAAAACACATTATAGAATCCAAGTAAGATTTGAAAGAACAAAATTTTAAAAAATAAAAAGATAAGGTCTTTTCAGCAATAGAGCAAATGTAATGATATCATGCGGTGAACACCTTGAAGTAAGATACACAAATAAATAAGTGCAAAAATATAATATTTAAATATTGTAATGTTCTCGC
This sequence comes from Pseudotsuga menziesii, assembly GCA_001517045.1. Lineage (NCBI taxonomy): Eukaryota > Viridiplantae > Streptophyta > Pinopsida > Pinales > Pinaceae > Pseudotsuga > Pseudotsuga menziesii. Next base: position 734,779 of record LPNX010706218.1, on the reverse strand, counting down.
CACTCTGCGCTTTTCTATTTTGAATGATATCATACAAGTTGTAACATAATATAAGCATTTGGAGCCTAACAACTTCGGAATTATTGTGACCTCATCCATTTTTAACTCCAAATAAAATTAAAAGCATTGAGGACCATGAAATAAAAATACTTACACACTTGTCGACTCTTAAAGTGTAAGTCTGTGAATCTAGCATTTTAACCTTTATCTCAAATATTGCATCTAAACATTCACCTTGATCTCTTTCAACAATTATGATTTCATTTATATTCCTGTTTGCCATCTTGTGCTGCCACTTGATTCTTGAAAAAAATGCATAATATCAGACAGTAACTCCCAAAATAAGTGGACATCCCAATTTACATTAACACTCTCTATGAATACCATATTTTCTTATACACCTAGAATACTACTAATACAAATTCAAACATTCCAAAGAGAGTAAAATAATGGTCGTAAGCTCAAACCATCTCAACCACCTGTGACAATTACAATTGTTGATAAAATATACTTCCATGGTATGAACATATTGATCATTAAATTAAATGTTTGGAAAGTGTACTGAATGCAAAGAGGTGATATTTAGACCAAATAAAAAGGAATTGGACATCCTATTATGTTAACATAGACTTGTGATATCCACTTGGTGCAGATTGTAAAGATGTCAATTTTTTGTAGTTGTTCGACTTGGAAGTTGGAACACAAGCAAACAAACATCAGAAATCTTTTAAGATATTTTATACTTTGCTTTGCATGCATCAACTTTTCTGAATTCGTGCTCAGTGGAACAGTTAAAGGGAGATTTGTTGGATTTTGTTTTCATATTTTAGATTGTGATATATGTCTGAAAAATTAGCAAGAAACATGCTATTGGTTTGGAGTATTTGGATTTCCATTGAGTTAAGAAGCCCCTACAAGGACTTTCTTACACACATATACGCTCATCATACCTTGAAAAGTCGAATGCAAGAGTACTTTTTGGATACAAGGGGTTACATGTAGATGAATAAATTGATAACAAAAAAGATGTAAGTTACAGTTCAATAAAATTTATGTTCAAACCACTTGCAAGAACCATCCCTTTGTCTTTGCCCATGTTATCTATATTTGCATTGTGTGCAGATTATAAACATCTGAAATAATTAGAATTTAAAAAAATCAGAACTCACTTTATAATTTAAGGTTTTCTTTTTCTCATGCAAAGACAATAGAGACCCTCATGATTTGCTACTCAAGACTAAAAAGTGAAAACTAGTCACAAAAGAACTGAATTTGAAATTCTGAAATAGACAGTACCTGTAACTTAGTTTTTCTTAACAAGGAATAACGGAAGTTTATTGTTGAAAATAGGATGTATTAACAAATATCACATAGACAAAATTTGTAAGACAAATAAATACAACAGGAGAACTACATTATCCATATCCATCAACTACAGGACTAAACATTTACTATATTATACCATAAACAATTGGGCTCCACATTTATCACTTTTCCCCATTTTTCCAGTCCAATAGTAACTGGATGGTAATCTTCAATTCCAGACTTCTAGTAGAAAAAGGATGTTTGTGATAAATTCTTACAGTAGTGGGATTAAAGCAGGAAGAGCAGTGTCAGTTTCAGACATTTAACAGTTGGAATGAGTGTTTACCATTTTCACATGGACCAGTTACGACAGTTGATATAGGTGTCACGATATAGACCAACTTGTCTGCACCTTCCTTCTAAAAAGGGTTGTGAGATCAATTTTGGGTATTGAACTTAAGGATGATTAACAATAAGTGTCCCGAAGTTATAAAGGTTGGTTAGAATAATATCACTTCTGAGCTCATGTACAAGTAAATGTATTTATCTTTAGAGCAGTACCAGTAGTTACGACTATACACTGAGTTCTAGCGAAAATGCTGCAGTTTAACAATATGACACAATAATAACCAATTTTCAGTTGGGCACAACTAAATGGAGAAAATATAGACGCGAAGGGGTTGCACTATAATGTTTCATACAGTAAATTATATTCCGTACTTACCTTCCATATTACTAGGGAAGTATACCCTTCTCGTAAGAAAATTATTAAAAAACAGTATCCACAGTTGAAAAATTACCGTGATTTATTTTAATTGAAGAAAACAATAGGTAAAAAAACAAACATGCAAGCTGACGAAAAAATTCTAGTAAATTGAGGTAAATAGTGTGAAAAATATTAGAATAGCTGAAGTTATTGCAAACATTTGACCAAAAATTGCAGAAAACCTGATTTAAACATAGATATTTAATATCCATATAGAAAAAATAATCGTAGAAGAAAGAGGTCTTGCCCAGATCGCTCAAACCCTGGCTGAAAAAGTAGTGAGTTGAGAAAATATCACAAGCCCTCATAGAAGAGCCCCTCCCCACTCGATCAACTCCCTCCCCACTCGGGAGATAAGTATCTCTGTTTGGGAGAGAATTATTTATTATTCCATATTATCCCCTACCTCAATATATTCCATAGTTTGTGTATGGGCCAGACCATTGTCATACCATTCAACTTGTGAGCATCAACAGTGCATAGGAACAAAGAAGAGAGCACTCTATTTAAATTTAAGGAATCATAAAAAAATATATTACAAGTCATGCTAGCTTTCAAAAAGGAGAAGTAAATGACCTGTTCATCTATTAATTTGAATGTCATGCTTTCTTGAAACCAGGAACATTTTCCCATGTCTTATATTATGAACATTTTCCAACATGCATAGTAGCAATTCAATCTGATTCTACTACAGTAGACAAACAAAAGACTGATATTATAATGAACACAATTCCAAATGTTTTAACTAGTGCACACACTAATATATATTCAATAAAACAAGTACTATTTGTGTTCGTCTCAAACAAAATAGAACCATTTGAACTTCTCAAGATAGCAATAGTTTTTTACCAATGGCATTAGAGGGAAAAAGAAAAAAAAACAAACTGAACTTGTTTGTAAGAACTTGAAAATATTCTATAAATCATACTCTTACAAGCTTCCAATAACCTCATGATATTGGTTATCAAAAAATTAATGTTTTTATTTCCTTTTAGTTCTTTATAGTTTTATAAAACAAAACCAAAATGATTATACCATGGCCACAAACATTAAGAAGAGACCTGCTGGACTACCTCATGATAGAAATGGAACTCAATTGTTATTGATGCAAGTTTTAAATTTGGAACAAGAGTTCATACAACCACAAGGAGGAACCCCCAAAAGGGGGCCTGTTACTGCATGAAAATGCAAGTCCAATTTTCATTTTAAGGAAGCATTCTTGTCAGCGCCATTGCACTGGGGCATGTGAATTTCATCTATCATTTGAGCATTGGATTACCCTTTCATTCACAGTAGATGGATGCCTACATCTTTTGAGGTATATTTCATGGTTGAGTTCACATATTTGGAGGCACTTTTGCAAGTATGACAATGACTCACCTTGGAGCCCTTATCTACATATTTTCATGCATATTCATTGAGGATGCATCTCACTTTCCCCGAGAAAAAGATTATATACTTGATTCATTATTAGCTCCTTGACATATTCAAGTTTGGAGGCATCGAATAGTGCATCTTGCTTACTTAATAGTTTGGAAAGTCATACTAGTGATATTACTATCCACAAACATCTAAATTAGATTGATGGTACTCAAAAGTAAAAAAAGCAACAATCATAATTTGGGAATATCTAAAGGCATCTCCTTAAAAGGAAAGACAAAAAAAGCAAGAATCCACACTAGTTAAAGGACCAATAACTAAAAATTACAAAGAAACAAACCCTTGACAATGAAGCAGAGAGTAGAGACCAAACCTACATATGGTTATACAAAGAACAAGCATTCCTATATCAAAAACGGTTTACTGGATCATGGGCGGAGGCCAAGAAAAGGGATAGATGATAATCTAATTCAAAACTGGAGGGGCCTACAGTTCCATCAACCAATGTGAATGCACAACTGCTTAGCTTGATGATGTCAACTAGAAATGTCTTGGGCTAAGAGGAACATGATGGACAATCCTTGGGGGGTGGTGGGGACCAAACTCCTGCTTATGATTTCAATTGGAAACACTAGATCATATTTTTTGTTTGAATGGGTAGACAACCATGCCACAATACATCATGGAAATTTCAGATCTGAAGGCACAAAGAAATAGTAGAGGAAATGTCATATTGGGAAATGGAAAGTTTGCACAAGAAATGCTGACCCATTTCTATCCAAGATGAAATCAAAATCCTAGTTTATGGATGAATAATGAGATAACCACATTATATGGAAACTTTGCATTTAGGCATGTAAATTGGAATCACATTTGAGCTCTTATTAAGTTATTACTATTGCTCTAACTAATATGTGCAATATTGTTGAACCATTTTAAAATTATCTTACTGCTTTAGTGGACAAACTGATGTTGCTTTATAAAAATGATTGTTATCAAAGTCTCTAGTTGGTAATCTGTAGAAGATTGTTTTAGTTATACTTACAATGCACAATTTTCTAGGTCTTAATTAAATGTTTCACTAATCCCTTCAGAAACTTCTTTTTTTGGGAATACAATATAAGAAATAGAATTGGAGTTCCCTTTATTCTCGGAGTAGTACACTAGATGTAGTGTCTTTTAAACTATTGTTAACTTCGATACAATTTTGCTTCTTGGGCAAAGGCATTCTACTCCCTTGGAATATTTTTTTTTGAAAGTGTGTTCAATTTGAATAAGACTTTAGAACAAGCATCCAATGGTAGTACTTCAGCCATGAATTTTTTGTGATTAAGCCTCAAATAAATGGTAGTACTCATGTTCCTAACTAACCTATCAGATATCCTATCTAAAGACAATCAACTTTCTAAATGTTATACAGATGATGGTACGGGAGGCTTAAAACAAAGAAGAATCCCATAGATATTCCCAATAGACAATCTTTGTATACCGAAGGATGCTTTTACTTCTGGCTCCTCTTGAAATGTTCCTCATGAGCTTCCAATCATGCATTCATGTATTCATTATGTCTGTCTCCTTTCTCTGAGCTAGTATTATAGCAATGTTATTAGATTTTTTTCTTGATGCTGTTAGCATAGCTATCAGAGCTGCTTCTGCGCTCCCACTTTCTGTACTACTATGGATGTACTATTTTAGTCCCGTTGGCCTACTCCTTTTCCTAACTAACCTATCAAATATCCTATCTAAAGACAATCAAATTTATAAATGTTAATGGGAGGCTTAAAACAAAGAAGAATCCCACAGATATTCCCAACAGACAATCTTTGAATACCAAAGGATGCATTTACTTCTGGCTCTTTTTGACATGTTCCCCATGAGATGTCAATCATGCATTCATGTATTCATTATGTCCGTCTCCCTTCTTTGAGCTAGTATTATAGCAATGTTATTAAATTTTTTTCTTATTGCTATTAGTCTAGCTATCAGAGCTGCTTCTGCACACCCACTTTCTGTACTACTATGAATGTACAATTTTAGTCTCATTGACCTACTCTTGTAGTCATTCATTGGACATTAGTAAAATTATCTCTTATTATATATATTATCAAGGATGAAGCAAAAACATATTTATAACTAAAAATTTATAAAGAGAACATCTTGTCTACCCTTTTGATAGAGACATGTGTCTCAAAACATTCTGAAGTCCTCGATAGTTGAAAACATATTGCCATTCATGTTGACTTCTAAATGACTAGATGGAAAAATTGTCCACATGGTGTGACAAAGAGCCAAGTTTTATGAATACAAGTAGTATACAAGCAGGGACTCTGTGTCTCACAAATTACAATCACAATATTACCTTTTTCCTATCAAGGCTGCAATTTGTCATGTTTCAAATAGCTATTTAAAAAAAATTAATCAGCAAAAAAGACATGTTCCTCTAAATATTTTTCATGGGACACTGTTGGTTAGATACATCATTTGGTTTAAATGTCTGCTATGAAGTGTGGTCTGTTTACTTAAAATAGCCTACAAAACAACAATTTCCAACTGACCCATCAATGGTGCATATAAATCAAATTCTTCCACAAGCTTCCCGATAAATATTAGAAGAAAGGTGAAACATAAGTCTTTCCTGGCAACATCTATATATGCAAAGACATGTACTGCACATTATCTGCTTTAAAGGTAATGGAAATGAATCTTACCCATAATAGCAGTACAATAAGAAATCCTTTGGTAGATCAATCTCAAAAATATCCTCCTCCAAAATGCTTAATCCATCCTTATAGCATTTAGATAGCAAACATAAAAGAAAAAGGTATGGGTGCAAAGGAGTCAAATGCTCAGAAGAAGGTTGAATTTTCCAAACAGTTGTTCCCAGTGGAATGATTGCATGTATTGGCACTTGCAACTGCATAGCTTGCTCCTTTACTCTCCTACAGAGAACAGTTCTACAAAGAAAATGAAAAGATAAATCAATAGCCTATAAAGACCCTTGAGATAATTAACACATCACCTGCATTAAAGCAGAACAAAGTATCATCACTAAACTAAATAAGTTAATAACAAAATTAATTATTTATGTTCCCTTAAATAATCATATTGCTAACTTTCAGAATTGCAACACGGTACATACTACATACATTGCACATTCAAACTCATTGAATTTTGTCAAAATATTAACTTAGACAAAATGATACAGCAATGTGTAGCTTTAATGTTAAATAAAAGAATTCCCAACAAGCATTTACATGTATCAATAATTCAACTAGCATGGTCACCCTATTAACCCCGAACTGTGCTTGCACTACTAGAGGGTTAATATCTAGTGAGATTCCATCAGGATGGTTCTATTTTAGGCGCATCCAGATATTGACATTCCTTAGAGATTATTCTAGAGTCAGTTTTAAACTTTCACTAGATTCCAAGAAAACTGTTCATCTTAGCAATTTTCTTTTTCAGGAGCCAGAGATGTTTATATATTCATGCTTTTTGTAAAAATGCGAGCCTACTGAGACTATTTTTTCCCACATGCAAGATGTTTTTATTTTCAACAGTGCCCAAATTTGGTCTTGCTATATTTAGCAACATCCTCATTGATATTACCTCCATGATCAATCTTTCCTACTATTAATCTAGCGACAACCTCCCATGTTTTAAACTTCATAAATTCTGATGATGGAAAACTTACAAGTTATTGACTTAACAGGGACCCCTACTTCCCTTCTTGGTTGAGGTCCTACAATTTTCCTGATTGCTTTCTTGTCTTACTGTTCTTTCATGATTTTAGTTTGGATTGAAGATCCTAGATATTTTCACTTTGAGCTAATGACTTATTAGACTGAATTTTAATAAGATGGATTCATTTTCATCTTTCATTCTTTCTTTAAAGACAAAGATTTAAACATACATAAAAATAAACATAGAGATTTAATATCTATACATAAAAAATAGAGGGCTTGTGCAGATCGCTCAAACCCAGGCTAAAAAAGTAGTGAGTTGAGAAAATATCACAATCCCTCACAGAAAACTTGACAAATCTATATTGACGAGAATAATGAATAAACCCCTACCCAGGAAAACACAAGCCACGGATTGTACCAGAATTTTGATGGGAAAAATAATGGATGAATATTAAAACTCACTTGACAGTGGCAGTAGATGAGAGGAAAATATCCATTTGCAGGTTAAAAACTCCGAAAAACTTGACAAATATATATTGATGAGAATAATAAATAAACCCCTACCCAGGAAAACAAAAGTCATGAATTGTATCCGAATTTTGATTGGAAAAATAATGGATGAATATTAAAACTCACCTGACAGTGGCAGTAGATGAGAGGAAAATATCCCTTTGCAGGTTAAAAACTATGGAACCTTGATGATCCCCACGGAAAGAGTGATGTAAGGGGTGGAAACGATCAAAGAGAAAGAAAAGAATTTTTTTTAGAAGAAATTTGCAACATTTAGAATGTATAGTATTAAACCACCCACATTGTACAATAGTCACAAGCATCATTGGCCAATGCACAATAGAATATTCAGAAATTACCAAAAGCAATTACAGCACCTATCAGCTTCATTTCCAAATAAATCCCTCAAAATTTGGATTCACGGTAGGAAGCACTGCAAATCAAACAAAACCGTATCAGTGAGATTCAGAAGTATCTCCTTTATCTTCAATTTCATGATTTATTTTGATCTGCTTGCCTTCCTTCCTTTCTAATTCCCTGTAGATTGTGCTTCTAATCTTCTCAACAGGTACAACAGGGAGGCAGGCCGCTACTTGGTACTCCACCTCAGACAAATACTGAACCCCATAATTATACTTCTCAACACAATAAGCACTGGGCATAATAAGCGCCTGTACAACCTGGGGAACAAAAGGAAACTGACAAATATTGTACCAAGCCAAGAGGCACCATTTCTCTGCAACAGGTTCATAGTTGTTATACAAGTTCTTAGAAAAGGGTTCATATTTGGAATAGAAAGACTTTTCCATTTCCTTGGTCATTTCCACTACTCCAACTTATCCAACATCGTTTACGATGGACCTGGAAACTTCTGGTGCCCTTTTTGCCCACGCGATAAATTTCACAACTCCGTGATGAGTTCGTGATTTTAGAGTTTGGGGTACACAACTGTCAAGATTATCGATCACATTACCCATCATTTTATCTGTGCATTGTAGAATCTCGAAAGGCTTTCCCTCAACCTTTTGATAGACGGGCATGAAAAAAATCCTAACAGCTCCCTCCATGGAATAAACCCCTTAAAGGCCCCAATTTATCTCTAGCATACCCATAGACTCTAGAAAAATGGGCTGTGGCCTTTTGAGCGAAATCCTGGAAAGATCCAAGGTATCTTCCCCTTTCTTCCCTAGCGATTCGACTGAAAGAAAGAAAAAAATACGCGAGCAAATACTAAAAGCTCAGCATTTGTAATGTAGGAGATAAATATAAACACGATCCAAACTTATTTTCATGTCCGCCTTGATTGGTCCTCGTTTTTAGATTTTTATTAGGTGCTTATGCAAACAAATCATTCACTCATCATTGACCCCTTTGTTTTCCATGGAAACACATACTCAATCATGAAGTGAGAAATCCTTCAAAACTCACATGGTTTACTGGTCTGGCGTGCGACTACCATGCTAGCTGAGTGGTTTCTCGGATTCATTGATTCAAGGAAGAAAAAAATCTTTTAACAAATAAGGTATAGAAATGCACAAGGGAATGCACCATAGAAACATGAGCACAAGAAGAATGCACCCTAGAAATAAGGTATTCAAATCATGAGCNGTTATTTTGCAATCATCATCTTCCAAGTGTGATACCACTCCAAAGAGATAGGTTGGTCTAGTATTAATCCTCCATGTGGTAAAATAGAGTTCAACCAAGGATGGATACACCCAAATAACCCTTATTAAGTGTGCACAAGGCTACTTCTCCATAAAGGGATGTTAAACATAATGTAGTTTGAAGGAATATGTATGAAATGTACTCATATATGTTAAGTCATTTTAGATAGGAGACTTCAAACCCACATAAGTATAGCAATAATCTTGTTGGAATCGTGCAGGGTGATCTTAGCTGAGTAATGCCAAACATAGCAAAGTACAAACCATAGGCATTCATGTCATCAAGGCATAATTATCAACACTTTAAAACTTATGGAGACCCTAAGTTGATGGCTTCCCACTCAATAAAATGCACAAAGTGTTAAATAATTGCATCAATGATAAGCAAACAATATTCCAAGCATGCCAACATTGTTAAAAAAGAGAGAGCTCATCAAGATGTTAGCTATTAACATGTTATGGAATCCATCAAAATGCCATGAAGAGACCTCATGCAATTGCTACTATCAATAACTCATTATCAAATCAATCAAAGAAGAGCAACATCTCTAAGCCAAGGTTCACGTGTACCCAAGTCCATACATCAAATCATCATGCAAGCTTGATTTATCACAAGTGCAACCCTCGTACAATATCAAGGATAATAAAAATGATTAGTCACTTCATATTCCCATAATTTGAAAATATTTATTATTTAATAAAGCCTAAACTTACAATATAATGACATTAAAATTGTACTTTATATCTTATATATCTTTTTTGTTGGTTAATTATTTTATTAAAAATGTACAAAGATAAAAGTGCAATGTGCCTTTTTTTTTGTTGGTTAATTATTTCACATTAATCAGTTCACATTTAGTTAAAGGAGTTAACACTTGGTGAATTAATGGAGGGCGCATATGTTTGAATTAATGGAGGGCGCATATGTTTGAATTAATGGTGTAGTTCTTGTAGTAGATTTTTCCTTAGGTTGAATCATACACTTGCAAAAGGGGCACCTTATGGTTAGTGGTTGTATGCCAGCAAGTCACGTGCAAATCCCCTTCAAATCTGGGAGCTCGATCAATCACACAATGTATTTTTAACATGTGCATGCTAATGTGATAAAATTAGAGAAAGATAGTGATTAAGGTTAGGTAATATTGGCACTTACACAACAGTTATGGAGCACATTCATGGAGAAAATATTATGTTTGTTATAGTCAACATGTAGGGTGCCTTTCCTCAGTCAAACTAACTGTGCTATTTTAGGATCAAAATCAGATAGTTCAAGTGCAGTTGTGTTTCAGTGCTATGCAAAGCAAGAGAGGGAACACTCCTAATTTAGACTCAGAGCTGCACACCTTTAGTTAACTAAACAAACATTTAAGGCTTAGCTGCAGTAGTAGTTGTAGCCTTATTTAAGAAAACAAAGCAATAGTTAACTGGTTGTCCTAATTTTAGGTAAGGTAATTAGTCTTTGAAAGGTATGCATGCTAGGTTTGAACAATAGCTAGGAATTAGCTATAGTGGCAGTTAAGGGACTAATCAAATGAGTTCTCATGAATAGTTTCCACTTGAGTTTTCATGTGGTCCAAGACTAAAAGATATAAATTTGAGTTTTCTACAATAGTTTGCATTTATGAGTTTGTGAGAGTGATTTTGAGTCAAATATATTTGGTGATTTATTTTTCTGAATGGTGAACAATCTCTTCAATAAGCTGGGCACATTATTTGTTATCTGTCATAGCACCTAGTGTGAGTAGAATTAATTTTGATCCAACTATGGACCTATTAACAAATGTTTTTCCCCAATGTGTATTTGCTAATGAGGTGTTCATTTAGATTGATGAGATTTAAGAGTTTCTCGGTGTGTATATGTCTAGACTTTGCTAATGAGGTACCATCTCTTACAAGGAGGATGCTCTTGAATGTTCTGATGATGTTGATCCAAATACATAGTCTATATGCACAGTAAATAAAATAGTATGGAGATAGTAACAGAACTATAACAGAAAACATGAAGAGACATTACATCAAATATAATGTTACCACTGTTATGCAAGCCTAGCATGACATACAGGAATTGATGTATAGATTTTATTGGTTCATCTTCAATACATGAGGCACTGGAATACAAAGAATGATGACAACAAGGACATAATGAGTGGTAACATCATCTTAATTGACAGTTCATGCTGTTGGCTTGTTTATCAAATTAAGGCAGATTTGGTCAATCACCATTTCTAGAACGCTTGGTGGAGACATCAGTGAAGCAATGTTGGGAATGATTCATTAGAGGAAATTTGGGGTCTAAAATGGGCATGATAAGAAAACACGCCAAAAATAAGTTCTTGTGAGTTGGAATTCAAGAACCAATAGAATTCCAATAAAATGAGTCAACCATAATGATTGAATTGATATATTTGTCATGAAAAAAACTACTTTTTTGTTCGTATTTTCGACATATCTACCCGTGTTTTCACTCAAATTTTGATTGGGAGAGCTCGTTGGATGTGGACATTGATTCTGCATCCAATGAGTACCCACACTGCATACTTTTGACGGACCCCGTTACCCCAAAAACAAGAAATACCTAAAAAACGTGATGATGAAATACCCGAAATCACGTTTTTTTGGGTATTTCTTATTTTTGGGGTAGCAGGGTCTGTCAAAAGTATGCCATGTGGGTAATCATTGGATTCTGAATCAAATTCCACCTCCAACCAGCTCTCTCGATCAAAATTTGAGTGAAAACATAGGGAGATATGTCGAAAATACGAACAAAAAAAGTAGTTTTTTTTCTTTTTTCCTCCAAAATTAATAAATATTATTTTATTATTTTAACTATTATTTTATTATTCTAACTATTATTTTATTATTCTAACTATTATTTTATTATTTTCCTTAGGAGGCCCATTTTAAACCTCGAAATTCCTCTAATGTCATGATAATTGTGGTCCCTGAAGCAATAGATAGGTAATTCAGGTCCATGGGGTTCTCTTTTTGGATTCAAACCCTGTTTGGGATAGAGATTCAGTTCCGCAGAAGAGCTTGTCACAGAATTTGGTAGTGTGTCGAATTATCAAGATGGTTTGGACAGAGATATTGCAACACAAAGACATGTAAAGTTTCAATGAAACAATGATGAGAAACACACCCATTAATGTTAAGGAATGTCAGGTGATTCCTATTGTTCTAAAGATGGTTGATTTTGATCAGAAAGGTATTCTAGAGCTATGCTGCGTGGGATTGTCCCCCACCCCCTCGCTCCTGCTCCTAAAGCTTTCTTCCTTCAGAAGCAAGCTCCTAGTTTTGGGAGCGCACTCCCAAGGCGCTCCCTTCCTTTACTATAATAAAATATCCTATACTAGGTTGATCATTTGATAACAATGTTATGGTACCTACCTTCTTTGTTGAACTCCTACAAAGGTTTTTATGGTTGATCAATTGATGATAATGTTATAAGTTGTAACTACTAGATGATTGATGTTACATGGTTCAATCCATGAATTCTATAGCCAATTCAGCATCCTACATGTTTCTTAGATATAAATCCATCAAAATATATTAAAATATATACTATACAAAAAAACGCACCCAAAATGGGAGCTTTTGAAAATTTCACTTTTTGTTCCCCTCCCGCTCCTCGCTCCCCGCTCCCAACAGCACTGTTCTAGAGGAATGGGTGTCTAGCAGATCTGTTGATAGTAAATGTCCAACCAATGATAAGAAAGATTTTAATAAGCAATTTGAAAACACCTCAATATTACTTTTTCTCATTTGAATCACAGAGAAAGACAATAGTAAATTTCTTTGCCTCAAGTTTTCCTCAAATATTGGTTTGGTTATACAATCTTTTACAGTGCACTCAATAGGGTAACTCAATCAAATACAGGGTGCAGTTCCTTTTGTAGATGTCTAATAAGTAATATGTAGGTCCTGGTTGCTCTAGTGGATCCCTGGTACTTCAAGGTGTAGTTCTTGTAGTAGATTTTACCTTAGGTTGAATCATACACTTGCAAAAGGGGCACCTTATAGTTGGTGGTTGTATGTCAGCAAGTCACGTGCAAATCCCCTTCAAATATGGGAGCTTGATCAGTCAAAACAATGTAGTTTTAACATGTGCATTATAATGTGATAAAATTAGAGAAAGATAGTGATTAAGGCTAGGTAATATTGGCACTTACACAACAGTTAGGGAGCACAAGCATGGAGAAAAGATGATGTTTTTTATAGTCAACATGTAGGGCGCCTTTACATGACATGATTACAATCATTTACATGCCACTATGATAAATCAAGATCCAAAAGTACTATCACATGAATCATGATCATTGACATTGAAATTAGTATATCTAATGTTATGTCGTATGTTTTCTGAACACAATTCCTAGCTCTAAACCTAGTGCAATTCCTAGTGCAGTTCCTTTTGAAATTTCTGGCATTATTCTAGGCACTATACCTGGATCTATACCTAGCACTATGTTGGATGTTTTCTAGGTGCAATTCCTGGCTCTATACTTGGCGCTATGTTGGATGTTTTTCCTGCCGAAATTCATGGCACAATTCCTGTCACTGACCCTGGATTAATAAATGGTGCTATGTTATTCAAGACGTTTTTTTGGAGGCTATTCTTGGTGTTATATGGGATGTTTTTTTGGACGCTGATTGGGGCATTAGCTTGGATGCTAATTGGGATGATAATTGTGATGCTAATTGGGATGCTAATTGGGATTTTAATTGGGATGCTAATTAGCGTCCAAAATAGCGTCAACTTTTAAAAATGGATGCTAATTGGGATGCTAATTGGGACGCTAATTGAGACGTTATTTGGGATGCTAATTGGAATGCTAATTGGGACTCTAATTGGGGTGCTAATTAGCTTCCAAAACAGTGCCAACTTTTTAAAATGGACACAAAAAATGCCATCCTGTGGAAAAGCATCCACTTTGTTCAAAAAATGATGAAAATTACACTAAAAGTGATAGTGGACCTTGAAAAGGAAGCTAAAAGAGACGTTAATCACAGGTTTTTGTTGTAGTGTCTCTACACCATATCCATGGTATAGTGGAACTTGATCTCGATGTGATTCTACTTTTCATGGAACACATGGTTTTCTGACAGCTTCATGCTACTCTTATTGTCATAGAAGAGACAAGTCACATCCTACTGGATATCAAACAAGTAAGACAATAGCTTTCGCATCCACACTGCCTCGTAACTAGATGAGAAAGAAACAACATACTTTGCCTCAGCTGTACTCATCTCCATGCATGATTTATTCCTATTGAACTAGGAGATCATGCAAGATTCCAAACTGAAGCAATAGCTTGAGGTGCTCTTCCTATTAGTGGCGCCACCAGCCCAATCTGAATCAACATTACAATGTAGGTTAATATTTTGATTTGCATCATATTTGAGCCCATAATCCACTGTACATTTTAGGTACCTCAATACATGCTTTGCATCTATCAGATGAACATGTCTTAGATCCATAAGGAATTGGCTCAGGGTGTTCAACACAAAACATATGTTTGGCCTTGTATTCATGAGGTACATCAATGATCCAATCATCTAATGATACATCATGGAATCAACCATCTCGGATGAAGCATCACTCAGAATCTTCAAGTTAGATGCCATAGGTGTGGCTATTGTCTTGCACTCCAACATTTCTATTCTATTTAGAATGTCCACTTCGTACTTTCCTTGACTAAGGAAGATCAGATCTACACTCTGCCACACCTCCATGTCTAAGAAGTAGTGCATCATACCCAGGTATTTCATCTCAAACTCTATAGAAAGTATCCTCCTTGCATCTTTAATGAGTTCCTCTTCTACTGTTAGAAACAAGTCATCGACATATAGCAATAGCATCACTACTATTTTGTCTTCAACCTTGAATTAAAGGTTGGAATCCTCTTTACGCTTGGTAAATCATAGGCTCATTAAGAAGCTATCCATATTTCCATACCATGTCCTTGGTTCTTGTTTCAATACACACAAATACTTCTTCAATTTGCACACATGGGTCTTCCTGTCATGTGTCTCGAATCCTAGTGGTTGTTCCCCATACACTTCCTCCTCGACTACAACATTCAAAAAAGTTTTCTTAACATCCATTTGGTGTATTTTCCATTTTATAATTGTTGCCAATGCAAGTATGTTCTAATGGAAGTGTACCCCTCCACAAGTGCAAATGTCTCTTCATAGTCTATGCCTTCTTTTCTGTGAGAAGCCTCGTGCTACAAACCTTGCCTTGTATTTCTTGATGCTTCCATTTACAACATGCTTGATCTTATAGATCTACTTCAATGTCATGACACACTTCTTTTCCAGTCTCTAAAATATCTCCTAGAAATCATTCTTCATTATCGAATGATACTCCTCGATCATAACATCCTTCCATTATTTATTTTATGTAGCCTCTTCATAGGTGAAATTTTCTCTATCAATGATGTCACATAGCATGGCCATAGAGATATTGGAGGGATTTTCCCTTTTTCTCTCTCTATGTATTCCTTCTGGAGTGCCATACCTTTCGAATTCTCATATGAGCTCCCGTTCCCATGATGGTTTCCTCTTGTGGGCTTCCTTCTCAAGGATTTTCTCTACCGACTCTTATGGTTCTACCATGTCATGATCTTCATGGTCTTCTACAATTACTTCTCAAATTTACATATATCAGGATCTCGTATCTTAAGGTTCCTTAACCTCTTAAATAGGTGTCCTCCAGGATCTGAATTATGACGAGTATTCATCAAAGGTTATGTCTCTACCGATGTCAATATTCTTGAATATTGGGAAGTATATTTGGTAGTCCTTTGATGTATCACTGTATCCTACTAATATATCTTTCTTCCCAAAAGGATCGAGCTTGGTCCTTTTCTCCTTTGGGGTAGGTATGTACACTGGGAAGTCAAATATTCTCAGATGGATGAATTCTAGTTTCTCTCCTGATAAAGCCTCTTCAGGAGTCTTGTTTTCAAGTACTCGACGAGGAGTACTCTTTTCTACATGCACAACTATCCTTGCTGCGTCCGCCCAAAGGTGCATAGGAATATCTTGGTCATGTAGCATTGCTTTTGTTGCTTCCATGATGGTTCGGTTCTTTCATTTCATAAACCCATTCCGATGAGGATTCTATGGAGTGCTCAAGTCCCTCTTAATCCCAGACTCTCTGTAGAGTTCCCTGAATTCATCCAAGGTGAATTCTCTTCCATTATCTAACTGTAGAGTCTTGATCTTCCTATCGGTTTGGTTCTCGACCAAGGCTTTATATTCCTTGAACTTAATGAAAACTTCATTTTTCCTTTTTAAGAAGTATATCCAAGTCTTAGGTGAGAAATCATCTATAAAGGAAACATAGTATACATACCTGCTTAATGAGCTAGAATACATGGGTCCACATACATTTGAGTGTACTATCTCTGGTATTACTTTGGCCTTACTCTCACTTTTGGGAAATGTCTTCTTTGCATTATTTCCTTGTACACATCCTTTGCAAATGTATTCATTATTTTCCTGGATCTCTAGCAGTCCAAAGACTTCTTTTCTTGCTATTGGTAGTGCACTGTAGTGCACATGTGCAAGCATTCTGTGCCATATCTCTCTTGGTTCAATTGACTCATGAACCGGTGCTTGTTCAAGCCATCCATTTAGCTTGTACAAGCCTTTGTATTCTTCTCCAATCAAATCCTCTATTGTCTTCCCTATAAAAATATGATTCACAAAAATATCTAGGAGCTAAGGGAATCTTCACAATCTAATTTATTCACAAAATATGCAGGAAAATAATAAAAGAGAAAAAAATAACATACATAGATGGTGCTAATAAATAATGTTTCTATTAGTGTACAACTTGTAGATATGTATGGTAGATACTTATAATACACTGGGAGAAAATTTTTAGCCTATGGAGGCCATTTGGATGCATACATGCGTCAGGCTAGGATTTGACCCCAAAACCCCCCTAGGTGGACCATTGAGCTCCCAAACCATCCTAAACAATCATTAATTCGAGTGGGAACATGGATGGATCATGAAAATTCATAAATGAGGGTAGGATAGGCGTTGGTGGTGAGTGGGAATGGATATATGAGGCAATAAATGCCCAAGGAATGCCAAAAACCACTAAATACATGCACTAGCAACCATAGTCAAACAACTTCCCTGATTTAAGGGATGGGGAGTGCACCAAGATATACCTATCATTAATGAGGGCACCTGGGTTGTCAGAATGATCAAAATAGAGTGCACCAACTGTCAGGATAATCAAAGTGGACCCCCTCAACTGTAGTAAATGATTAACATATACTAAGTTTTACACCATATGACATAGCATGAAAGATGCTAAAATGTATCATAGTTGTATGATCATGGTACTAAGGTGGATTAATTCTCTAACACCCCTCCTTAATCCTAAATTAGTATAACTTATACCAAATTATTATTGAGGCCTTGGCAACTAAGGCTCAAGTCACCTCTTACAACAAAATTTTTATTTGTCCATGTAAACTGAGGAAAGAGGAAAAACCTCACGGGGAAAATAATCCCTCAAGAATGGACATAACACAAAGATGATAAAAAAGTATTCAACAAGTCGTCTTCTTCAGCTGAATAAGCTGAATGAATAACTTCTTGGTGATGGACTTGGTGAAAATGTTGTGGATGCCAAGATCATGCATCAATGCATCAATGTACTATAGATAAAGAAAATGTGGAGATGCCCCTTGAAGGCCATTAATTTATGATGGAGGAGCATCATAAGAATGTATTTTTCTGAAAGCATACTCTATTTTGGAAGCAAAATCAATAATGGAAAAGATATCTATGCAAACTCTTTCCCAAAGAGCATCAAAAGTCTCAACAAAATCAACTTCATGTGTAGCTTCCATATCATGAATTAAACCATGAATATTCTTCCCAATGTGATGAATCACCTTCATAAATCTATAACATAGCTCATGAGGCTCTGAAATATTATAATAGAAGTCATATAAAACATAAAGTTTCATAGGTATAGTGTCTCCATGAGCAAATCGGTCCATAGTGGGAGAATAATTAGTAACTAGATCACACTGATAGTTGAGCGAGCTTGGAAGGTACAAAGACTTAAAATTCAAACCATAGGTGGTGAGATCATGTCCAAACATGTGGAAAATCAGTCCCATGAAGGCCAATTACATGTATTTCCACCCAATGAATGATATGCAAGATACAAAAAAAACATACACAAGTGACATAGTATCGGAAACTAGGTAATTATGATATTTTCCAACTAGTGAACTTGAGGGGTATTGGGTATTTTGGGCATAAAATGGTTGGGGAAATTAGTTTATGACTGTCATAAAATGTATATCAGTCTATATATCACCTTCGTAATCATAATTTCAAGGATCTAAATGGACTGGGAAAGATATTTCATAAGACAAGTCAAAAACTAGTGAAAAATGACTAGTTTTTGGAGGAAACTTTGGTGAAATGTTTAGGGTTTCTTCCAAGGAAGGGATGGAGGTTTCAGATTCTGATATATCAGATTGTAAATTATAAAAAAAAAACATATTAAAAATTTACATGAGAAACAGGTTTCTCCCTTGCACCTAAAGCATACAAGCGCTTACCATCTTCTTGCTCCAAGGAGGTCTTGCGCGCCCCTCTTCTTGCAAAATATGGGACTTCAATGTTGTTTTATTCAAGGAGATTGGTCATGATGTCCATATTATTTTTGAAGAAATATTTTTCATGATGTGAAGCTCTGAAATAATCCCATTTGGGATTCTCTCTTACTCTTCATCCTCCTAGCTTTCGAATCCTCATCAGTTGAACTTGAGCTTTATAGATCTTATTGCTTCTTCTCCGTCATTCTTTCCTGCTTCGAATACATGGCTTTATTATCACATTTGGATGGATACAAAACTACTGCAGCAAGGTTTTGATCCTTAGTGGATTTTATGGTACCCATTTGCACTATCTTGTCTTGTTCCTGAGTCAAACACTCCATGAAGTCTGCTAGCACATGCATCCTTGATTTTTTAGTCGTGAGCTTGCTTGAGTGGAATGTCGAAACAAACACAGAATACTAAGGCCATAAATTTGAAAGCATAGACAATATCATTTACTCATATTTCTTCTCTATGCCAAATTGTTTCATCTGAAGCACGAATGATTTGAACTTGGTGAAGAATTCCTCGATTGTCTAAAAGTGATTTGAGCTCAATGATATCAACTCATTTTCAAGCTGGTGGCCTCTCATATCATCAGTCTTCCCAAATAGTGACTCAATATTGAGACAAAATTCATTTTATGTTCCAATACTATCTACATGGAAGAGAAGGTCTCTCAAAGTGCTGATACAAAGCATCCCAAATGCCTCATAAAACCCGTTGAAATACTTCTATTTATCCACAACAGAGTTGGAATCAGTCTCAGTTCCCATGGTGAATCCATATAGGCCTTTTGACCTAATATGAATCACCATTTCAGCCTTACATTTGAAATAGTTGAATGGGTTAAGAAACATATTAGTCTTCTCCATTTATGCTTGTGCACCGTGTGACAAAACATTGGATGTACCTGCAATGCAAACACTTAATTTTTCCAGAAAATTCCCTAAACAACAACCCAAACACTCTAGATTTGATTTGCAGCTCCAAAGAGATCTGATACCATGTGAAATGTGATTCACAACAATATCTAGGATCTAAGGGAATCTTCACAATATAATTTATTCACAAAATATGCAAGAAAATAGTAAAACAAAGAAAAATAACACACATAGATGGTGCCAGTAGCTGATGTTCCTATTAGTGTACAAATAGTAGATATGTATGGTACATATTTATAATACATTGGGAGAAAATAATTAGCCTATGGAGTCCATTTGGATGCATACATGCGTTAGGATAGGATTTGACCCGAACCCCCCTAGCTGGACCAATGAGCTCCCAAACCACCCCAAACAATCACACATACTAGTGGGAACGTGGATAAAGCATGTTGAGTCATAAATGAGGTCACGCTAGGTGTGGGTGAGCACATCAGTGGGTGAGAGTGTCTCTAGGAGGCAATAAATGACCAAGTAGGAAAAAAACTACCAAATACATGCACTAGCGTCTATAGTAAAAAAATTACCTGATTTAAGGGACGGGGAGCACATCAAGATAGACCTATACTCAATGGGGTGCCTAGATTGTCAGAAACATCAAACTAGAGCGCCTCAGCTGTCAAGATGATCAAAGTGGAGGGCCTCCATTGCAGTAAATGATAGACATATCCTAAGCTTTGGACCATATGACATAGCATGAAAGATGATGAAATGTTTCCTAGGTGTATGCTCATGGTACTAAGGTGGATTAATGCTCTAACATTCCATATAGGAAACATTAGAAATTGACCATCGAAAAATGCAACTCTAAGTCCCTTTGCATCTAATGCATAGATGGAGAGAATATTCTTCTTCAATCCTAGAACATATAACACATCCTTGATATTTAAGTATTTCCTAGAGTCAAGCTTGTATGAAGCTTCTCCACTCCCTTTTATGGGGTATTTTAATCATTCTATATTTTCACCTTGTGAGGTGACTCATGTTCATTCATATTAACAAATGATTCCTTGTATCCCGTAATGTGTTTAGAAGCTCCACTATCCATAGGCTAATCATTACTTCTGTGTTAAATAATGTCAGTAAATACTGATATTAGCACATACTCTTCATCTGAATCATCCTTCTCTCTTCTATATCTTTTGTTTGTTGGTTCATCATCTTTGCCAACATGATCATGGTGTCTCCTTTTCCTGATGGGACAATATATTGCAAAGTGTCCCTCTTCATCACAAGCATAACATCAAACATTTGAAGCATATCTCTTGGTTTTATTTTGTCTCTTGTCCTTCTTCTTCTTGTGATGAAATCTATCCTTCTTCTCCTTCTTCTTAAAGTTCTTCTTGGTGTGAAATGTGAGAGATTGATCTCCAGTTTCTCCCATCTTCTCTTCTCTTGTCACGAGTCGAGCTTCTTCTTGTGCACATTCTTCTCAGAGTCTGTTGAAAGAGATCAACCTCATTCTTGTACAAATTCCTTGAATGAATGAGTCCCATGATCTAGGGAGACCATTCAAGGTAGTCATTACAATTTCTCCTTCTTTGTCTCTCTCTCAACTATTTCAAGTTGTTCTTTTATTTGAGAAACTCATGCAAAGTAAGACTGTATAGTATCAAAGTTATGTATCTTCACATTCTTCAATTGGTTCCTCAAAATCATCTATTGGTTGATGTTATTTCCTTCAAACATCTTTGTCAAAGCATCATATACTTGCTTTAGTGTCTTGAATGAAGACACATGGGGATGAAGTGATCCTTAATAGGATATGCAATGGTTCTCTTGGCATTAGCCATGCTTCTATTATGAGCATCCTTAGCCTCATCTCCCTCTGGTTCTGGAACCTCCTTAGTGATGTATTTATCCAAATCATTTCTTCAAGGATCAGGGAAATTCTGTACTTCCATGCTTGGAATTTATCATCCCCTCCAATATTGTCCTCAAGTTGAGTATGGTGAGTCATATTTTCAAATGAGAACCTCAAATGGATATAAAAAATATTTATATCTTATCGATTTGAGGTGCCCGACCTGGTTCCAAATATGGCTCCCACTAGTACAAAATGAGGAATTAGCTATTAGGTGACTAAAAATTCTAGTCACCATAGGTTTTTCAAGTGATTTACTACTAAATATGAGCAATTTTGATTGACCCAACTATAAATGACTAAAATTAACAACTAATTTAGTCTCCAGTTAACAAATATGACTAGAGAATAAGTGACAGAGTTAAAAATGACTAACATAAATGACTAATTTAGTCATGGCATAAAAAATGACTAGCTAGAAGAATATGAAGTAGTCATTTATGTTAGTCATTTTTAATTGTGTCATGAAAAATTGCAATTTTGACAATGAAGTGTAAATTTTATAAATTGTCTACCTTCTATTGGTAATATTGATGCCATCCACCTCAATCTTTAGAGATCCAACAAAGCAATTGCACAAATTTTCTCTTGACCATATTTATCCCTATTACACCATTGAAGCAAACCCAATTAAGCGTGTGCCAAAGGAAAATTATGTTCCTTATATGTCGATTACAAATTAGGTACTAGAACCAATACCATATCGATACCTAGAAGTATCATAGCTAGTTTTTGGCCCTTCAATGTAAGAGTCCCTGCAAGTCCCATATTGAGATGCTTTTCTAACTTCAATATAACTATCATTATCTATGATGGTCGAACTAGCTGCACCAGTTGACATAGCTTCACCAGGATCAGTTATTTTAAATGTTGTAGTAGTTGATCCGATTATAATTAAACTAGGGCGTTGACCCAGAACTAGTCTCAAATCCATATGTAGTATAAAAGTAGAGGCTTGACCCCATATCGGAGTTTCAAGTAAATATTTGGATTCCTCGACCTCTTACAGGCCTAATGAATTCTTCAAGTTAATTAATACAAGGGTCATATAACTTGTCCCCTTTTTAGTGACCAAAGCACAAATGTAGGGATCCAAGCCGTGGTGCTCATGATTTTTACATTTTCTGTGGATTGTTCGAAAAGGGGCGCTTTAGATTCTTTCATTTTCCCTGCAACCGCTTCTTACATGGATGTTGTTAAACCACGTCTCCCTCCCTAAAACAAGGCACTACTTTATTACTTTCAGGATAAAGGATTGACCCTTTCCTTAGAATGGGATGAGTAGTTTACTCCATTAAAACACCATTACCAAAACTACTTTACTTTCTATCTTGCCACCTTTTGCTTGAAGAGAGTGAGAAACCTAAGTTTGGAAGAAGCATGAGGTCGAAGCAACATGAGGTTAATCGGACACACCAATTTCCTATCACATTAGGCTATTTATTTATATCACAATGGGGTCAGCCTAGAAGCTTTATTACCCACCTTATGCCTAAATGGGAATCCCTGAGAAGCCTTATAACTCATTTGAATTGTGGACCCATTTTATTTATGAGTAGGGCCATTTTATTTATTTTTAGTGACCAAAGAAAAAAATCACTAATGAACTTCCATGATACAAATAAGGAAAACCATGAAAATTCCCATGACAATGATTACCGCAAGTACAACCAAGAACCAAGGTATGGATATGTTCACCTCATCCCTCTACATTGCAGGCCTTATTGCTTTGATGTTTGCGTCTCCTATGATGAGGAATCATGGGCAGAAGGCTAGTATTATCAGCAGAGGTATCAGTTTTATTATAGGTGCAACTCTAAAAGCAGGTGCTATGAATTTTCCAATGCTCATTATTGGGCGCATAATGCTTGGGGTGGAAATTGGCTTAGCAAATCAGGTAGGGTTTTGGGGATTTTGAAAGAGTTTTGTTAACAGAAAAAATGCCTGTAACTAATGGTTTTGTCTTTTGGCTTTAATATTTATTTCTTTGAATATGAATGACTTGGGATTACAGAACTTTTAGTTTCACTTATAATCACTTAGATGACAATTTTTAGTTTGACTCTTAACGAATTGGGATTGCATAGTTTTTAGTTTCGATCTGATGACTTGTCTTTGCGAGTTTTTTGATAGTTTGGACCTAAAGGATTTGGATTACAGATCTTTTTGGTTTTATTTTGAGTGAATCGTTTGACAGTTTTTTGTTTGAATTTGTGTCAAGGCCGTTCCTCTTTACCTCTCAGATCTGGCTCCTGCAAAACTCCATGGAGGAATTAATATGATGTTCCAGCTGGCCACAACACTAGGGATCTTCACAGAAAATATGGTTAATTATGGCATTCAGAACATAACACCCTGGGCATGGCATCTCTTTCTGGGTTTGGCTACAGTTCCTACAATTTTGATGAAAGTTGGGGGATTTTTCCTTCCTAAGACCCCAAACAGTCTGATAGAATGTGGCTAGATGGACAAAAGATGTGCTATCTTGGAGAAGACTGATGGCACCAAGCATGTAGATGCAGAATATGAAGATATGGTGGGTGCAAGTAAATTGGCTAACACCATCAAACATCCATTTAGGAATATTTTAGAGAGAAGGAATCGACCACAGCTAGTGATGGCAATTTGCATGCCCATGTTTCAGATATAGACTGGAATCAATTTGATCATTTTTCTATAGGCTTCAGATGATAGTATGTCAGGAAAGAGCAAAGCTGAGAGAGCGTAGGCCCTTTTTTATGTTTTTATAGATTTTGCTGCATCTTGTTTTTAAGCATGTCATTATACATACTAGTAGTTGTCTTTCAATTGGTGAAGTCTAGGATACAAACATAAGCCCATTCTAATTAGGCATCCATGTTTTCACCATAGCTAGGGTGGTTCCCACTAGGCAGGAAAATCCAGATTCTGTATAGTTTTTGAAAATTTTCCCTTTCTTCAAATTTAAAAGCCAACTGCACTTGATGGGTTCTCAAGATTGTCAAGGAAAAATAAGGTTTAACCTGTGGAAATTGCAAGTCCCTTATTTTTACACCGGTTAAACAAATCTCCAGATATTATGCTTTCTTCTTCTTCCATTGGCTAAAACCAGGGTAGATGTCTGTGCTTGTTCCAGTTACATTTTGAGAGTTGAATTGAATCAAAACTTTATTTTGGCATAATCAAAATATTATCTTACAGGTTGTTGTTGGAATAATATTGAGACAAAAGTCTGGAAGAGACAAACAACTATCCAAATGCTTCTCAGCATGGTTGGCAACAACCATATGCTTATTTGTGGCTGCATTTCAATGGTCATGGGGTTCTCTTCCATATTTTTTAGTTTCAACTCGAATGACTTGGCTTTGCGAGTTTTTTGATAGTTTGGACCCGAAGGATTTGGCTTACAGAGATTTTTGGTTTGAATTTGAGTGAATGGTTTGAAAATTTTTTGTTTGAATTTGTGTCAAGGCCATTCCTCTTTACCTCTCAGAGATGGCTCCTACAAAACTCCATGGAGGACTTAATATGATGTTCCATCTAGCCACAACACTAGGGATATTCATAGAAAATATGGTTAATTATGGCACTCAGAACATAACACCCTCTGGATGGTGTCTCTCTCTGGGTTTGGCTGCAGTTCCTACAATTTTGATGACAGTTGGGGGATTTTTCCTTCATGAGACCCCAAATAGTCTGATAGAATGTGGCTAACTGGACTAAAGATGCACTATCTTGGAGAAGACCAGGGGCACCAAGCATGTAGATGCAGAATATGAAGATATGGTGGATGCAAGTAAATTGGCTAATGCCATCAAACATCCATTCAGGAATATTTTAGAGGGAAGGAATCGACTAAAGCTAGTGATGGCCATTTGCATGCCCATGTTTCAGATATTGATTGGAATCAATTCGATACTGTTCTATGCCCCTGTTATTTTTGGGAGTTTGGGCTTTGGTGCAAACACTTCTCTGTATTCATCTGTTTTGACCGGAGTTGTTCTTGTACTTTCCACTCTGGTATCGATTGCCACTGTTGACAGGTGGGGCCACAGACCCTTGCTACTTGGTGGTGGTATTCAGATGATAGTATGTCAGGTAAGAGCAAAGTTGAGAGAGGGTAGGCCCTTTTTTAAGTTTTTACAGATTTTGTTGCATCTTGTTTTTAAGCATGTCATTACACATACTAGTAGTTGTCTTTCAGTTGATGAAGTCTAGGATACAAACATAATCCCATTCTCATTAGGCACCCATGTTTTCACCATAGCTAGGGTGGTTTCCACTAGGCAGGAAAATCTAGATTCCGTGTTGTTTTTGATTTTTTCCTATTCTTCAAATTAAGAAGCCAATTGCACTTGATGGGTTCTCAAGATTGTCAAGGAAAAATAAGGTTTAAACTGTGAGAATTGCAAGTCCCTTATTTTTACATTGGCTAAACAAATCTCCAAATATTATGCTTTCTTCTTCTTCCATTGGCTGCAACTAGGGTAGCTATCTGTACTTGAGTGCTTATGCACCTGTTCCAGTTACATTTGAGAGTTCAATCAAATCAAAACGTTATTTTGGTATAATCAAAATATTATCTTACAGGTTGTTGTTGGCTTAATATTGAGCCAAAAGTTTGGAAGAGACAAAAAACTATCCAAAGGCTTTTTAGCATTGTTGGTAACATCCATATGATTATTTGTGGCTGCATTTGGGTGGTCATGGGGTTCTCTTGGTAAAATTCCAAAAATTCATTACCTAATTTAAGGGTTTAAGCGTCACTATGGCAAGCTCTTGCATAATTCGGAAGTCAAGAGGTAAAAACTGGGGATATCAGAGTCATGTAGCAAGAGGTAAAATATTACATTGTAAGGGAAAATATCTTTATTAAGGGAACAAGGTTCCTTCCTTATAGGGTTTCCTTTTCCATTGGCGCTCTCCCTCTCTCTTCCTGTACCTGTAGGTTTCAATTCATTTTCTGTGTGCTTCTGATTTGTGCAAACATTGCAGCTTATGATCAGGGTAAGAAATTTCATATCCTAACCATAAAATATGGATTTGATTCACATAATTTTTTGGGTATTTCTCTAGTTGGCATGCCTGCAAAATGTGGGTTTGTTTCTAGTTTTGTTCATTCCTTTTGGGCATCATGTCAAAATTCCCATGAAATGGCAGTTCAAAGCTAGACTGTGAATTTTTTTAATAGGATATGTAAGTGGCTATGGTGTTAATTTGTAATATCTCAGATGCAGATATTCCACTGTTTTCTATTCTAGGGATTGCTTAAGCCTCTCGATTTACAATAATATTGAAATAAACTTGCATGCAAAGTGCCAGGAAAATGGCCCTATTTTATAGATAACTAGGGAAAAGATTTTATGGTGATATATCAACACTTACCACTAATAATTCTGGATGATAATGCTACAAAGATAACATGCATGCATCACGAGCTGATCTGGTGAAGAACTAGTGCTCCTTGCCTCCGGTGTTACCCCAGCAGCATGAACCCCTCAAGCAACTAAAGATGACATTTTTGGTGAATGAGTTGTCTGATGAAGGTGAGAATTTGTAGGAATGAAGGTCTTCCCATGCCAGAGAGATTTCTTGAAGCATGCATAAGATTTTACCACTCTAAGAAGTCTAGCAAATTGGTTTAGTGGTTTAGCTGCCCATGCCCCCCAGCTACACAAACTGATGAGAACTGTTCAGGGTGAGAAAAATGGAAGCTGATAATCACTTGGTACTGAAGGATGATACTGATGATGAGAATGGTGCCAGTATTCCAAATATAAACGGAGATCTGGGGACCCAGCAATTGCTTTGGTTTTTTCCAGCTAAAACCCCCCATGGCTGCACACGTGTCCCTGCAAACAACCTTTTGATGGGTGCCGAATAAGTTTCTATGGATGAATAAGATGAAGAGTTGATGGTGGACTTGGATGGTCTACCATGAAGGATATTAGGTAAAATATTTCACTACCAAAACCTCGTTAGTTGAAGACGCCATCTTCAATCCCAACTACCGTGGCTGTACATTGTGCTACTACTCGAAAGATCCAATTCAATAATAATCATAAGTGTTCTTCTCCATTCACTTTATCTTTCTTTTATAACTTTCAACTATGAATAACCTAAAATTTGACCTAATTAGGTCACTTTAACTTCTAATTTGCAGTTGACTTGCATGCAGTTGCATGGAGACTCAATCAGGTGCATACATCATCAAATAATGCTCAGATGTCATGCATACAGGTGGCCTTTGGCTCTGGTGGCCCTTTTCTACCCAATGGTGATATAATATTGATGCCCTAGATATTCTTTATATGGCATCAGTCTACAACTAATTCCCTAATTGTCAATGCCTACTCGAACCTATAGGAATCATATAGGTTAGTGGGTCGGTCCTCAATGTCTAAGCATAAGAGGAAATTACATTCCTCCCCGCTCAAATTTGCTTTTCCTCAAGCAACTGTTAAGCTGGGTGTTGTAAAACCTATTCTCCCTCCCAAGTGGCCTCCTCTATAGGAATATCTTTCCACTAAATCAAGTAGTCTCTGATGATTCTGTTCCTCAGTTTTTGCTCTCGTACCTCTAGGATGCGCTCCGAAATCAGAATAAATTTCCCCTCATCATCAAGGGGGGGCAGCTCAGAAGATGTAACAATCTGCTGGCCAACTACCTTCTTGAGGTTGGAGACATGAAATACATTGTGAATCTTGCTCTCTACGAGTAGTTCTAGCTCATATGCTACCTCTCCAACCTTCCGGATTATCTTGTATAGACCATAGAAGTGGGGTTTGAGTTTTTTTGCTCCTTTCTTTTTAAGAGATGACTATCGATAAGGTTGGAGGCATAAATAAATGAAGTCTCCTACCTCAAAACTGTGCTCAACCCTGTTCCTGTTTGCATATATCTTCTGCTGATTCTGAGCAGCTTGTATGTTCTCCCTGAGTATCTTGAGGATATATTGACCCTCTTGAATCCACTCTTTGGCCTTAGGGGCCCTGATTTGATCAAATATCTAGTCTATGAAAGTGGAAGCATCATACCCATATAGAGTTCATAAAGGGGTCATTCTAATGGTCATATGGTGGGTGGTGTTGTAACAATGTTCACCCAAGTGTAGCCATTTGATCCATGTCCTCTGCTAACCTGCTACGTAATTTCTCAAGTATCCCTCAATCCAATTTTTGATAATCTCTATCTGCTCATTGCTCTGTGGATGATAACTTGTTCTCATGGCTAACTTAGTCCCCACTAACCAAAAAATCTCTTGCCAAAAGTCTCCTGTGAATTTGTTGTCCCTGTCACTGACAATGGTCTTGGGTAACACCTGGAGTCTAAATACCTCTCTGAAAAATAGTTTGGCTACCTGTGTTGCTGAATAATCTAAAGAAATGGAAAATAAGTGAGTGAACTTGGTTAATCTGTCCACTACCACATACAAGCAGTCTCTGCCTTGAACCATGGGTAGCCCAGTAATGAAGTCCATAGACATGATCTCCCACTTCTGCTTGGGAATAGGTATGGGATGTAGTAAACTAGCCGGGTGGGTGTGCTCTATTTTGTTTTGTTGGCACAAGCTACACTCTCTCACATGTTGTATCACATCATTTTTGAGGCCCTTCCATGAGAACCTTTCTCTAATCTATCTGTAGGTCTTGAGAAACCCTTGATGCCCTGCTAATGGTGAATCATTCAATGCCTGCAATTTTTTTTTCTTTAGGGGAGACTCTGGAACCAAGAAGATTCTGTTCTTGTAGTATATGATGTCATCAATTACCTGGTACCTATCATCTTGAATCTATCCATCCAATATCTTGTAAGCAAACTTATCTTTGGAGTACTCAACCAAAAGATGAGATCTCCAATCTGATGATATGCTCATAAGGGATAAAGTAGCTGGTCGTATGGAAAGTGCATCAACCACTACATTGTTCTTTCCCTTTACTTACTCAATATCGAAGTCATATGCCTAAATTTTTCTTACCCATCTCTATTGTCTCTCGTTTAGCTCTTTCTACTCTAGGAAGTATTTCAAGCTGTTGTGATCTGTCTTAACCTTGAATCTACCACCCACTAAGTACTGCCTGAGCTTGGTTAGTGCATGGAGAATGGCTAACATATCTTTGTCATATATTGAATAGTGGCACTCATAGTCTTTGAGCTTCCTTCTCTCAAATGTAATGGGGTTGTTGTTTTGCATCAAAACTGCCCCAATTCCCTCTCCTGAAGATTACATTCTAACACGAAGGGTTGAGAAAAGTTTGGTAAATCTAATACTAGGCATGAACTCATTACCTTTTTAATTTTCGCGAATGTTTGTTGTGATGTATCCGACCAACTGAATGCCCCCTTCTTGGTAATATCTGTGAGGGGTGCGGTCATCTGTGAGAATCCACTGACATACCTCCTGTAGTAGGTGCAAAGCCCCACAAATGCCTTTAGTTCTATCACATTTTTAGGTGTAGGCCAATCCAATATTGCCTGAATATTCTCTAAGTGCACCTGGACCCTGTTAGCCCCTATCACATGCCCTAAGTATAACATATCCTGCATGCCGAACTCACACTTGGACATTTTGGCATATAGTGACTGCTCCTGTAGAATGCCAAGTACTTCATCTATATGTCTCAAATGCTCTTCCCAAGTTCTAATGTATATCAATATGTCCTCGAAGAATACTGGAATATACTTACGTAACTGAGTCCTGAAGATATGGTTCATGCATGACTGGAAAGTAGTTGGTGCATTAGTAAGCCCGAATGGCATCACTAGAAACTCACAATGTCCGTAGTGGCAACGAAAAGTGGTCTTTGGAACATCTTGTTCCCTGAGCCAAATTTGATGGTACCCTGAGCGGAGATCAATCTTGGAAAAATACTTTTCCCCCTGTAGTTCATCCATCACTTCATCAATCCTAGGGGTGGGATACCTATTCTTTATGGTCTTCTTGTTGAGTTCCCTGTAATCAAAGCACATGTGTAAGGTTCCATATTTTTTATTTACTAGAACTACTGAAGATGCAAAGGGACTGGAGCTAGGTTTGATGTACCATAGCTTGAGTGGTTCCTTTATTAAAATCTCTATCTCATATTTATACCTATTGGGATGTCTGTAAGGAGTGGTGATGACTGCTTGAGTCCCCTCCTCTAACTCAACAATGTGCTCAAATACCCTATCTGGAGGCCGACTTGCTGGAAGGTCTCTGAATACTGCCTTGTGCTTCTGTAGTAAGGCCTCTATATCTACTGGATGTTGTGTGGCCTCATCTAGTGGTTTCTTGAAGGTAACCAAACATCCTACATCCCACTCAATATCTCCCTTTCGGAGTACTTCCTCCATCCTGTGTGATGTCACTACTGTGGGAGGGTAGGTATTCATCCCTCTCAATACAACCTTCTATCCCTCTGCTCCTATAAACTCTGTCTCCATGGTCTAGTAGTTTGTGGAATACTTCCCTATGGAATACACACGGGGACGTCACCTAGGGACCAATATGATATCATGTCCATTCATATTGGGGAGGTTAAAAATAAAAAAATTACAAGTCAATATATTGGTGGTATATTAGGGGTAAAAAGGGTTTTTTTAAACTATATAAATATCCAATATGTTGGGGGATATTTTATTCCACAATCTTGCTCGTGCCCTTCACCAGTGCTCCACCATAACCCTACATGCACCCTGTGTATGTTGCATAGGGTTTTCCTGTGGTTTTCTCCATTGTTTTTTTGGCTTTTCTCCATCTCGTTTTCTGGATAATGAGGGCATTTTTTCAAATCGTAGCAGTGTTGGTCCTTGGGTTTTCTCCATCATGTTTTCTGGATGGATAAAGAGGGCATTTTTTCAAATCGTAGCAGTGTTGGTCCTTGGGTTTTCTCCATCGTTTTTTCTGAAAAACAAGGGAATTCTTTTTGGTGCGTAGCAGTGTTGGTCCTTGGGTTTTCACCATCGTGTTTTCTGGAAAATGAGGGGATTTTTTATGGTGCGTAGTAGTGTTGGTCCTTGGGTTTTCACCATTGTGTTTTCTGGATAACGAGGGCGTCTTTTCACCATTTTCTGGTTGTGGGTTTGTGGTGGGTTTCTTTGGTGCATAGCAGTGTTGGAGGAGGCATGTTGGAGAGCCACTGCATAGCATTCTTGGAGGTAAGGCATACTATGTTTAATCTTCTGATGGATCGAAATAAAATTTGATCCTAAACATTTGTATTAGTTCCATGGCCCTGTTTTGATATTTTTACATCAATGTAATGATAATAGGATTTTCACAACAAGGTTAATAATTTTAGACAAATTACATTGTTAACAGATTGTCTAATTGATGAAATTGTTGAAACAATGTTTAGAAAAACAATGAAACCTACCAATTCTTGCATCATGGCTTGAGAAAACAATAGGCTCCAAACCACCATCAAGTTCAAGAAGTGCAACCTACAATGCAACCTGAATTGGGTGCAATCCTAAAGTGCTGATAAGCCATTCCTCTGAAGTCTGGAACACTAGCAGCAAGGCCACAATGTAGGGAACATCAAGTTTGGAAAAAGCTTGTATAGCACAAGGATGGTCCTGTCTAGAAGGTCCACCCATGAGTGCAAACCCAGTCAAGGAAACCACAACATCTACAAGAGAATTTTTTGTAAGTGGGTCATACAAGAAACGCTCCACAGGGGTAGAAAAATCTAATCGACCTAAAAATATTGGCACAACTTTTGCACCTCTGGCTTCCAATTCCATCACAACAGCCACATAATGACCATCATCACCAGTAATAATGTCGCTTCTTTGTAAGGCAATACCAATGAATGCTGCATTTGGGTTTTTAAGTTTCTCATTTGCATCCTTTCTGGTGTCATACCAATTCAACTACTCTTTAACATCGCCATACATGCAAGGAGCCAGAGGGTGCCATATTCCTATGTCCAAATAGACGAATGGATCAACAAAATCCAATTTTGTCTTCTTATGAGCAGGCACATAGGGTCCAAAAATCATTTTAAATAAGTTCTCAATATTCTCTGGCGATCCACCCAACCAAAACTGTAAACTCATGATATAGGCTCTAGCATCCTGAGCCTTGTCACTTGGCAAATACTTGAGGACTTTGGGTAGGGTTCTAACAAGTTTAAGTATGCTTTCCTCAAATCCTGTTGACTTCTTCTTTCTTTTAAACATTTTAAAGAAAGGGATTTTGGACTGGACCAACTAAGACATACTAAAAGAGCCTAGTTTATTTAGTCTCATTACCTCTGGAATTGAAGGGAAAACCAAGACAACATCCAATCTTTCCCTCTCGGTCTCCACTACAGCCTTTACCTTTTGAGCGAGTTCCTCAACAAATATGAGAGATCCAATGAATATATTGGTATTAGACAGATCTTTACAGAACATGTTGTAGGTGCTTTGGTCCCTTAGCTCCTCTATAAGGTACCCAACAATCTCAAACGAAACATCTTTTCTTTCCTGGTTAAAGTTCCGGACTGCTGCACTTACAGAAGCCTATTATTGAGCTTCAAGAAATACATAGACTATTTTCACACTGGGAAGACCCTGATTTCTTTCTGGATTGATTCATCTCACCTCTGGGGTCCCTTGTGTGAATAAACCATTTCCAACAATTGCAGAGGTCACCTGATATGCATTTCAACCCAGTTGACAACTATTGAGAATTCTAATATAAAAGGGGAAATATGAGAAATCAGTTTGGAGCTTATATTAGTCTAAGAGCTAGTTGGTCACTGAAGTATTCAATTATTAGTTTTTGGGGATTGGCGTAATCCCTTTGGCCTTGTTATAGCTCCCATTTACTCCAAATAATATTGCCTATCTATATTGTAAGCAACTATAAAACTAGTTCATAATTCTATTTTACAGAAAATTTGTACCCACAAACTTGCATGAAATAGTAACATTTTACAATGCCTATAACTATAAAAGGACAAAATCAAACTTTATACTTTGAGCACCCTAAATTCCAAATGAAAATACAATTCAAAGGTCAGATTACCTGAAGGAAAACTTCCCAGGGACAATTTTCATAACTCAAGCCATAGAGGATGGAAAACATTTCATCCTATATTTCCCTAAACCCACCAGAAAGAAATACAAAATCATTTGTGTTTAAAATTATCTAGGCTATCCCATGAAAACTGAAATGAACTAGGAAATTTTATAGCCGATTTATTCAACCATAGAAACGAGGTCCTAAAAACCCAACATCTTTGATCAAATTCCCAATTATATTTGTTTTCAATTTTCATTCTAAGAAGAGGTCCTATAGTACAGGTAGGCCTCAAGGGGGACTAAAGGTGAACACAAACATAAAACATCACAAAAATGAAATGCTCACATAATGATCTCAACAAACCCAGATGCAAATAAGGCCATTATCAAGCTGTCTTAGCACAAAGCCTCAATGTTTCCAATTTGTATCTTGCATTTTCTATTAGGGTAGATGATTAGTGTCTTGTATTAGAGAAAGTTCCAGTACTTCAACCTTGAGGAGCAGAATTGCAGTAGAGGAACTTCAACCTTTTTCAAGTTGTAATATATGTTACACCTAAAACATGGAAATGGGTAATGTGTCTAAAATGGGTACAAGTTTCAGAATCAACACATTCAAAATCTTAGGAAACAGAGAAATGATAGGACATGCATCATTAGAAACATTAAATAGAGAAACATTGTAAACATATTGTTTCCTTAATTTTGAGAATAAGAAAATAAGATAAAGTTGAAGTACCATAAAGAGATCATTAACGCCTCTACTTAGAGATCATAGTCTGACAAGTTACTCTTCTTTTACTTTTAAGTTTTAAGTTTTTATTTTAGTCAATCCAACCTTCCTCAGCATGCCCCAAAGCAGGTTGCTTAGAAATTAATGGAATCTTGGGAAACAATAATTTCCTTCACCATGAGGCTTTACTAAAGGGACTGGATCCCTCTTCTTCTTCAAATGATTTTTCTTCACCTTTATCTTTTGCTCCCTGGGGGTGCAGCTAGTTATAAGGTAGGCTGGCCGTGACATCTCCATAACCACCACTGGGAGAATAGCATCACTCATCCCTATGGGAGGAAGGAGCAGGTCATTTGCAGTAAAAATGGGCTCAAATTCCTCTTGATACTTAATTGGTTCCACCGATCAATCATAGAGTCCTTCCATTAGGAGGGATTGCAATTTATTCTCTTTTTGCATAAGAAGCATTTGCCTTAGGACAATAAACTGCTAAGTTCCAGTGCTAGTGCCTGAAATATAACCAGTAACCTATAATGGAAAGCAATATGTTCATTGTCTAATGCTAGAGTCCAGTTGTGGTATTCATACTTCAACATGATTTTTTCAGGAAAATCCTTGCTCAAACCAACATAAATGCATATTCATGGTAGCAAGATTCAGTTGTATTTCCTTTTGTTATATGGAAATTCAGTAGAAGTATGGAATTTGGTGAAGTCTCAGTACCGTATGTCTATTGTATGGTCAATGTAATTTTACTGTCTTTGATACTATATGGTATACCTCATGTATTTGATACCTATCCACCCCTAAACCAAAAAAAGGCCTCCAACCCCCCAAAAAATTAACAAAAACCTAAAAAGGCCTATAAATATAAAACTAAATCACCAAATTTTCAAGGAATGATATTTTTGCTGATTTATCGTGCATTCTTGAGGATGAAATTCTTCTAAAATGTGGAACAAAATGCATTTTCTTTGTATCTATGAGATGTATACTTCTATATTGGATCTGAACTAGCTTTTCTCGTTATGCATTTTTTCCATACTGAACCATATTCAAATCTTGCTACTATGTATGGAATCCATTGAATCCCCCATTTAAGAGGCCAATGTAATAAATTTACCTAGATTATTACCAATGGCCAAAAGAAATTTATGGTTTCAAATATTCAACAGGGATGCTGGGCATTCTAACTCAGATCAGAATTGATGATAACGATTATGTATGTGGGTTGAAGCCTAGTTTTCAGACCCTTATAGAGAGACTAACTTTACCCATAAACCAATGGCCAGTATCGACAGTTAATGCTGACTACCAAATAGAGAAATTATAGGATAATTAATCCTTTGGTGCAAGGGTGGATCACCATAATATCCTTCAAGAGAGAACCCTAGGATTCAAAAACCAATCCTGAATGTCTTTTATCTTTTTCCATAAGCCATTGCATTTGCAGATCATCTAATTCTTCAGGAAATAATCTTCTTCCTTGACTAATGAGGGTTCAAGCTGCAGAACTGGTACCATGGTGGCCTTAATGATACCAAGGATGGGATGGAGGGTGAGAGAGAGAGAGAGAGAGAGAGAGAGAGAGAGAGAGAGAGAGAGAGAGAGAGAGAGAGAGAGAGAGAGAGAGAGAGGGAGAGAATTTTTAAAAGAAGCATTTCCATGGGATGCACCTTCGAAGGGCAGAGCCTTTATGACCCCTTTTAAATTTAATGTAATACAATATATATTTTCACAAATCGTTTTTAATAATTTTCCTATGTTATTATCTGTTACAAATTATCCATAAAATCATGGAATTGGGTATAATAGTGAAGGGAGGCAGAGGGAATGAGCTCAACATTAACTTTAGAATCAAACGTTGAATAGAGTGACTTGACCATGTGCAAACAAGAATTAGAGGATTGAATGAAGGAATGAGACAGATAATTTGAGAGTATAATATAGATGCATTGGTCTCCTCTATTTTAATTTAAATCTTTAATTTATTGGTGGGTCACAGTAGGGCCTGCCATCCACCACAAAAAAGGAAGGAGGAAGCGATTGGTTAGCATTTAGATGGTTTCACTAAGGAAGGAGGAAGCAGTTGGTTTAATTTAGATATTTTTTGTTTTCTAGAATTATATTGATATCCATATTGGTGGATATCTACAATGTTTCCTGTAGCTGTACTTTGCAATTGGTTAGCATTTTTTTTTTAATATAATCATAGAAAATTTGCAGAACAAGATCAATTTCATGAGGTATCAACCCCATATGGGATGAAGAATTTGAGTTTAATGAGATTGAAGGTGATCAGTATTTGAAATTAAAATTCTACAATGTAGAATTTCTTGGGGATGAGAGTATGGGAAGCGCCCGTGTGAATTTGGAAGGACTGGAAGAAGCAGAAACCAAGGATGTTTGGATCCCCCTTGAAAAAGTTACAACAGGTGAAGTAAGACTCAAAATTGAGGAGAAAAAGCAAGAGCAAGACACTGAGGTGAGTTCATTTTGGTTTATATGTAATGTTATAATCAAACTTTGTTATATTTTTTTCATTCCCTTGTTCACTCTTTGTATACTTAAATCCTATCATTCAAGTGACCTAACATGTATCCTTATGTGCTTCTGTTTCTTGTCTGATGATCTTGAAAGTTTGAAACATAATTATCATATGTTTTCTCATTGGGTACACTATTTGATGTCTTTTTAGTTGTCATTTGATTTATGAATTACCAAGCAAGCAATATAAGATTTTGTTTAGTTTGTTTTATATGGGTTTGACATGAAATAATCTCCATTACATAATGGGGAAAAATACAAACTCAACATATCCCAAAGGGACTTTAGAGTTCATGCAAGACGGCTAAGAGAGTTCTATCTGCCCCCGTCTCTATGAAAACCAAGAGAAACATTAAAAAATTAGGAGAGTGGGAAAATGAACAATGGACATTTTATTTGTTTCAAAAATCAATTAATAATGAAAAATTATAAAACCCATATTCACAAAATTGTCTTGGTGGGAAGTTCTATAGGAATACCCAAAGTGCAGGAGTTGCTTACATATTTCTTCCATGGAGAAAAGGAGTATTGTAAGGCCATCCAATCTAATGAGGCAAACCTCATACTTTGAGAAGTCACTCACCTTAGTCCAGAAGTATTCCAACAATATCTAACCATACCTTCATATTCAAGGAAACTATTAGATATAATCCTTAGAAGTTGAGATAATATAGAATTTATGAGACAATCATGTCATGTATATACAATTCATGAGCTTTGGCACTAATTGTGGATAAGCTGAAAGATTAGCTCAAATCAGGCCGACTGCCACCCTACTAGAATTAGCAGGTAACTGTAGGATATAGGTCCATAAAGGTGTATTCTTCCATCCCTTTAAGGAGGTTACTATTATTATAGCTCTTAATGTGAATAAGTGGTGTTCCTTGTAAATGCTAACAACCAAGGTAGATATATTTATTAAGTGAAATGGTCTGGTATTAGAAAATTAAGTTGTGTATAAATACACAGTAATCACTTTGCAATGAGTCTACCATCCCGGGACAAAAAAATACAAAAGATACATCCATCTTTAGTAAGAAAAAAAATCATATCAAGTAACTTTACATCACCAATAATCCCCACAGGAACATTTCCCATCCTTTAAATGATGGAAACAGTTGACATCTCACAATGATTGCTCATTCAATGATATTTGGAGATGAAAATGGTGGTAGAGTGGTAGTCAGCACCTACTCAAAGGATTTTGATAGCTCGAATAGCTTTCATAGGTAGCGTGTTGAGAAGCCCAAATGAAATAGCCATATTTTCACTATGGTCGTAAATAATTTATTCCTTCTGTTCATCATCAGCATAATTAAACAAAATCTTGTGTCTAGCACATAACCTGCGAGCTTCATTTGGGTAGGCAATCTATCCAATCTCTCCTAATCTTCATAAATTTTTTGCTAGCAGATGAAGGTCAATTCAAAATATGGCATCCAGGGTGGTTAAGTGCTGAACAATTTAGGTTTGGAGGAAATGTATGTTGACATCTGGTCTAGTTTATCACTGAGATAAATTAGGGTCATATTAGATTGCATGAAGAGTCTAATAAACAATTATAGAATAATCCCAATGACAGTCAATACTCTCTTAAGCTGGGTTATTAGGTAATAGGTGATGATGGACATAGAGGATCAAGCTGCGGTCTAATGGTATTCATTGATTTGGAATATTTGAGACCCTAAAAAACCTAAGGTATTCATGTGGCTCAATCTTCTACAAAATGTTTTGACATGGGATTATTTGCAAGAGAAACAAAAATATCATGCAAGTCTATACTATTTGTGCAAAATGGAGAGCAAAGATGTTACTAATGTATTTACTTCTTGTTGCTATTATGTTCAATGTTATAAGGATGTATGCAACTAGATTGACACAATAATGCCCAATCTAAGGCATTTCAAGCTATTCACTATATCTCAATTTGGAGCATTTGGCCGATGCGCAAATTTAGTCAATTTGAAGGAAGACTTTCTTCTTTTTTTTCAGGTATCATCTCATATTATTGTTATTACCCAGTTCTATTATTTACAAGGAAATCCATCTAAGCCACAGATAATTGGGAAGTTGAC
Organism: Pseudotsuga menziesii; assembly: GCA_001517045.1. Classification (NCBI taxonomy): domain Eukaryota; kingdom Viridiplantae; phylum Streptophyta; class Pinopsida; order Pinales; family Pinaceae; genus Pseudotsuga; species Pseudotsuga menziesii. Next base: position 695,688 of record LPNX010706218.1, on the reverse strand, counting down.
TGTGGACAAGACATTTATTGGGCCTTTTTCAATGGAGCATGCCAAAGGGATGATAATATGTCCTATTGGAGGCATCCTCTTCTTGCAGAAACAACACTATTTTCATTTAATTTCTAATGCAGGTCAGGGTACTAAAATTTGAGCTGATCTTCTTGCACCTTGAGCTCTGTTTAGACTAGCCCATCATCTGAAAATTACAGATGTTCATGTATTAAGGGATTCTTTAGTCATCAAGTGGATGACCAATGATCAAAACATCAATGACATATCTCACCTAACACTTGTAGAACATGTCAAAGATATATCTTTGTAGTTCACAAAAATATATTACCTACACATATGTAAGGAAATTAACCACAAATGCAGACAAACTCTCTGGTGAGGGCCTGGATAGGGAGCTTGGAATACTTCACATTCAATAAGTTGTGGAGCATGCCAAAGGGATGATAATATGTCATATTGGAGGCATCCTCTTCCTACAAAAACAACACTATTTTTATTTAATTACTAATGCAGGTCAGGGTACTAAAAACTGAGCTGAGCTTCTTGCACCCTGAGATCTGTTTAGACTAGCCCATCATCTGAAAATTACAGATCTTTAGGTATTCAGGGATTCTTTAGTCATCAAGTGGATGACCAATGATCAAAACATCAATGACATCTCACACCTGACACTTTAAGAACATGTCAAAGCTATATCTCTGCAGTTCACAAAAATATCTTACCTACACATATGTAGGGAAATTGACCACAACTGCAGACAAACTCTCTGGTGAGGGGCTGGAACGGGAGCCTGTAATAATTCACATTCAAGAAGTTGTGGAGGGTACCTCTGCAATCAGCACTTTGGAAATGTAATAACATATGACATCTTATTTCTTGCTAAATCGATGATGATGGTTTTCTGTAGTGAACAACTAGATACTGAAGGTTTTTTATTTTATTTTTTTATCTTGGAAGACTCTATATTCACTACTGCTATGTTTAAGGAAAAAACCAGACATTTTAGTACCACTGTGTACTTAATTTTTTCTAGATGCTCTAAGACTTGTGAATAAGTGTTGACGATAATCAGATGATCACCTTACATGTAATTTTGTTATTTTACTTTTTTCCTGGGCATATTTCGTAACCTGGACATTATGTTACAGTACAATATGCACCTAAAGAATGTAATTTTATTTCTACTTTAAAGAAAAATACAGTTATTTTTCTTTGGAAGAATATATATATATATATATATATATATATATCAACAAAAGGACAGAACAAACAAAAATCTGAAAACAAAAAAAATCCATATACATGATATAATACAGGTAAACAACTGCAGACAAAATATCTGGGGAGGGCACTTTGGACATGCAATTTTATCACATCTTATATCCTGTTAAATTGATGATGGCTTTTTTGTAGTGAACAGCCAGATATTGAAAGTTTTTTAACTTGAAAACTATGTATCACTGCTGCAATGTTTTAGACTATAACAATCATGATATCATAAAAAACTAAGGTCTTATACAAAGTTACAAGTAAATAAGTTTGGTGGGCAGAGTTCTATGCATTTTCTAGAAAGGGGCAGCTTGCAATATACCTTGAAATTGTTTAATACCTCCATTCTCAGTTGTTTTCCACAGTCTAAATATAGACTTCTGCCCTGCTTACCCCTTTATTAGCCTCATAGTTTAGCAACAAATGAAAAGAAGAGTTGTTAGTACAAGTCTTTTCTGAATCAGATAGGAGAGTGACTTTTCTAAATTCTTGTTTGGTTTAGGTATCCTTCTATAACAACAAAGTATATTTAGAAAGATTCTCTGCCATTGAGTTGAAATCTTGGTAAATGTGTCGAAAAAGGATTATTATTATGGTTTCAAAACATTTTTTGACCTCTTGAACTTGGTTCATGCAGGCCCAGATTCTCGATGCTGGACATATGATTAGCCCAATCTATGATAAACTTTGAATCTCCATAACCTTGAAATTGTTTAATTCCTCCATTCTCAGGTGTTTTCCATAGTCTGAATGTAGACTTCTTCCCTGCTTGCCCCTTTACTAGCCTCATAGTGTAGCAACAAATGAAAAGAAGAGTAGAAAAAAAAAAGCATCAGCTCCACAAATACCTAATACTCCTTTTCATGCTCTCTTGAAAATACCTAGGCTTTTCTTTATCAATATAATGCATTAGTGAACAACTGGAAGGTTTTTCTTTTAGAATCCTTTTTCAGTCCATTGCCTCTCTAATCCTGTGTGCTACCTGGGCTACTGTGAAGACCTGTTCCAGGAAGATCATCAAATTTCTTGACATCCATATATCATATATAAGAAAAACATGGGAGCTTGAAAAGTTGCTACAATTTTGTCATCAATCCAGTCCTAGACATTCTACCAAACTATGCCTATATATATCATCTTGATCTATCCCCTGTAACCTGTGACACGTCAACTCATACGGATCTGGAGAAGGTGCACAAGATGAACAAGTGATCCACAGACTCAGCATTTCATTTTCATATGATACATCACCCTTGTCTTCATCAATCTCTCATTTTCCCACTGGTAGTACTTTATTAGCCAGTGCCAACTACATTAGTGTTTTTGTTTCTAAAGGGATGAATAGCTTCCAAACAACTGTCCTCCAGAATGCTCTCTTTTGCATGAGTTCCTCCACTTTGGTAACATAACCTATTTTGACCCATGGAGTGCATTTCCTTGTTCCCTTGATCCTTGAACACTTTAAATTCTTAGATCCTTGATGATTGGGAAAGTCAATGTAATCGTCTCATTCCTCTGGCTCACCTTGTAAACTTAAGACTATCTACTGTCAGCCATCCTCAAGACTAGGTATTTCTTGCCAATTGTGAGTCCATCTCTCTATGACAGTATAGACCACTAAGCATGTAAACTATCTAGAAGAGCCTCTAAAATTTGAAATTTCCTTCAATCCTGATCCATGGGTCCTTTCCAATTCTAACTTTTCCTCAGTTCCCTCATTTATTTAACCACCAAGGGGAAAACTTTACCAAAGGCTTTCCTTGTAATGGAAGCATCTTGTGAGTGTTTTTAGTTGCAAATTTTGAGCTGAAGTGTTTTATGTGTTTTAAACCCCATTCTCAGCTTACTTGGAATCGGCTCCCCTATTCCATTTATAACTAGTGGAATTTCTTGGCCCTCCCTCCTATGTGAAGGATGTTGAAACACTTCTTTTTGATTTGGTTAAGATTCATTTTGGTCGTTGTGCTATAGACATCCAATACTCATGTATGCTCTTTAGAATAGATTAATGAAGGTTAATATACAAACCATAAGACAATTATGACCAAAATTTAAATGTCAATCATATGGTTTCAAGATGAAACCCGAGTATTTGACTTCTTGAAATAATTAATGGGCAATATGATTTTGGTCCGGTCTTTAAATTACTATGCCAATCCACTTTACATTTTTGAAGACTTATTCATATATATATATATATTTTAACAGAAACTAAAAAGGGGGATTATATTAAACAGGCTATGCACAACCATTCATTAAAAAAAAGACAATATCAAGGGTTTATGTACAACAAAACTGCTGCACAGAATGCCTATCCATGGTGCTGTCCAAAATACCTTACATATAGTTCGCTCAAAACATCTGAAACTACAGGAGGGGTATACCCTTACAAACTGTTTGCATAAAAGTAGACAGAAAAACATTCAGACATAACTAAAGGGGTGCAGATTACAGATTGCCTCTATTGTTTCTAGGTTGGAAGACATATTTCTCCTCCATAGGGAGCACAGCTTCTGCGGCTTCACCATTGACTCAGCTGTTCTAGTTCATTGCTATGAACCACTGGAGATCCTCCTGGATCCTGTCCACTTTCCCCATGATTTCCTGGAGATTTCTCTCATTGTCATCTATGCGGGCATCATGATTACTTATCTGTAGGGAAGTATAACTTACTGTGTCTCCCATTTTCTTCACCTTAGCGGCTGTTTCTTTAGTGTCCACAACATTGATTGCTAGCAGTTCGTATAATCTTCTCAGGTTCTTTTTTATGTCCATCAGGCCTGCCCATTCTCCACCTTGCGCCATTCTGGATGCTTCAGCTGAGATGCTTAACCGAGTGAAGTGATTGTGTATGCCACAAACTGGATTGACAGGAACGCTGTCTTGTTGCACGACCGAGAATTGGTTTAAACACGAACTAAGCACAACAAGTTCTTGAAACAGAGAAACTTCACCTTGCTTTTTCCAGACCAACATGCCCACGGCACCTTCCTTCCAGCCCGAACAGTGGCGGATAGGAACAAAGCTTCGCCCCCAATTACCAGATGCTAAGACTGTGCTGAGAGCTGCAGCCCGAGACACTGAGAAGGATAAGCCCGAACAGGAGGAGAAGGCTGCAGATGAGAGCTGTTCCTTCACCACCGAGCGCGTGAAGGGGAGGACCTGCCACGGGAGGTATTGCAACCACCCTTCACTGATACCTGTAACTACCTGTAACAAAAAACGCAGAGTTTCATGGAGACCAGGGCTCACCAAAGGAAAGGTATGAAGAGACATACTGCTTCCGGGAGAAGATAGGGGATAAAGACAGAGGGGATGATGGGCGTGCGAGGGATAAATTCCATTAACCTGGGGCCTTAAGGCCATTAAAATAGCAACGTCCGAATGGTGGAGGGACCGAGGAGATGGCCACACGGCGAGGAGGAGAGGGCTGGAAGATAAATGAAGGAGGCCGGAAAAGGACAAGGAGGGAGGGAGATCAGAGTGACGTTGGAGGGCTAGGAGCGGGAGGAGGGGAAAATGGAGAGGGGCAAAGGGATAGGAGGGGAACAAGGAAAACTTAGGATAAGGAGTAAAACCTTAAGACTAAGCCTACGGTATTTCCCAAACATGAGAAAGTTCCAAAACAATTGAGAATGAGTATGCCATAGAGAGACCCTCTTCATCATTATGGGATATGTTTGAGGAGGGGAGGGTTCCCATCTTGCTTATAGACACCTTGCGGAAGAGAAGCCCCAATGTTTTCCATCATGTCTACTGCAGTGTTATTAGTCCAGAGAATATGCAAAGGCTCGTAGGAATGGAGCATAAGAGGCTTAAATTTGTTGTATAGGCGACGTCAATTGATTGCTCCCAAGGGGTATCCATTGATTAATTTGGAGATGACATGCTTTGAGTCTCCAAATATTAAGACCTTTTGATAATTTTTGGCCTGTAAAATTTGAAGGCCTTGGAGAAGAGCCAGCCACTCTGCTTCATTATTAGTTCTGTTCCCTAATCCCCAGTAAAAGGATTGTTCTATGTTTCCACCGAGATCCAGAAGGATCCCCCTCGCTCCTGCCACCCCTGGATTTCCTTTCGAGGTGCCATCAAAAAAGAGGGAAAAGGAGTTCTTCTCCCTGAGCCAACTTTGGAAGTCTTTGCTGGCTATGCGTATCTCCCATGGGAAGGTTCTGAAAGCTGTGGAAGAACTGCTAATGGTGATTTTGGACTGAAGGAGGCTCCTTTCTTTGAAGAAGATTTTACACTAAGAGAAGAAAGGTTCAGGAATGAATTCTTGGACGGGGAAGCTGATGTTGTTGGAAGCAAAATTTTCAACTGTCATCCCTATGGTTTTGGTGGCTATACGAGCAGGGATATATTTTTGCTCTTTGAAGATGGCCCTGTTCCTTGCAAGCTAGAGCTGCCAACAGAGATTCTTTGGGATGGAGGCCCAAAGACGACCCAGTATAGGTTTTTTTCTTAGGGAGCCAGGATAATATTTGTGCCAGTATTTGAAAAAATGGGCTGCCATGCCTGGGAAATGCAAATCCATACCTGGAGGGAGGACAGATCGCCAAACTAGGAGAGCGATTTTACATTGGAAGAAGATATGACTGGTGGTCTCTTCTTCTGAGTTGCACAAAGGGCACCGAGAGGGTCCGTTTATGCCTCTTTCCCTTAAATTTTCTGCTGTGAGGAGCTTATTGTGCAAGAGAAGCCAAATAAAGCTGTTGACTTTGGGAATACAGTCAATGCTCCACACCTTCTTCCATATTTGATCTGTTCCATTCATTTCCCTGGAAATTTTCTTGTAGCCTTCTCTAACATTATATTTCCCTGTATCCCCCCAACCAATACGATCCTTCGCTGTGAGTCTCGAAGGGGATAGGCCATGGAGGGAGGATAGAAGAGAGTCTGCCGTGATTACCAATGGAGCTGGGGGAGATAGCTCCTTCCATCCTGCCCAATGCCCTTTCTCATCCCGAAGAGAGAGATCGAAGAGGGTGAGGATCCCCTGATCGTTCGCCCATTCAGCTAGAGGCGTTTTTCCAGGTAGAAGGGATCGAGGGGGATGTCCCAAAATTTTGGTCTTCCAAATATTGATCCTTTTCCCGTTCCCAGGGATCCAGTAGCAGTTTTCTCTGATTGTGCTGAGGGAGGATTTGCATAGTTTCCATAGGGTGGTTCCTTTGCCAACCCAAGCACTGTCCATCATTTTTTACCTGGGCCTCCTAATGTATTTTTTCCTGATAACTTCCTTCCACCATTCTTTTTTCCCCGTGACCAGTCTCCAAACTAGTTTAGCTCCCATGGCTCTGCTCATCTGATCTAGATCTATGATGCCTAGACCACCCTAGCTTTTGTCTTGTTTGACCGTGTCCCATTTTACAAGATGGAATTTTTTAGTCTGGACTTTGCCTCCCTGCCATAAGAATTTCCAGATTTCTTTGCAGATGCTATTCATGACGTTTTTGGGAGTAAGAACCATGGAACTGGTATAGATGGGATATGAGGATAAGATAGATCGAATTAAAACCATCTTCCCTGTTAGATTTAACCATTTCGATCCCAGGGCCTGAGTTTTGGCTTTGATTTTTTGAATGACTAGAGTCCACATTGAGGAGGTCAATAATTTTTTGACGATAGGGATGCCTAAATAGGTGAAATGGGTCCATGAGGGATTGGCTTTGATTTGCATAATCTGGGAGATATGACAGAGAGTTGCTACTGGACTGTTCCATCCATAGATTTGGCATTTGTTCAAGTTGATTGAGCTACCAGAAGATTGAAGGAAGAGTTCCAGAGGGGTGAGAATGTTCCTGGCTATTTGGGTGGATGCTATGCCTAGAAGGATGGTGTCATCAGCAAAAAGGGCATGGTTGATAGGAGGAACTCCATTTCTAAAGGAGAGACCAGGGACAGATCCTTCAGATTGAAGTTTGTTCAATTTTCTACTAAAAGACTCGGCTACCAGAATGTAAATGAATGGGGAGGGCGGGCATTCTTGCCTTACCCCACGAGCATCTTTAAAGAATTCTGAAGGCCTTCCATTTATAAGAGGGGCTATCCATGGGGAGGTTATGCAGGCTTGGACTTGCTTGATAAAAGCCTCGGGGAACCCAAAATTTTGGAGGACCAGGAGAATGAAGGCATGTCTTAATCTATCAAACGCATTGGCCAAGTCCAATTTAACGGCCATTACAAGTTCACCCCTCTTGTTACTAGAGTGGATGGCTTCCTGAACTAGGAGAATGTTATCGCTGATTTTCCTGCTTGAAATAAAGCCACCCTGATTTGGGGAGATAAGAGATGGAATGATTTTCTTAAGTCTCAAAGACAACACTTTAGAAAATATTTTGTACGAAGCATTGCACAGAGAAATTGGCCGAAATTTTTTGATAGAAGTGGGGTTATGTTCTTTCGGGATCAAGGCCAGGAAGGTGGAATTGGTAGCCGCTCCCATATTTCCTTTTTCCATCCAAGATATGAGGCACATCAAGTCTTTCTTGACCAGGGACCAGAAGATTCTATAAAAGCAAATAGGAAATCCATCTGGGCCTGGGGCCTTGTCCGGGTGAAGGCTCCATATAGCTTTCTTGACTTCATCTTCCGATATGGGGGATTCAAGCCTAAGCCTGTCCTCATGACTGACTAGGGAAGGAATATCAGAGACCATTTCCTCCATGAGGTTATGGGGGACTTGCTCCTCATTGTTATACAGATGCTCAAATAAAGTTCTTACCTCAGCGCTGATAGCCGCTTGTCCTTGAACGAGAGAGCTGTCCTCAGCCTTGAGTTCTCTCATGGTGTTCCAACGCTGCCTGTCTCTGCATTGATTTTGAAAATATTTAGTGTTTTTATCTCCCCCTTTTAGCCATAGAAGTCGAGATCGTAGCCTCCACCCTTCCTCCTCCTGCCTTAAGATTTTCTATAGGGATGATTCCAGCTCTATCTCCTTGATGAGATGCTCCTTGGTAATTTCACATGCTTCCATTTCTACTTGGAGGGTTTCCATGTCCTTAATAATTTGCTCCTTTTGCTGAGCTGGTTCTTGAAAATGGTTCTTGACCCACAGTTTTAGAGCCGCCTTGACCCTCTTCAACTTTTTCTCCCATGAAAACGCTGGGGAGCCTGGGATAAAGCAACGCCAGGCCTGGATGATGATATCTTTGACACCTTCAGACTCCAGCCAGATCCGATTGAACTTGAAGGGAAGCGGTCCCAGATTTTCAATCGGAGGAAAGGAGAGGCTTATTGGCTTATGATCAGAAACAAAGGAGCACAAGATTTTTGTTTCCGGATAAGAATTGATGAGATGAGTGCTTACCAAGAAACGGTCCAATCTTGCAGCAATATGTCCAGGTCCTATTCGCTTATTACTCCAAGTAAAGATACCATTTTTGGGTTTGATGTCGGTGAGGCTCCAATGGGATATGAGGTCCTCCAGCCTTTCCCCCAAATGGGTCTCTTACCTTCGTTCCTCCTTTGCGCTCCTTTGGGGAAGTTGTGACATTAAAATCCCCTGCAATATAACAAGGGAGAAGCTTCTTATATTCACATTGCTCCTCTAACGAGTCCCAAAATCTGTCCTTCTGCGCATTCAGCGTTGGATGATACACGTTCCCGATCCAAAATTTTTCTTGGCTTTCCTCGTTCTCAAGCTTTATGAGATTCCAATTTCTATTTTCTATGGCAGAGATCATTTTGTACTGATCCTTGTTCCACCAACAAAGGAGCCCTCCAGAAGCGCCATTTGCATCGATGGCAAGGCCCGTTCCTTTTGGCCACACACTTTTGATTGTTTCCATACTATCTACAGCTGATTTTTTTGTCTCCTGGATAAGAAGGATGGAGGCAGATTCCATTGATTTTATTCTCTTGATTACTTCTAACTTCTGAGAACCTCCCAAGCCTCTACAATTCCAGGAGACCACTTTCATTATTTCTTGAGTTGTTTAAGGGCCTTTTCTTTCTCCTTTTTCTCCTCCTCTTGGCTTAGAAGGTATTTTCTTGCTTGCGAGGGCTTGACTAGAAAGTCTAGATTGGTCTGCTTCCCTGCCACCTTTTCCCTGGCTGCCTCCTGCTCTCTTATGACTTTGTTTGATTTCCTCCCCTTCCGAGATGACGGTTCCTGTTCTTCTACCGGGGTCTCTGTTATATCTTCTGAACTTGCTTTGGCCCTTGATCTTGTCACTGAACCTTCAACTGACCCTTCGGATATTTGGGCTGGATCTTTTTTCTCCATCGGACACCCAGTGCCCTCATCCATAACTTCTTTTTCCTGATGCTGCGGTACGGGGACCAAGGGTTCTTTATCCTTCTGTTGGGTCGTGTCAGGGATAGCTTCACGAGTTTCCTCCTCTGGAGATTCCTCCTCGAAATCTTCAAATCTATTTCCGGAAGTGCTCTTTTCCATGTCATTCTGCTGCTTTTGAGGCTTGGCGGTCTTCTTCCCGCTTGCAATGTTCCAACCCTTGTTTGCCACATTGTCTGAGAGGAGTTTTTCAGGTTTCTTCGGGCATGATTTGGAAAAATAGCCATATTCATGGAAATACTTGCACTTAAAGGGGATTTGCTCGTAGTCAACTGTCTGCAGGTGGCTCCAGCCGTCAATGGAGAGGTTAATGGACTTCGGCAATCCTTTTTCTAGGTCAACTTCAACACAGATACGAGCACAAGAAAACATTGGGGCTTTTGGCTCAGATTTGTCAACATACTTCCCAAGAGTGTTCCCTATTGCTCAAAAGTCCTCATCATTCCAGCGGTGAAGAGGAATATGGGGGAGTTTGACACATACTGGAACTGATTTTGGAATATCTTTTTTCTGGGTTAAATGAAAAATCCCATTTGTTCAAGTACATACCTCTTGGTCCCATAAAATAAGGCCCATTCCTGAAGATAAGATCTCGATCCTCCTTCTTTTCAAAAATGAAGGTGAAATATCCTTTTCCATAGAAAATTTGTTGAACTTCCCCCTGGATTAGGGTTCTCCAGTTTTTGTTTAGCCATACCTCCACTGAGCCTGGGGATGGCCACAAGCCAGTGAACAGTCCAATGAGCCCTTTCTCTGAGAGTGTGACTACTTTCCTCTTTGAGGCGACGGAGCTGAGCTTTACTTCCGGCACATCTGCTCGCTTTAAAAAATGTGAGGAGGGAGCCGCAACTGCCTGAACAGAGGGCTGAGAGGCCATGATATGCTGAAAGCGCTCATCAAAAGACTCTGGGTCTGGCGGATCCATTCAGGCCGCCGTCAGGGAAAAGGCCCCCGAGCTGAAGACGGCTATCAGAAGCTAGGGTTTTCGGAGCAAGCATAGAGACTGGTTGCGCGTTGCAAGCATATTCTATCATTCCAGGTTGACTTATTCATATTTATTACCATTCCTGTAGTCTTGCAATAGAGGTCCAGAAGCCCCTTAAGCTTTTCCAGCTCCCTAACAGAACTATTGACTAAAAATCAATGTGTTGTCTACCAAAATTAAATGGGTGATATGAACGAGTTTGCTGCTTTAATCCCCTATAATTCTGTTCTAACATTTAATTAATTTAGAAAGTTTTCTTTATTGGGCTAAATTGTTTTAAAAAAATTTCACATTTAGCTTTTATTATTTTTGATTTTCTATGTCCTATTTTTCTAGCAGCAAAACTCAGAAGTTCTATGATGTTACAAATCCTTCACAGCAACATTGGGGACTTTATTTACCTCCACCAGTGGCAGAGGTTTCCTTTCTTGGATCAGCTTCTTCAAGTAAACTGAGCAAATCATTGGCTCCTGTAAGTGACTTTAGGATTTTAGTATATTGTACTTTCGTCCAATTATCTTTAGCATTTGTTATTGATATCTGTGCAGACAACTTTTTCTATGCTTCCATATTAGATTATTTAATAGCTTCTGATTTAGTCCTAAATAATCATTAGTATAGAAGCTAATGTGTATTTTCTTTAGACAACTTATGTTTTACTTCAATGATTATCTTCTAGATTCTTTATACATGGCTTCATTTTCATTTCCTAATAATATATACCTGTTCATATTTCCATGTGAAACTAGAACACATGAGGTAATGATGAGACTTCCCTTGCTAGTGGAGCTGTTGGAAGATCAGTTGTATTGCCAGCTAGTGCATCTTGGTATGAAATCTGTTTCTTGTCATGGAATATTTGTTTAGTTTTCCAGCACTCCCTTGGATTGGTGCAGAGTAACATTACACATTAAGTTTAGTGAACATAAGCTTCCATATGATTTAGGAGTTTGTGGTGGAATATTGCATATCTTACTGAATATTGAGACATTAATGGTTGTTGCAGGGGCTCCCATGCTACATAGGAAAAATCATTTAGTATGAGGATCCTAGCTGTTCAAAGCTTCTCTAATCCTAAAACAAGTTCATCTCATTCACTTTCAGTGTCTCCAACATTAAATCTCCCTGCTTTGGTGGTGGAAGCTACGGCGTCAGGGTTGAGTTTTGATCATGGCAAGTTGTTGGTCAATAAAGGTGGGTAGTGATCAACATTTATATCTAAAAAAAATATTGATGCCAAACCTAATGCAATGAGTGGAACATATATAAAATTAAATTCACGTGTAAATACCGCTAGGGAAGCTTTCCATGGAAAGAATGCCAGTTTAGTTGATCCTACTATGAAATGTAGGAGTCATAAAGGTTTTAAAAGTCTATCGAAGAATTCGTCCTCTGACACACAAAAGGGTTCATCTGAGCTGGGAAGTGGGCACATTGAAACACCAAGAAGTGACAAAACAAATGCAGCTTCAGTGTCATCTGGTATTGTCTGTATTGGACTTTCTAAAGATAGCTTTCCAATCTCAGTCCCTCAAAGCAACACTGTTGTTCAAAGCAACAGTGAAGTCAATGTTGTTGCTCAAAATAAAAGAAGTAGAATGATTTCAGGAAACCATGTTGAGAATTGTCTATAAAGGTCTCCATTTGATGATAGGTATTAAAATAATTATGAAGAACACTTTGCAGAACCATATGGTGAAGGTTGCTCTAAAGCTATTTCTTCAGAAGCAGAGGTGCCTCCCTTTATGGAAAAATTGCAATTTTCAGTTGATGATTATAGTTCTAAATATTGTTCTCTTCATCAAAAGTATGTAAATACTTGCACCCTTAATGGTGATGGTTGCAACTTTGGAGTTACTGATCATAAAGAAGAGGAAAGATTAGTTTCAACTGCTGAAAAGACTAGTGCAGGTTCTATCCAAAATTGTGAAAATGAGCCTATGTTAGAGGAAATATCAGTTTCAAAAGCTGGAAATACTAGTAGAAGCTCTATCCAAAATTTTGAAAATGAGTCTATGTTAGATGCAACTGATAGAAGTACAAGTACTGGTTTTCAAATTCTCGAGAAAGTAGAAATTGCTCATTAGAGGAAATTTGGGGTCTAAAATGGGCCTTATAAGAAAACGGGCCAACAATAAATCTTGTGAGTTGGAATTCAAGAACCAATAGAATTTCAATAAAATGAGTTAACCATAATGGTTGAATTGACATATTTGTCATAAAATAAAACTACTTTTTTTGTTCGTATTTTCGACATATCTCCCTGTGTTTTTACTCAAATTTCAAGCGGGAGAGCTCGTTGGTAGCGAGGTACATCAAAAGTATGTAGTGTGGGTACTCATTGGATGCAGAATTAAATTAATTCCACTTCCAATGAGCTCTCCTACTTGAAATTTGAGTAAAAACATAGGGAGATATGTTGAAAATCCGAACAAAAAAGTAGTTTTTTTCATTCTTCCTCCAAAATTAATAACTATTATTTTATTATTTTAACTATTATTTTATTATTTTGACTATTATTTTATTATTTTTCTTAGGAGGCCCATTTTAGATCTCAAATTTCCTATAATGAGAGATTCTAATGGCAGTTCTAGAAAGCTAGAATGCTTGGAGAATATGGCGTGTAATATCCTTCCAGAAGTTTATATGAATGGCTCAGATGTTGGAGAAAACAATATAACTTCAAACATATTGTCTTTGAATTTTGATTCAGATGATAGTGTATTGAATAGTCCTCACAATTTGGGCTTTCTAAAGATAGCTTTCCAATCTCTGTCCCTCAAAGTAACTCTGTTGTTCAAAGCAACAGTGAAGTGAGTGTTGTTGATCTAATAAAATCAATAGAATGCTTTTAGGAAACCATGTTGAGAATTGTCTACAAAGATCTCCATTTGATGATAGGTATTGAAATAGTTATGAAGAACACTTTGTAGAACCATATGGTGAAGGTTGCTCTAAAGCTATTTCTTCAGAAGCAGAGGTGCCTCCCTTTATGGAAAAAGTCCAATTTTCAGTTGATGATTATAGTTCTAAAGATTTTTCTCTTCATAAAAAGTATGTAAATACTTGCACCCTTAATGGTGACGATGACAGCTTTGGAGTTACTGATCATAAAGTAGAGGAAAGATTAGTTTCAACTGCTAAAAAGACTAGTGCAGCTTCTATCTAAAATTGTGAAAATGAGCCTATGTTAGAGGAAAGATTAATTTCAGAAGATGGAAATACTAGTACAAGCTCTATCCAAAATTTTGAAAATGAGTCTATGTTAGATGCAACCAATAGAAATACAAGTACTGGTTTTCAAATTCCCCCAAAAGTAGAAATTGGTAGAGATTCTAATGCCAGTTCTGGAAAGCTAGAATGCTTGGAGAATCTAGTGTGTAATATCCTTCCAGAATTTTATATGAATGGCTCAGATGTTGGACAAAACAGTATAATTTCAAACATATTGTCTTTGAATTTTGATTCAGATGACAGTGTATTAAATAGTCCTCACAATTTAGAAAATTTTCTCCTTGTTGAGACTGATAAATGCAATGGGCTGTCAAAGGAACTATCAAGTTAATGGAAGTCTCAAAATAGCAAGCAGTCAAGATTTTTATTTGCAAGGTCAGAAGTTTCTATAGAAATATCAAGCCATTATTCCACTCCCAATTTGGCATTGTCTAGGAAATTGTAGAGGGAGTGGGAAGATGGACAAGCTGTTTTGGAAAGCACAAATGGACATGAACTATTGAATATTAATGGACTATCTAATAATTCTTCTGGCCCAAAGGTGCAAGGATTTCAGAGTACTTCAGAGGGAAGCACATTTTTTGTTCCTTCACAGCCCAAGGGTGAGTTTTGTCTTCTTTTGTTGTTGGATATTAGTAATTTTCTTTTAATAATTGTGTTTTGCCTCTTGTTAATATGGAATTTATAGCTTTTGTTTCCTTTTATCCAAGTTTGTTATCTATGGATATAGACTTATTTTTATGGATCTAAATACAAGAAATAACCATTTTAAGATGAGCCTATCTTTTAATATCTAACACTGCACAGGGGATGTCCCTAAGTTGCACCGGGACATTACCAATGTCGTGTAGGATTGTTAGATATCCCTTGGCCATATTGGGGACTTATTAGCATCACTTTCCAAAATCAGTGCCTAAGAGAAAAGAAATATAAGGCCTTAGTGCTACACTCACTCACCAACACATTACCCCTTACTAACAGACTATTCAATCTCTAATTTAGCTAAGATTTAGATTTTTTTTCTTTAAATTAGCTAGGTCAGACCCTCTCTTACTCTTACCGTATGATTTGCCCTGCCTCTATTCTCCCACAGAAACATACCCTATGTTATAATGTTGTACTAATGGTAGGTTTTGAACAATTCTTCATGAACCTTGAACTTTGTACTTGTAAATATAACTCCACACCAAAATACGAGACCCAGGTCTTAGTGAGGCTCTTATATTCCATTGAAGAAGCAACACAACCCATGTGGGGAGTCAGAGTGGAAGGAATAAACATGCCATCGGGCCTGAAGGGAATTGGAACTTAAAACTAATTCATAATCAGATAATCAGGGCAGGGCACTTTCACATTCCACTCAAGCAGGATGGAGACATGCTTTATTACCCTTACGAAGAAATAGTCTCTTGTAGGCAGTTCAAATGGGGAATATGAACCTCATCATGATTTTCTCTATCCTTTTCTTCATCATAAACGTGCATTTCATGGTCAAGTAAATTCCTTCATTTTGAAAGTCATAAATATTGATAAGAATATGCCTTTATGCAACTGTGCATTATAAGAACACTGTAGAATACCAGTCTCTCCAACCTTTTTGATAGGTTTAGTCAATCTCAAAAGCTTACTAGAATCTAAATTTTAGTGTAGTCTTATTTTAGGTGACCATACATTCTAATGAAAGTCCAGTTCTTATCAATGGTTATTTCTCTCTGTGAACTATTGTCCAATCATCATGGAAGCTGTTTTAGATCCTATACATCTCAACATAGAGCTGATATATATTTTGTTATACCTAATAGTTTGCAAGTTTTTTTAAGTTTAATTCATGCTTAACCAGTTGTCCTGCCTTTCGAATAACTGGTATCATCACCTAGAAGCCAAATATACAACCCTTTAAAGGTTTCTCTAAAGACGCAATGTTGTAGGAGCAGGGTATTTCTCTTTATATTTGCAACATGACTCTTTAATTATTGAATCCACTATTAGGTGCCCTTATAGCCAAGGAATAATGATTCACAAAGCATAACTCCTCCATACAAAATGGTACCTTTGAATCAGTAAATGATTCAATGCTAAATACTTGCAATACTTGCAATTCCCCAAGTCAAAATACTTGCAATTCTTTGAATTCTAGGTCTAGAGATCATTTTTGCAAGACATTACGGTGCATAGGGAGTCAAGTCTCTAATTTTGCAAATGATAATCGTCGAGTCTCCATTAGCAATAAGTTTCTAAATCTTCTTGGCTCTTAGAATTTTTATCACTTGATTTAAAGCTAAAATAGGATTCACAATAAAATAGGCTTCACAATAAGAGAATAAACCTTTTGCAGTTTGATTGCAACCATAGACCTGCTTATTATGGAACCTTCTCAAAGGAAAGGTGAATATACTTTGCATAATTTTAAGTTTATTAATTATCAAAGCAACAAGTTGTGTTTTAATTTTGATAGCCCATGATGAGGAACATCTAAAACACCTTGAAGCTCATGGATTCTTAATATTGCAGTAGACAAGAAGGAAAGTTTTGTTTTTGACTCTTTGTTTTTAATGCAGTGATGGCATTGGGCTTCAAAATACTTTCAGGAAGGACTCTTCTTTAGACTATGAGAATGATAGTGATGAAGAATGGGAAGAGGTACTCATCACTAAATCTCTTTGGTAAGAGTATTTATAGTATTTTTATTAGCTTTAGTTATAGGGAAAATTGAACATAGGTCTCATGAATTAGTTTATCATAAATATTAGTTATTGGTAAGTTGTAATAGTAATAATTATGTAGTTTGTAGATTGATATCTATCATAAATTTGTTTGAATATCATCATTGTCAAGCAATAAAAACTTCTTAAAGGGTTCTAGCTCAATGGTAGAGCGCCTGCCTAATTATAGGCAGGAGGTTGGTGGTTCGATTCCTCCATGCCCTATCATAAATTTGTGACTACAAAAATGACTAAATTCACAAATATACGACTATTAGTTGCTAATTTCCTGTATCTTAGCTGTATTTAGCTTAGTCATTAATATGTTAACATCTAGTAGTTTATTTAGTCATATATTTGGTCATTAATGGTTGCAATCAATGACTAAATCAGTGACTAAATCAATGACTAACTCAGTGACTAAATCAATGACTAAATCCATGGCTAAATCAATGACTAAATCAATGACTAAATCATTAACTATCAATGACTAAAACAA
Source organism: Pseudotsuga menziesii (assembly GCA_001517045.1). Taxonomy (NCBI): domain Eukaryota; kingdom Viridiplantae; phylum Streptophyta; class Pinopsida; order Pinales; family Pinaceae; genus Pseudotsuga; species Pseudotsuga menziesii. Next base: position 678,700 of record LPNX010706218.1, on the reverse strand, counting down.
TGACTAAATCATTGAATATCAATGACTAAAGCATTGTCTATCAATGACTAAATCAATTACTACTAAGTCAAGCTATTAATGACTAGTGAAATACGACTAGCTATAAGATAGTGGAAATTTGCTACTATTAGTCACCAACTCAAAAATAGTCATTTATAGCCTGATTTTAGTCATTTTTTTAGTCATTAATTTCTCATTTTCTACTAGTGTCCCCTAGGGTTTGTTAGAGAAACCCTAATTTTTCAAACTTGGAGTTTGGGAATTCTGTTTAGACAGAAAGATGTGCCTCCTTGAGGCAAGTTGCTCAACAAGGCCACTTTCTGAACACTGAGGTGGGAAGCCTCTAAAACTTGATGCCCTAGTTTCTCCCAGCACCAGTGATAGGGTAAAAAATCAAACTTATTCAAATATGAAACTGCTTCCACCAAAATATGTGCCCTACTGAGGCGAGTTATCCTAACACTCTTTTCTTGATGATATGTAGAGAGAACACCTTGAACTGGGAAGCCCTATTTTTTGCAGCCGCATAGTTCCTTCTTTTAGAGAGGTTCTGATACCGTTTTAGTTTTTCTAGATCTTATTATATTAATTATATATTTGTATAAAAAAATAACAAGTACAACTAGATGCATAAGATATAATAGATACACAAGACACATGTATTTTTACCAAGGAAACCATAAAGGAGAAAACCTTGAAAACTTCCTCAGAATAGTACGGTCACAAAGACTGTGTCAAAAGATGATCAATCCCACTAATAATAAGTATTCAAAAACTATCTATCTCTCCTCCCTTTGTTAGGATTATAATCCTCCATTGTCCAAACTTGTCAATTATGCCTAACTTAGGAGTCATTTAGGTATTATTGGGTCCACTTGGCCTAATGGAGCCACATGTACTAGTCACTAGAGTGTGGGGAACAAAAATTGAGGCTAGAAACCATTGAATGCACTTTCATGCATCAGTTTAGGCACCTCCTAGACCAATCCCTACAATTTAGGAGCCACTGGGAGTGCCTACACCAACCTCCTTTAGTTATTGGTAGTTGGTGACTAGTCAAGCCTAGTTATGAGTTTGTTACATTCAGTTAGATGTCCTCATGTTCAGTTAGTGCTAGTATTTGCATGGATGCATGTGGGAAGGCACATTTTCTCACCTACCACATCCGTTAGACTAGTTTAACTGATTATAAATGATTGAGAGACTGAATTAGACAATTGAAGATAGCTAGTTAAGCTCCGATAATGATTTAGACATGTCGAGTTATCCATGCAGTCAGATTCAGTTAGTCAATTCGAATTTACTCTCATGGATTCAAATTTTTAGGCTATTAATTCCATTGTATTCATTGCAATAATTATCTATTTTACTTTTTGATTAATGAAAGCAATATACAACTTCAACTCTTTAGTGCACTGTTTCATATCATTTTCTGGGTAAATTGTTCGTGGAATATTCTGTAATTTTTGTCTTGGTCCATAGATTCCTATGAGATCCATTTTAATATGGTATCAGAGCCTCGACAGGACAAGGTAATTCTTCTATAGGTTTCTTGCTGGATCTATGAAGCAATTTGAGCAAAAAAACTCAAAAATCTGCACCAGAAGAGGAGAGTTTTCCACATAATTCTTAGATGCCCAACCTTGTTGATCAAGCTTGCTTGATTGACTAAGCCAGGTGTGAAGCAAACTCCAAAAGTGCAGGTTGTTTGAAATTATTGTTTTTTTGTGTGTAATTACAGGTACAACTTCACATGGATTTGAAATTATGAGTTCCTCTTCTTACTCCATCCACAAGATATTTAGAGTGGAAGTTGAAGATGATTTCATATCTAAAGAGACAAGATACCTATGAGGTATCTATTGGAATGGGTAAAAATTATTATGAATATGAGAATGAATAGCTAATTGACAGAGGTAGATCTTTCAGAACAATATGTTTGGCCCTTTCTCCAAGATCGTGCTACCTTATTGCTTCTACTGAATACCCAAAGGATATCTGGACAAAATTGGATAGAACCTTTGGAAAGAACAATTAGGATCATAATAGAAATTTGGAGATAAAATACAACACAACAAGAGTTCTTTATTCAAAATCCTCAGCCTCTACTCCCTCTGATGAAGTTGTTCAAGATGAAGAAGTAGGAGAATCTTCCACACAGTCAATTCAAATTGAATAAAGTCTCCTTGCAGTGACTCCTTCTCCTGTTGCTCCGGAAGTTTATGAGATATCTGATATCTGATATTCTCATATGGATGATATAGAAGAATACATTTGAATATTTGATATTGAAGAAAAACTCTGCCACACTTCTATGCAAACATTTTCTAGTGATTCTCCTTTAAATTCTGTACAAAATTTACCAGTGATTGCTTCCGAAAGTGAAGAGGAATTCAATTTCTCTCCATTTAATGTTGTTGCTGGTGTGCAGATAATTAATACCTTGGATGTTTTGGAAATAATATCATATTTTAGGAGTGATCCATTCACTCTTATTAATTTACAGCTTCCAACAAATTCCTACAGGATTGCATGCACCAATACTCATAATTTTGAAGAAGTAGAAAAGTGTGCATCTACCATCTAGGTGGACCAAACTTTTGGATCTGATATGGAATTATTTGGATCTGATATGATATTGTTTGATATTATTTGATATTATTTGGTTTGAATTTTAAATTCCAAGAGCCTTCAGTCATGCTTGTAGCTAGTCTCATCAATTTTGGTGTGACAAATCAAGTACCGCAAGTCTTATTCAAACTTGTTGCTGGGGATTTGATGTTAGTTTCCTCTTATGAGGTTTCTCATATTGTGTTTTGTGATTCATTGGTTATTTATGAAACCACACAGTATTGTGGAGCTCAATCATTCTCTCTCCACAGTCCCAAGGCTTCTTTACCTTTGTATTTGATCACATGCTCATCTCCTCACAGAACTAGTGAAGATGGAGACATTCTGCATTCGCCTAGACACTTGATCTTAAAAATTGGAGCTGATATTAACTCACATGGTTTTCTGTTCAAGGCTGCAATATATCAGTTGCTTGGGTTTTCCTCAGATGTTTCAAATTCTCAAGCACTTTTTCTCTCTCATCTGTAGATTCCAGTTGCTCTACATGGGTCCAGTTTTCATCCAGCAGCTGTCTATATTTCTGATTTAGTTGAGCATATTATTAATATTACAAAGAGGAATATTAATCTATACATAATAATTTAGTTTGGATAGAGAAGTTCACATGCCAGGCCCCATGATACATGTGCACAGAAGAACAAGCTTGATCCTGATTCTACCTGCTTGTTTGAGGGGGGGTATTTTTCCCATGAGGTTTTTACCCGTTTCCTTGGTTGTATTAAGTAGTTACTTTTTGAATTTTAGATGTAATGGGTGACCTTTGGTATCAGTTACTAGGGCCCACAGTTTTCCAAGTTAGCATTCAGGGGGGGTGTTAGGATTATAATCCTACCTTGTCCAAACTGGTAAATTTTGCCTAACTTAGGAGTCATTATTGGGTCCACTTGGCCTAATGGGGCCACATGTACCAGTCACTAGAGTGTGGGGAACACAAATTGAGGATAAATTCCATTGACTTCACTTGTGTGCATCAGTTTAGGTGCCTCCTAAACCAATCCCTACAATTTAGGAGGAACAAGGAATGCCAACACCAACCTCCTTTAGTTGTTGGAAGTTGGTGACTAGTTAGTCCTAGTTATGAGTCAGTTACATTTAGCTAGATCTCCTCCATTTAATTTAGCACCAGTATTTACATGGTTTCTTATGGGAAGGCACCTTTTCTCACCTGCCATATTAGTTAGACTAGTTTATAAATTGATTATAACTAATTGAGAGACTAAATTACTCAATTGGAGATAGCTAGTTAAGCTCCGATAGTGATTTATACATGTCTAGTTATCCATGCAGCCAGATTCAATTAATCAATTCAAATTTCCTCTCATGGATTCTATTTGTCAGGCTATTGAATCCAATGTATTGCATTGTAATAATTATCCATTTTACTTTTTTATTGATTATAGAAATATATAGTTGCAACTCTTTAGTGCACTATTTCATATCATTTTTAAATCCATTGTATTGCATTGTACTAATTATCCATTTTACTTTTTTATTAATGAAAGAAATATATAGTTGTAAGTCTTTAGTGCACTGTTTCATATCATCTTTCTGAGTAAATTGTTTGTGGTATCTTCTGTAAGTTTTGTCTTGGTCCATAGATTCATATGAGCTCAATTTTAATACCCTTCTCTCTCTCTCTCACATGCGAACTTGAGTGAGTGTGAGGTGTGTATAAATGAGGGACAAAACCTCCATATTTACACTAATAAAGTGTATATCTTTTACATGGCTAGGCCAACTTGTTTCCATAACAGGTCTAACTTCTCCTAGAGAGATTCCAAATACACATTACATGATGTCTCACTAGGGACTATTGCACTAAGTTACAACGAAGTTTGTACCTCAAGGTCTAGACACAATAAAGAAATATCGCAAGGAGGAAAACACATCTCCAATGGGGGTACAACAACATACAATGATAATATACATAAGAATATCCTCCAAAGTTACAAATACATAAACAATATGCAACAAAACAAATATTTTCACGTAAATCATAGGTAGGTTCACGCCAGCATTTGTGTTCCCATGCATATAAAAAATTGAGCTCTATTAGGTAACTTCATATAAATCAAAGTAAAAAAATGTTTTAAAATGTACATTTTGGTTAAATACTTACCAAATACAGAGGAATCAAATGATCTGGAGGAAGAATATACCTCTTTAAACTTCAAATAGATAAGACTCGCTAGATGAGACTATTAAACTTTGAATCAAATTCCATTCACAAACCTAGGTTGTGGGTAACTACTAGCTTGAGTAGTCAAAGAAAAAAAAGAAGGTAAGATAACCACTCGAATATTCAATAAGCCTATAGGAAAGATCAATCCAATTATTTTTGTAAACTTAGAGTTTTAAAGCTAAAACCCTAAAACTTGAAAGGAGTAAGTACTTACAGTATAAAAATCAAAACCTATTCCATGAGGAAGGTCAGAGGTTCAAAACAGAGTCACTATAACCAGAACTGCAATGAGAACCTAAAATTATTCTTAACCAGTTTGAAGAGTTCAAACAAAACTGAACTTATTTTTAAAACAAGTTGTCTTTACCTTGCCTCCTCCTCCTCTTCACATGTAGCATATAAGAAATGGTTGAGAAGGCTTATTACGCAACAAAAAAATGAAGTATAAAATTGTTGGAGACAAAGAACCCCTACCGTGTAACTTTTCGAGGGTACTGGGGGTTCTTCTTCATCAATGAATACAACATCGCAACCAGGGATAATTTTAAAGAACCATATTTAAAAGTGTATAAATGTTAGTGAATCTTACAAATTCTTAAAATGTCAACTATAAAATATTTAGCAATATTTTTCTAAAAATATTTCAATTTCTAAGGATTTTATATCCTTTATATAATAATTTGGCGATATTTAGAGTGAAATTTTTTCCCCCCATCAAAATTGGGAGAAACAAGGCTTAAAAAAATTCAAATTGGTGAATCTTTTTTTTAGAAAAAAACATGGAGAAATATCCCATGGGATAAATTTTGCCCCTAAAATTATCCTTAATCGCAACACCCTGTGGAAAAATGTGCTCGTTTAGATGTAAAACCTTGATACAACTTATATGTAAAAATTGTAATGAATAATGTAGGGTACTTGAAAATAAATGATAGCTTCCTGTTCGTTGAAGACAGCTCCGTCATGAACATTAGAATGCAGAAGGAAAACCATCAAACCTTCCACACAAAGAATGCAGGGAAGGACTTAAGTAAACACAGAGTTAAAGAAGGAGAGATAGATAACGGCCCAGTTAAATCGACAAGGCTTATACTCTTCAAGATAAAAACCCATCATCTGAATGTTCATTGTAAATCTCAAATGAGTAGCATGAGATTCATGGCCATAGAAGCAAGCTAGGTGATCATACTCGGGATAAGGTTAACGACCACAATTAGGTAAAAACCCTCAACGAGGTGGTAAGAGAAACGAAAACCAACAGATAACCTTCACAACAACCAAAAATAAAGTTTTAAGATAGAGTTATGGAATGCACTTTCCGAAATTAATGAAACCCAATAAAACCTCATCAAACGACATAGAGATAAGGAAAGATATAGGTGGATGGATGAGATGTTATTTCCAAACCAAGTCTTGAAAGGGAAGTTAAGGAACTGCAACAATGCATTAAAACCACCCTGGTTGCACTATCAACTCACATGCCATGGGTTCGAACATACAAATGCAGCGTTAAAACCTTCCACTTGACTATTTAAACTTTGCAAGCTGTCAAAACATTGCATCGAGACTTTTAATGATTTCCTTGCTTTAAGAGTTTGTGAACTATTAGAGAAAAGATAAAGTAGTAGCAGAACCTAAATATCCAATAGAGGTTGGACAAGAACGAGACAAGTTAAATGTTCTCATAGAAGAAGTGGATATGCAGAAGCCAAGAAGAGAAAAGTAATTTGCTCAAAAGGTTATAGAGGAGAAGAACCAGAGATACCAAAAGGACAAGCTCAAGGAGAGATAGCTTACTGAGGTAGAGTAGCAAGGTATGAATAATTGCTGAGAGGAGGATTGGTAATAGTAACAAGTGAACAAGATGAAGTTCATAGAATAAAATAAGATGGAGATGATGACTACTGGAAGTCATTGCAAATGTTCAAAGAAAATCCACATCAGAAGAAAAGATGTTAAGGCAGAAGACATCAACAGGATAAGTCAAGAGGAATATGACAAAGAATTAGTTGGAATAGGATTGCAACTTATTCATTTGGAGATGCTACTACAAAAACAAGACCAGAGGTATGGTTGGATCATGAAGAGGAATGTAAGATGGCATTCACTACAGGTGAAGCTAAAACAAAGGTTGTTTTCTAGATTGAAGGAATATCTTAGGATAGTTGAGTTTGAGAAGGATGCTTTGGTATGTGAACCAGAACATGGCCCATTGTTGGGAGAAGATGTGAGCGAGGATGAAGAAAAGGAGAGACTAACTGAAAGACTCATGGATTTTGTAAAGAGTACATATCAACTTATGGAAGAGATGGGTGTGAGGCCAAATGAGATCAAGAGGTCTAATCTTTTTGAGACTGATGATTTGTTTTTTATTACAGGTTTTGTTGCAGATGATAGGAAGTATTTTGAAAATGTATTCAAATTTGATGAACTCAAATATGATGAAGAAAGTCTCTCAAATAAGGAAAGGTCTGAAGTATTGGAAAAAAAGAAACTCATTGATGAGTTACTTGATGGAGGGACACAATCAATAGAAGAATATAGATGACAGAAGAATATTGCAGAAGCAAGGCTAGTGGAGGATTGCAACAAAAAGTATGGAATCCATGAGAATTACAACTACTAAGAAGAGAACAGAAAAACCATCAAGTAAACGGAAATCTGTAGAACAAAGTTTGGGATCTAGGCATACTAAAGGTGAAATATTATGACCAGGAGGTCATACTTCTTACTTCCTGGGAATTCTGATGCAGGAGCATCTTGATATCCATCCAAGTACAAGTCTAATATTTAGACCAGACCTAAAAGGGGTATTCATTTTTATGAATGAATGGTTCTTTAATGTAATATTTTAAATATGCTTGATTTACTAGTGTTCTTATAGATAGGTGATGAGTCACTATGTGAGTGATGAGTCATGTAGTTGAGTCATTAAATGAGTCATGTAACTAAGCCCATGTCAAATGATAGCATTCGATAAGGGTCAAGGCTCTCATGAGCGAGTTGTTGAGATAGGATTTATTATGTTTCTAAAATTAGGTTTCAGTTAATATGAATTAGGAGTGTGTTTGAGTGTATTGAAGATATGAACTAGAATTGGTTCATGAAGCCTATTGTATATATGTATGTGAGCATACGAGGCATATATATAGCTAGAGGAGGGAAGAAGTAGAAAAAAGAATGTAGGAAAACATTGTAAATCTAGCTAAAGGGTATCCAAACAATTTAAAGCTGGCTAGAGGTGGCCAATCAAGGAGAATGATCAGGCCAAGGAAAGATAGTTGGTCATAGTTGTACCAGACTAAGAGGATCAAAAAACAAGTTTTGAGATAATTGTTAATGTATAGATTCCTTGTATTGAAAGAAGGAAATATTATTTCAGAATATATCTGTGTAATTGCAACTATGTCTGAGTGTAAAATTTTATGAGTTGAATGCTTGATTAACCTATGTTAATGGTTGATAGGTATGTGTGTTCCGTATTCTGAATTTAGAGATTTTGACAGTGGAAGGTTACAAATACTGCTTGATGGATCTATGTGTGTGAAAACACATGAATAAATCCTATGCCATCAATCACTGAGAGGATCGATGCTCCTTTGTAAACATTCTACAGAGGTGAAGTTCAGAATTGAACTAGGAAGAGTTCGAGGAAGCTGGACAAAGATCGATTGATTGATGCTCTGATCAATATGCATAGAGTTGTAGAGATCATAATTAATATTGGATGATCCAGATTAAAGGAGGAAATATGGATCGATGGTGGGAAAATATTCACGAAGTGAACCTGCATGGGAGATAAGAGATCCAAAAAGTTAAAGTGAAGTTCCAAACTTGATAAGAGATAAATTTCCAGGAAACATTCCACAAGAGATCGATGGTTCTTAGGAATTTTAGAAAGAGACTTGTGGGAGGAAAATTGCATAATCCATTTTTGAGAAAAGTGGGAAGGTGGATCTGTCAGATTTTTATCATTTAAGCTAGAATTATCTTCAGATATTTATCTGATAGAATAACAAGCACAACAATCAAACACAATAGACAATAGACACAAATATTTTCCTCGAGGAAACCATAAAGGAGAAAAACCCACAACTTCCTCAAAGATAGAATCAACACCAAAAGTAAAAGCCAAAACAATAAGATGATCTCCCGACAGCAGTAGTCTCTCTCTCTCTCTTGTCCCAACTTCTTCTTCTCTCTTAGTTATGTGCTACAACTGAGTGTGAGTGAATGTGTGATAAATAGAGAGGCTCACTCTCTATTTATACTAATTTTTGACTTGACAATAACTCACTAGGGCCGACTTCTCTAGGAGAGTCTAATAACCCTAGGGCCCCACAACTGTGGGGAATTTAACCCTAGATCAATAAGGAGGGTTACCCTCTATGACTTTACATGACTTGTTTACATTATTGAATCTCCCGATAGGAACATTGGGGCATGACATGACTCAATTACGCTATAGATACTTCCTGGAATAAACATCGGGGTGCAATACATAAAATATAGAAGTGAATACATTCCAAAGTTACAAATACATCAACACTCCCTATTAACTAGGAAGGTATTCTCTTGACACAGTTTATTAGCATGAGCCTTCTTCTCTATATCAACACTCCCTATTAACTAGGAAGGTATTCTCTCGACACAGTTTATTAGCATGGGCCTTCTTCTCTATATCATCTGGATCATCATCAAGTTATCTTCATCTTGAATTCATCTTCATTACTATATCTGGATCATCATTGGATTTGGATCATCACTGGATTTGGAACATCACTAGATCTGGATCATCTCTGTTGGATAATCATCACAGGTGCTATCTCTCAATTCTTCTTGTCATAAGAAGTTCTACAGACCCAACCCTTTTTCATGCTAGTTGTCATCCTAGCCTCCATGTAGGTCTTCTTCAGCGCTTATATTTGACCCTATGTTCGAATGGCCTCCCCAACACTTACATCTGACCATGGGAGGAACACATCCAAAAACCATGTCAGAAAGGCATGCCCAACACTCACATTTGACCATGGGAGGAACACATCCAAAAACCATGTCAGAAAGGCATGCCCAACACTCACATCTGACCATGGGAGGAACACATCCAAAAACCATGTCAGAAAGGCATGCCCAACACTCACATTTGACCATGGGAGGAACACATCCACCACCATGTCAGAAAGGTCCAACACTCACATCCACTGGCATGATAGGACACACCATCTATCATCTAAGGAAAGTCTCAGCACTTACATCTACTCGCATAGTAGGACACACAATGTACTATCCAGAGAAGGTCACAACACTTATATCCTTTGGAATGATAGGACACACCATCTACTATCCAAAGAAAGGGCTCAACACTTATATCTACTGGCATGGTAGGACACACCATATACCATACAAAGAAATTCTCTACACTTACATCCGTCAGCATGATAGGACACACCATATATCATCCTAGGAAAGGCTCTGCACTTACATCTGTCGGCATGATAGAACAAACCATCTATCATCCGGGGAAAGTATCTGCACTTATATCTGATCATGTGGGAGAAAATCCCACAGTCATATTAGAATGGCTCTGCACTTACATATGATCATGTGGGGGCCAATCCCACAGTCATATTGGAATGGCTCTCAGCTCTAGGTTGAGTATTCCTGGTAACTAATGAGGTGCATCCATTCTCTCGGAGAATGGCCTTCAACACTTATATCTGATCATGTGGGAACACATCCCTGAATCACATCAAAATGGCTCTGCACTGATCATGTGGTAACACAACCCACAATCATATCAGAGCATATCTGCACTTACATCTGACCATGGAAGGAACTAGTCCTCTCACCATGTCAGAAGGGCTCACAGACTCATCACTTCCCCTTGGAAGGAACCTCGATCTGGAGAACACCAAGCTTCTCCCTGAAGTACTCAAACTTCACTTTGGCCAATGGCTTGATCAACACATCAGCTATCTGATCGTCCATTGCAACATACTGGAGCTTCACTGCTCCTCTATGCACCATACTCCTAATATAGTGATATTTTATCTTGATATGCTTCGACTTGTCATGGAACACCAGGTTCTCAGACAACTTCACACAACTCTAGTTGTCGGAATATATACAAGTAGTATCCAACTGGAGATCAAACAAATTAGATAGTAGCTTTCTGACTGCCTCATAGCTAGCTGAACAAGCCACGACATACTTTGCTTTGTCTGTACTTAGTGCCACACATGACTACTTCCTGCTAAACCAAGATATCACACCTAATCCCATACTGAAGAAACACCTCGAAGTGCTCTTCATATCGATGGAACTACCTTCCCAATCTGAATCAACATAACCTTTCAAGTTAATCTTCTGGTTTACCTCATACTTGATCCCATAATCAACTGTACCCTTCAGGTACCTCAGAATATGCTTTGTAGGAATCAAGTGAACATGTCTAGGATCTGTCAGGAACTAGCTCAATGTGTTCACAGCAAAGCAAATATCTGGTCTCGTATTTTTTAGGTACATCAAGGACCCAATCATCTGACGATACATCATAGCATCAACTGATTTTGATGAAGCATCACTTAATAGCTTCAGGTTTGATGCCATAGGTGTGGTCATGGCCTTGCAGTTCATCATCCTGAATCTCTTCAGGATCTCTACCCCATACTACCCTTGTCCCAGGGAAATTCCATTTGCATTTTGCCACACCTCCATTCCTAGAAAATAGTGCATCATACCCAAGTCCTTCATTTCAAACTCAGCAGCAAGCTTACTCTTCATATCAGTAATCAACTCATCATACCTGTCACAAAAAGATCATCTACATATAGTAGGATTATCACTGGGTTCCCTTCTTCAATCTTGTAGTAAAGATTGGAATCTGCTTTACTCCTGGTAAAGCCCAAACTGGATAGGAAGCTGTCAATTCTGTCGTACCATGTCCCGGATTCCTATTTCAAACCATACAGGGCTTTGTTCAATTTACACACAGGAGTATCCCTGTCATGTGTCTCAAACTGAGTGGCTGCTCCACATACACTTCCTCTTCCAATACACCATTCAAGAAAGAAGTCTTGAAATCTATCTGGTGTATCTTCAATTTCATCACTGCAGCCAGAGAAAGTACAGATCTGATGGAAGTGTATTTGGTTATAGGTGCAAACTTTTATTCATAATCTATTCCTTCTTTCTGGGAGAAGACACGAGCCACAAATATTGCTTTATATTTCTCTATGCTGCCATCTGCAGCATGCTTGATCTTGTATATCCACTTGGAAGTTACGAAAAACTTCCCCTTTGGTCTGGGGACAACATCCCAGACATCATTCTTCATGATTGATTGGTACTCCTCGATCATAGAATCCTTCCATTCTTTCTTCTCTATCGCTTCTTCATAGTTGGAAGGTTCTTTATAAATAATGTCACTTAGCAGGGCTGCATAACCGGAGCAGGACCTAGTTCTTTTCCTCTCTCTTTGTATTTCTTCTAGAGCCCCATATCTTTCTGCACCTTGGATAGCCTCTCATACCCATGCAGGTTTCCTCTTGTGAGGATTCTTCTCTTTGGGTGTATCTACAGGTTCCTGGGGTTCTTATATTTATTGATCTTCATCTTGATTTGTATCGTTCATAGTTCTATCTTGAATCCTGGGTACTTTTATTTCTTCAGAGTCTTTAACTGGTCTCTTTCTGGATTTGTTGTAATCTGAATCTTTTTTGAATGTTATGTCTCTGCTTATGTCAATCTTATTGAATCCTGGGAAGTATATTCTGTAAGCTTTCGAACTTTCATGGTATCCCACAAATATACCCTTCTTTCCAGAAGGATCTAACTTTGTCCTCTTTTCTTTTGGAATGTGTATGTATACACGACAGTCGAATATTCTGAGATGGCTAACTTCTATTTTCTTTCTAGAAAATACTTCTTCAGGTGTCTTATTCTCGAGTACTCTATGTGGAGTACAGTTCTGTACATACACCGCTGTTCTAGTAGTTTATGCCTGTAGATGCATGTGAAGATATTAATCATGAAGCATGGCACTTGCAGCTTCCATGATCGTTCTATTCTTACTTTCTGCAACCCCATTCTATTGTGGATTATATGGAGTGGTTAACTCCCTCTTAATCCTAAATCTTTGCATAATTATTTGAATTCATTTGATGTGAATTCTTCACCATTATTTGATCGAAAGGTCTTGATCTTGTTTTCTGTGTGGTTCTCGATCAAGGCTTTGAATTTCTCAAACTTTCTGAATACTTCATCTCTGTTCTTCATGAAGTATATCCATGTATTCGTAGAAAAATCATCAATAAAAGAAACATAGTATACATACCTGCTTAATGAACTGGATGACATCAGACTGCATACATCAGAGTGAATGATTTCCAAGATTCCTTTTTCCTTGCTCTCGCTACTTGGAAATGTCTTCTTTGTGTTCTTTCCTTTCGCACATCCTTTACAGACACCATCATGTTTTTTCTGTATTTCTGGAATACCTTCAAAATCTTTTCTTACAAGTGGCAGTGCTTTGTAGTGCACATGTGCAAGCCTTCTAAGCCAAAGTTTATTTGGTTCTACTGAGTTATGAACCAAAGCTTGTTCTGGTTGGCCCTTCAATTTGTATAGACCTCCTTCTTGTTCCCCAATTACTACTACATCATCAATAGTATTTCCCTTTGGTCATCTACAAATGAAACCCTCATGTCTTTTGCATCTAATGCAGATATGGAGAGGAGGTTATTCTTTAGTCCTGGTACAAACAATACATCCTTCATCTTCATAGACTTTCCAGAGTCTAGCTTATAGGAGGATTCACCACTACCTTTTATTGGATACTGGTAGTCATCCCCAAGTTTCACCTTGTGAGGTGACTCATGTTCAGATAGTTTCACAAAGGATTCTTTGAATTCCATCATATGTTTGGAAGCCCCATTGTCTGTAAGCCAATCATTGCTTCCATGTGTGATGGTTCCCTTGAGAGTAGAAATCAAAACATATTCTTCATCAATTGAAGAATCATCATTTTCTTGTCTGATTCTCTTTGTGGAAGGTTCATCATCCTTTGCAGCATGAGCATGATGTCTTCTCTTGCTTCCCTTCTTCTTGTGAGAGATATTTTTGCTTCTAGGACAATCTCTGTCAAAGTGGCCTCTTTCATCACATGTATAGCATTTGAGTTTAGATAAATCTTTGTTAGATATTCTAGTGTTATCTTTCTGGTGCAAGTTCTGTTAGAAAATAGGACCACAGAGAAATAACAAATATACAGTTAAATCAATAAACAAGATGCAAAACACATTAAAACATTACAAAGAGACATAGATATAACGTGGTTCACCCAAATGATGGGCTACGCCCACAAAGAAATTTGCCAGTCCTTTTACTACAGTCTAGAAAGATGAAGGGATACACCCTGCAGCAAAACCGCTGCACTTCCTCTTCACGCTCTCACAATCTCTCTTCCAATACAATACAATACCAAACCCAGTTGATTTACAATGCTCTCTTTTATAGGGGAAATACAATGGGAAAATTATAGGGTTAACCCAATACCATGGGTCCACAATACTGTTGGCCAACACACATCCCAAAACCCCAAGGCAGGGGGAACGAGTGTACAGTACTCCTGGGTTACAATCACAACTGAATAATATCTCTGAATCTGGAAGATTAGGCTCCACAACCAACAATCTCCCAATTGGAGACTAATCATAGAAACTCCACCACTACTGCACTTGTTGGACTATGTTCTAGACCTTGGACTTGAAAAATTTCTTCTTTTCACCTTCATGTTTTAATGCCAACAAAAACCGTGCAGGAACTCAGTTTCTCTCTGGTTACTCCCTTTGTCAACATGTCTGCAGGATTCTAGCTAGTGTGAATGTTTTCTAGTTTTAACAGTTCTTCATCTAGAACAGATCTTATGAATTGGTACTTGAGTTGCATATGTTTAGTCCTCGAATGAAAAGCTGAGTTATTTGCAAGATTAATGGCACTCTAGCTGTCACTGTACAACCTAATATTCTCTAGTTTCTTACCCAATTCCTCCATGAACCTCTGCAACCAAATCATCTCCTTACTAGCCTCTGTAGTAGCAACATACTCTGCTTCCATTATTGAAAGTGAAACAACCTGTTGCAGTTTTGAAATCCAGCTTACTATTGTTCCACCTACAGTGAACACATACCCTGTGCTGCTCCTCCTACTATCTTTATCACTAGCCATATCTGCATCAACATATCCCTGTAGAACAGTGTCTAAACCTCCAAAACATAATGCATGAGAAGTGGTACCTCTCAAATACCTGAGAATCCACTGTACTGCTTTCCAATTCTCTTTACCTGGATTATTCATATACCTACTCACAACTCCCACTACATTTGCAATATCTAGTCTTGTGCACACCATGGCATACATCAAGCTCCCAAATGCTGATGAATAGGGAATCTTGGACATGTAATCTATCTCTTCCTATGTCTCTGGACACATATGCTTGCTTAGTTTGAAATGGATTGCCAAAGGTGTGCTGACTAGTTTTTCATTCTACATTCTAAACCTCTGCAACACCTTTTCTATGTACTCACCTTGAGACAATGTCAATTTGTGATTTTTCTTGTCTCTTATTATTCTCACACCAAGGATTTGCTTTGCAGCACCCAAATCCTTCATTGTAAATGATTTATCTAGTTTTGTTTTGAGCACATTTATATCCTGCATGTTAGACCCTACAACAAGCATGTCATCCACATACAATAACAAGATAATATATCTTCCGTTATCTAGCCTCTTGAAATAAACAAAATGGTCAGAATGACATCTATCATAACCTTGTTCTGTCATAAACTTATCAAATTTTAAATACCATTGCCTTGGAGCTTGCTTCAGGCCATACAAGCTCTTCTTCAACCTGCAAACCAAATTCTCCTTCCCTTTGACCTCATACCCTTGTGTCTGCTGCATATAAATCTCTTCCTCCAAATCCCCATGAAGAAAGGCCATTTTTACATCTAATTGTTCAAGATGCAAATATTCTACCGCCACTAGACTTAAAATAGTTCTAATTGAAGTCATTTTAACAACAGGAGAAAATATTTCATCAAAATATATACCTTTCTTTTGTGCAAACCCCTTTACAACAAGTCTATCCTTGTACCACTTCTTTCCTCCATCTTCTTCCTTCAACCTGTAAACCCATTTATTCTGCAATAACCTTTTTTCTGCAGGAAACTTAACCAGATCCAAAGTCTAGTTTCTTACCAATGAGTCCATCTCCTCATCCATGCCTTGCTCCCACTTCTTTCTAGTTTCTACCTACATTGCTTCTTCAAAACATTCTGGTTCACCAGAATCAGTCATCAATAAATAATATAGTGAAGGAGAGAATCATTCAGGGGGTCTACTTAACCTAGTAGACTTTCTCATAGTTGCAAGAGTTTCAGGTACCTGCTGCTGCTCTTGATTTTCTAGTGCTTTTGGAACTTCATTTTCTTTGATTTCATTAAGCACTATGTACTCTGTGTTTTCCTTTTCTTCTTTCTTTCCCTGCAACTGATCTTTGTACATGAACTTTTCATTGAGTACTACATCTCTACTCCTAATTATTTTGTGATTTTTAAGATCCCATAAGCGATAACCAAAATCATCAACCCCGTATCCAATAAAGGTACATTTCTGGGATTTAGCCTCAAGATTTGTTCTATCATATTTATCAATATGGACAAATGCTTCACAACCAAAAGTTCTTAGAAATGAGTATTTTACCTATTTACCTGTCCATGCCTCCTCTGGAATGCCACCATCCAAATCGCTTGAAGGCCCTCTGTTTATTAAATAAACATCAGTGTTTACAGCATTAGCCCAAAACTGTAAGGGCAACCCTGCATGCAATCTCATACACCTTGCACGCTCCGTGATCATTCTGTTCATCCTTTCTGACACACCATTTTCTTGGGGTGTTCTAGGGACTGTCTTCTCTCTGCGAATCCCATTGTGTGAACAGTAACTGTCAAACTCCTTGCTGTAGTACTCGCCTCCATTATCAAATCTGAGACATTTCAACCTTTTTCCTGTCTCATTCTTAGCCAAATATTTCCACTTCTTAAAAGTATCAAACACATCAGATTTTTGTCTAATGCAATAAACCCAAGTTTTTCTAGTTGCATCATCAATAAAATTAACATAATAATGAGAGCCACGAAGAGATTGTACCTGAGCTGGTCCCCATACATCTGTATGGACAAGCTCTAACTTTTCACTCTTCTTTTGTTTCCCAACCCTGAGAAATCTAACTCTCTTCTGTTTTCCATAAGCACAGTTCTCACAAAATTCCAAACTTACCTGCTTCAGATCTGGAAGCAGTTTCCTTGAGTGGTAATCTGCATCCCCTTCTCACTCATGTGGCCAAGCCTATGATGCCACAACGCTGCACCTGTTTCTATGGAAGCTATAGAAATAGAATAGTCAATATTATGAGGACATAAATATAACATACCTATCCTATCTCCTTTTGCAATTACCATTGATCCTTTAGTGAACTTCCACCATGTTTCTCCAAACATAGACAAACAGCTGCCATCTCCCAATTGCCTTGTTGAGATCAGATTTCTTTTCATAGTAGTAATGTGCCTTAAATCCTTTAGCAACCACTCATTTCCATTATTTAGCTTAATCCGTACCTTACTCTTTCCAACAATTTTACATGGTTCATCATCCCCCAATAACACATGCCCAAAATCACCTTGAACATAATCATAAAAGAATTTCCTATGGGGTGTAGCATGACATGAAGCCCCTGAATCTACTGCCCAGTAATCACTAGTATTATCTAATGCAAGAATCAAATCATCTTGTAACACATCACCTGCTACATTAGCTTCCTGGGTATTCTCTTGCTGCCTCTCACCTTTCTTCTTTGGTGCTCTGCAGTCTTTCTTTAGGTGTCCTTTCTTACCATAGTTCCAACACTCTATTTTTTCGAATCTGGACTTGGATCTTCCCTTTTTAGACTTGCTGCAATTTCCTGGGCTCCTTCCTCTCTCGTTTTGTCTCCCTCTGCTCTCCATGGTCAATTCATTACCTGATGTCTCACCTGTGCTTTTTCTTCACATTTCCTCGCTAAGAATAACACTAACAACATCATCAAACTTAAGAGTGTTTGAACTAGGGACAGAGTTACTTACAGCCATGACCAAGCTATTCCAACTTTCTGGCAATGAGCACAAGATTAGAAGAGCCCTAACCTCATCATCAAAGTTGACTTTTACAGAACTTAACTGACTGGTAAGTGTATTAAACTCATTTAAATGGTCAGCAACAAATCCACCTTCTGACATCTTCATATTAAATAAACGCTTCATTAAAAATACCTTGTTAGAAGCTGAGGGTTTTTCGTAGAGATTACTCAATGCGCTCATCACACCCTCTGTTGTTTTTTCTTTCAAAATATTGAAGGCCACCGACGAAGCCAGGCACAACCGTATTGTTCCTAGTGCCTTTCTATCAAGAACCTCCCATTCTTCATCCTGCATAGCCACCGGCTGTTTTGATTTTTCACCCAACGACAGGTACAGATCCTTCTGGTACAGATAGTCCTCCATTTGTATCTTCCATAACTGATAGTTTTGGTCATTAAATTTCTCGACCCTAAACTTTCCTTCTTCCGCCATTGCTCCCACTCGAACCAGGAACCATTCCTTCCTACGAGTTTACCAATCAAATAGACCTTTTGGATCTGATACCAATTGTTAGAAAATAGGACCATAGAGCAATAACAGATATACAGTTAAATCAATAAACAAGATGCAAAACACATTAAAACATTATAGAGAGACACATATATAACACGGTTCACCAAAATGATGGGCTACATCCACAAAGAAATTTGCTAGTCCTTTTATTACAGTCCAGAAAGATGAAGGGATACACCCTGTAGCAAAACCACTGCACTTCCTCTTCACGCTCTCATAGTCTCTCTTCCAATACAATACAATACCATAACTAGTTTATTTACAATGCTCTCTTTTATAGGGGAAATACAATGGGAACGAGTGTACAGTACTCCTGGGTTACAATCACAACTGAATAATATCTCTGGATCTAGAAGATTAGGCTCCACAACCAACAAGTGCTTACCTTTGGGGTGATGAAGAGCTTATTTTCTTGGAGTGTACTATGAGAGCTTGATCTTCACTTCCCATCTTTTCTTCTCGGGCTATTATTCAAGCTTCTTCTTGTGAGCATTCTTCCCACAGCCTACTAAACTTGACTAGATTCTTTCTTACACAAATCCCTTGAATGAAGGAGTCCCGTGATCTAGGTAGACCATTTAAGGTGGTCATTACAATTTCTGCATTCTCCACTTCTTCATACACCACTTCCAGCTGTTCCTTGATCTGAGAGACCCTTGTAAAGTAAGACTGTATGGTCTCCGCATTCTGGATATTTGCATTCTTCAATTGGTTTCTCAGAGTCATCTTCCGATTTATGTTCTTTCCTTTAAATAGTTTGGTCAGGGAATCAAACATAGCTTTAGGTGTCTTTAGGGAGGACACCTGTGGCATGAGGTGATATTTAATTGAATCAGCAATAATCCTCTTATCCATGACCAATTTATTTTTGTGTAAGGCCTTAGCCTCATCTCCCTCTGGAACTGGAACCTCTTCATTGATGTAAGAGTCCAGTTCATTTTCTTACAGGACCAGGGAGATCCTATATTCCCAAGCTCAAAAGTTATCAACTCACTCAAGCTTTTCATCAAGCTTGGTATGATGAGACATCTTAATCGAGAACCTCGAATGGAAATATAAAAAATTTAGATCTTACTAGGTTAATATGTAGAAATTGGATGTGGATTTGAATCTCTGCATAGCTAGTTCAGGAGCAGATTAGGGTTTGACTTTCCCAGAGTTTTTTCCAACCAAAAAATTTGATCTTGATCTCTAAACTTTGATTTTGGGGAGGATATCAATCCAGGCCTGGTCTCACTCAAAAATTCCACATCTGTGGAGAGCCCTAATTTCCAGCAGTAGTGTCGGATCAAAAACTGAAAATGCTTAGAATCAAATTCTGTTTCAACAGAAAGATGCGCTCTAGAGAGGAGAGTCAGTCCAACCTTCTTTTGCTAAAAATCCATGGAGATAGATCCAAAAAATAGGAATCCCTAGTCTCCATAGCTGCATAGTGTCTTCTTCCCAGGTTAGCTCTGATACCATGTTAGATTTTTATCATTCAAGATAGCATTATATTAGGATATTTAACTGAGAGTATAACAATCACAACAATTAAACACAATAGACAATAGACCAAAATATTTTCCTTAGAGAAACCATAAAGGAGAAAACCCCACAACTTCCTCAGAGATAGAATCAACACCAAAAGTAAAACCCAAAATAGTATGATGATCTCCCAACAGCAATAATCTCTCTCTCTCTTGTCCCATCTTCTTCTTCTCTCTCAGTTATGCGCTACAACTGAGTGTGAGTGAACGTGTGATAAATAAAGAAGCTCACTCTCTATTTATACTAATTTTCGACTTGACAATAACTCACTAGGGCCGACTTATTTAGGAGAGTATAATAACCCTAGGGCCCCACAACTGTGGGGACTTTAACCCTAGATCAATAAGGAAGGTTACCCTCTATGACTTTACATGACTTGTTTACATTATTGAGTCTCTCGATAGGAACATCAGGGAATGACATGACTCAACTACATTATAGATACTTCCTGGAATAAACATCAAGGTACAATACATAAAATATACAAGTGAATACATTCCGAAGTTACAAATACATCAACAGGATCCACAATCTGCAATCCGATTGTGGAAAGGACCATTTTGGCCACATGATTTCGAAAGTTAGTTTTTGGAAAAATGGGAATTGCATACCCACAATCCGCAATTGCAAAAAGGATCTTGCAGAAAGGTTGTTATGGAAACTAAGTTGTGGAAACTCAATTGCAAAAAATATTGAGTTGTAGAAATACTAAGGTTACAGAAGCAAGCTTGCGGAAATATGTCTTGAGGAAGGAATTGTCTTGCGGAAAGACAATTGCAGAAAACTCAATTGTAGAATTGAGTTTACGAAATAAGAGTTTCATATCGAATTAGTTGAGGCTGATTCAAAAATGCAGAAGAAATATTTGGCTGATAAGCCAAATTTAGAAGTTTGCTAAATGTAGAGAAAACTAATTATGGGGGAAAGGTGTTGGGATATGGCGATTTGGGGTTCTCCTCTGCATTAGTATAGGATATGAGTAAGTACTTGAGGGAAAGGTATTATGAACCAAGGTTTTAAATTCTAGATGGGGAATAGACCATGACTGACTGTCAAGGTAGGGGGGTCATCACCCAGTAATTTAGGTTCTATTGTTTTCCTATATGTGCAATCCCTACTTGTTTAGCAAGTTCCACAAAGAGGAAAAAATATTTTGACATGAAATTGTTAATGGTGGTATTAGTAGAAGGTTGGATTTTGTTAGAAAAATCAAACCATAGTTAACCATATTTGACATTAATTACATCATTTTGTCTTATTCCTAGATTCCTAGATTCCCTCTCTATTCCAATTGACTTCCACATGTTCCTAGAAGTCAATAATTGCTAAACTGGGTCATGGAGCACTTTGGAATCATCCTGGAAACATATTTAGAAATTATTCTTTATTCCTAGTTCCTTAAAGCACATATCTTATTTTTTTGAAAGCTGCCTTGCTTTACAACAATTTTAAGGCATAAAGGAAAAGCTAGTCTAGGGGAAATTGCCTTGTTTTTTGACGACATCATCCTCCTTCCTTTTCTAAAAATAAATTATGAATGAGTTTTCTTTCCACCACTTATTAAATTTCTCACTTGATATATCTAATTTGTGAGGATCTTCATAGATCTGGAAAGTATGTTTTGCACCTATGGGGGATTTGACTTGATTTAGTAAGCTTGCTTTTTAACCAATTCGAATAGAAACCTAGTGCTTTCAAATATCTCATGTAATTATATATTTGAGCAGCCTATTACTTCATATGGTTGGATAATGTACATTTATTCAACACAGGATTAAGTTATGCTCCAATTTCAGTCTCCTTTTGTGTGATTTTTGCATGTTTGATTAGCAATTTTGTGAGTGTAATTGATCTATCACTTGGGTTAAATTTCCACATGGTATCAGCTCCTTTGTATATTGATTTCTCTCCTTCCAAATTGTTATTTTAGGTTTGGAATCATTGACTGTGAGCGCATTCTGCTGACTGAAGGGAACACGAGCTGAGATATGGACCAATCTCAAAGGATCATCTTGACTCCATTCAATTTATTTGAATGGAAAGATGAGATGGAGATATTGTTGAGAGTGAAAGGTCTCTATAGGGATACCATGGATATTGATGTAGATCCCAATGCAGCTGTAGAGAAAATCAAATGGCACAACAAGAGGGCTGAGGCCTATGGTCTTTTGTGTCTGAGTATTTCAAGAGACCTCCTCTTTCATCTTAATTCATTGACATCTCCTAATGAGGGGTGAGAGAATCTTGAAGATATTTTTGGAAAGAAAGATTAGATGAGAGGACATCAAATGGAGAATCAATTGATCTCCTTGATTCCCAGTAGCTTTGAATCATTGCAACTCTATTTTACCAAGTTTAAGGCCCTTGTTTTGCATTTAAAATAGTGTGGGATTGAAAAGAATCAGGAGAAACTAGTTTTGACCATTCTCTCAAAGCTTGGTCCCAACTATTTAGTGTTTTTTTCGACCTTCTATGCCACTAAATTGACAGCTAGAACCTGGAATATTCCTAAGCTTGTTGAGTTCATGGAATCCCTCACTCAGGAGCAAGATAAATTGGTGATGATTGGCACCATAAAACCTTCCAAAGACCAATATTTGGTTACTAGAGATTCGAATTTGGATTCAAAAAGAAATAAAAAATCTAAAAATACACCTGAGCAAAAGAGATATAAGGCAAAGTCTCAAGAGGAGTCCTCAGGATCCAAGAAGAACTGCCAGAAGAAGAATAACGAAGAAGAAATGCGAAAGTGCACATACTGCATTAAGGGCTATCATCTTGAGAGCTCTTGTATGAAAAATCAAATTCACATGTTGACCCAAGTCCTGGAGAATAACAACATCTCCCTTCCTGATTGCTCAAAGAAGAGGGCAGGAGGATCAAATTCAGAAGACAAGGAGAGATTACATGCCTTGGTTGTTGGCACATCAATCTCACCTAGCTTCATCATTGATTCTGGAGTTTCTAGACATATGGTTTCAACAAGGGATATATTTTCCTCTCTTGACATGTTGAAAGGTCGATCAATAGTTTTGGGAGATAACTCTCTGACTGACAGTATGGGAAAGGGTATGATTGATCTTGACCATGGTAATCTCAATAATGTGTTGTATGTTCCAGGTCTTGCATCTAATCTCTTGTCAGTGTATCAGATGAATCACACTGGGTCCCCAAACAAAGTCATCTTCTCCCCCAATGAAGTTGAAATCAGTGAGATTTCGGATGATAAAGTCATAGAAAAAGGTGTTGTTGATCACACTTCGAAGGTATACAAGTTTTCCCATTTTCTACCCTACTCAAATCCCTATGCTCTTCTTACTCATGTTAATGAAGAACACAAGCTTTGGCATGAACTATTTGGCCATATTAACTACAAATATATTTTTGATTTGAGTGACAAATATATGGTCATAGGGTTACCAAAGATCAATTTTTCTAAGGGAGTCTGTCAAGGTTTTATCCTAGGAAAACACCCAGAGCACAAGTATGAGAGAACCTCTGCACCCCTTGAGTTGATATACAGTGACATTGCTGGTCCATTCCCCCATATGTCCATGATTCAATCCAAATATGCACTCACTTTCATATATTCTTTTTCTAGGTATTGTTGGGTTTACCTCCTAAAGCATAAGTCTGAGGTTTTTGACCTCTTTAAAGTCTTTAGAGCCTCGGTTGAAAACCAATCTGTGAGGAAACTCAAGATCCTCATATCTAAAAATGGTGGTGAGTATGTAAAGTTTAAGTTCATCCAATATTGCAAAGATGTAGGTATATAGATGCAGCATTCTATTCCTTACACACCACAAAAAAATGGGGTTGTTAAGAGAAAGAACAGATCACTGAAGGAGATGGCAGCTTGCATGATGGAGGATAAAAATTTTCCACCAAAGTTTTGGGCCGAGGCTATAAAATGTGCATCCTATATCTAGAATAGGGTTCCACATAAGCATATTTATGGAATGACTCCTCTCTATGCTTGGATTGGGAACAAGCCAGATGTGACCCATTTTAGGATTTTTGGCTCAAAGGCTTGGGCTAGAATTCCAACTAAAAAGAGGAAGGCTTTGCAACCCCAAAGCCAAGAGTTCCTATTTGTTGGGTATTCTAAATATTCAAAAGGTTACAATATGATGAACTTAATCACTAGCAAGTCTTTCATTGAAATAAGTGTTCAGTTCGAAGAAGAGCCTTTAGCAACAGTTGAAGTTTGAGAGTCCTCTTCATCACCAAAACCATTGATTGTAAATGAAGAGACTAATGAGTTTGATGATTCTGATATGTCTGATAATGATGAATTAATTGAATATCCTAACATCCCTACACTACCAAAGTGGGCATCAAGGACCATTCATGCAGCTGGCGAACTAGATGGAAATCCTAATGACACTAGGAGGACTAGATCTCAATTTGAGAGTGCCCTTTGTGTGAAAGATCTACTCTTTTCCGAGAAGTGTTATTTGATGATAGATTCTGAGCCACAGACATATGAGTATGTAGTACATTATCCAATATGGAAAACATCCATGAAAGAATAATTCAACTTGCTCCAGAAGAACAACACATGGGAACTGGTTGATCTCCCCCCAGGGAGAAAGCTAGTGAAGTGTAAGTGGGTCTTTAAAACTAATTTTGCTGCTGATGGTTCACCTTTGAAATATAAGGAAATATTGGTAGACAAGGGATCTCTCAGGTACATGGTATTGATTACAATTAGACCTTTGCACCAGTGGCAAAGATGGACTCTGTAAGGCTTGCTCTAGCCATTGCAACTTTGAAGCAATGGGAGGTACATCACATGGATGTGAAGTGTGCCTTCTTGAATGGAGATATGAATGAATATATTTATATGCAGAAACTACAAGTTTTTTTTATCTAATCCATGTTTATTGTGTAGGTTAAAGAAATCATTGTATGGGCTCAAGCAAGCCCCTAGGGCTTGGTATGCCAAGATTGATGGCTTTCTGTTGTCACTGAGTTTTGTTCGATGCAAGTATGATCCTAATGTATATTTGAAGCTGATTCATGGTTATTTAATTATTATTTTTCTCTATGTGGATGGACTACTGATTACAAGAAGTTCAAAGAAATAGATTGCTTGCTTGAACGATGCAATGAACCATGCCTTTTCTATGACAGATTTAGGATTGTTCAACCAATTATTGGGTCTTGAAATTGCTCAATCCCAACATGGAATAAAGGTTCATCAGTAAAATTATGTTTCATATTTTCTCACCAAGTTCACCATGAAATATTTCAATCCATGCAAGACTCCATTCCTTTCAGGATTTAAGCTTGAGAAAGCAGGTTCTTCTCCTATGGTAAATAATACACTATATAGGCAGTTGATTGGGTGTTTTATTTATCTTACACATACTAGACTTGAATTATATTATGTAGTTAGTGTGGCTTTGAGATACATGGATCAGCCTCATGAGATCCATTGGAGAGCATCCAAGAGGATCCTAAACTTTGTTTAGGGAACAAGGACTCATGGGATTTTCTACAAACAAAATATGAATTAGAGATAGTTGGATTTACTTACAGTGATTGGGTAGGTGATAAAACAGATCGAAAGTCTACCTCAGTAAATGTGTTCATTCTTGCAGAAGGAACAATCATCTGGTCAAGTAATAAGTAGAGTGCCATAGCACCCTCATCTACAAAGGCAGAGTATAGAGGAGTTGTAAATGTAGCTACTAAATGTTTATGGTTGTAGGGGATACTTGGAGAATGTGGTTTTGAATTAGAGTTTTCAATAGTCATCTATTGTGACAATCAAAGCACCATCTAAATCTCCACTGATCGAGTTCAAAGGCAAAGAACTAAGCACACTGAGATCCATATGCACTATATCAGGGAACTTGTGCATGATGTTACCATTTCTCTACTCTACTGCGCATATTCAGAACAAGAAACAAATATCTTCACAAAATTATTCAGTAAGAAGACCTTCAGTAATCTCAAATCACTACTGGAGATTGCTGATCATGTGGTGAATAATGATTGATAACAATATTTCCAAAATTTTGTTTGATGTCCATGTTTAAGGGAGGATTTTCCCACTAGGTTTTTGCCTCTTTCCTTGGTTGTATAGACATGTAGTATGTAAAAGGGTGACTAATCCTTGTTGCTAGGACCTATAATTTTCTGATATTTACTCATAAAATCAAGATTAAGGGGGGGTTTTAGAACAATCAACCCATAGTTACCCATATTTGACATTAATTAAATCATTTTTGTCTTATTCCTAGATTCCTAGACTCCCTCTCTATGCTAATTGACTTCCACATGTTCCTAGAATTCAATGCTTGCTAAACTGGGTCATGGAGCACTTTGGAATCATCTTGGAAACATATTTAGAAATTATTATTTATTCCCGGTTCCTTAAAGTGCATATCTATTTTTTCTGAAAGCTGCCTTGCTTTACATTAGTTTTATGGCATAAAGGAAAAGATAGTCTAGGGGAACTTGCCTTGTTTTTTGACCACATCATCCTCCTTCATTTTATCCAAAAAAAATAATGAATGAGTTGTATTTCCACCACTTATTAGCTTTCCCACTTTATTTAGCTAATTCGTGAGGATCTTCATAGATTTGGAAAGTCCTTTTGGCACCTATGGGGGATTTGACTTGATTTAGTAAGCCTGCTTTTTGACCATTCGCATATAAACCTAGTGATTTAGAATATATCATGTAATTATATATTTGAGCATCCTATTACTTCATATGGTTGGTTAATGTACACTTATTCAATACAGGATTAAGTTATGCTCCAATTTTAGTCTCTTTTTGTGTGAATTTTGCATGTTTAATTATCAATTTTGTGAGTGTAATTGATCTATCACTTGGGTTAAATTTCCATGGAATTCCATGGGATATTAATTATAAGTTAATATATATAGCAAAGTGCACAAATGTTTAGGATGTATCGAGCATATCCATAGGTTCCAATCGTGTCCATTTGTGCACATGAAGCAAGGAATGGGATAAAAAAGATGAGAATGCACAAATGGAGAAGGTATATATTGAATATTGTGGATTTCTAATCCTATCCATTCTCATTGAAGTACTTGCATAGGAGATAATATGAGATCATGTGAAAAACTAAGATCTTTCAAACAATTTTCTGTTATCTCGTATGGACCATTTGCACTCACATATATACATGAGAGATAGATGGAAAGGCCTCAATTCAAATCACTGATATTTGATTGAGAATATTTTCAACTATCCATGATGACAGTCCACACTATGGTGATTGTACTTTCCTCCAAAAAGACACACATTGCACCAGTAGTGAAAATCGCCCACGCCGATAAAGGAAATCCTGCCCATTCATGTTGAGGTCATTTCTTCACCGCCAAAGTGACACTGGAAGGTTAATTTGAGATCTATGATTCATTGGAAGGTAAGAGTTTTGTTTGTTAAATATCTGATCACCAATCAAAAAAGGAATTTGTTGCACCTCCAACTCGGATAGACCACTGCTTCCACCCTAGTCACCCAAGAATGAGGCATTAATGTGCACAAATGACAAATTTAATGGTTTTTGATCATCATATAAATTATTTTGAAGCAATCCCTAAAGAATTTTCATTGAAGAACACTTATCATCACTATGTTATTTTGCTTTAAAACCAATAACAAGTCCCTATCACCTTCGAATATTGAACCAAAATAGACCATCACTATACATAGAAGCCAGTATTTCATCCTCACTTCGAGTTGGGTAAGTCATCACCAAATCCTCACTATAATTTGGAAATTATTTTGCAAATTTGCATGATTTTCTTGTGAATACCCTTAAGAATCTCTCCCTATAAACTAATTTTCCTTGCATAATCATTTATAAGTCTCTGGAATCTCCTCCTCCCAAACCATTTCTAGAAACTTTTAAGCCAATGATGTGTCCTCTTCTCAACATGTTGATTTCATCAATGAGCGGGATTCCATAGAAACTCCCTAAACCACAAAATGTACACCCAAACAATTGATAGAATATTTTTATGGGAAATTCCTATCCTTGGACTCTTTTACCAAGATATGGTGCTTTGGTTTAACCAAACATCTTTTCCTTGACACATTTTTGTTCATTGAATTCATTCAATTGTGTTCCAAAAATTTCAACTCAACCATCGCCTCCATCACTACAGATGATGGACAAACTATTTTATTCCAAATCACTAGTATTTAGTGTCTCAAATGTTAGGAACCAACACGATAAATGAGATATTATCTCATGGCATACAAGCAACCATATATAGGTGTGAAATTTGGATTGTACAACATCACAACCAAGGGTTTTATTCATGTGAAAACCACCTAGATCTAGATTAATTATCAATTCTTATATTTATTCTAGAGATAACATGCAATAAGAGAATAATTTGAGAGATAAACTGGAGAAACCTCTCTAGATTATATTTCCATTACTATAAATATTGAGGAAAAACCAATACAATATATAGGAATTATAACATGTAATAACTTGGGTAAATAACATGGGTGAAAAAATACCATGGGTATCTCACATTAATGTTGGATTATCTTGACTAGTTCCCCCAATCTATGACATTGTTCCATGTGCAAATCCAAGTAGTAGCCATAATGAGGTGAAATGAACCTATATGGACCATGAAGTGGTTAGGATAGTTAACAAGTGTGAAAGGAACCATCACGAGAGCACTAGAGGTGGTTTAGTGGCTTGGTTTTGGACCATTAATCATCAAATTGGCCAAATCCTCAAGAGGGTGCACTCATTCTCCTTCAAATAGGGAAATGCAATAAATACCCCATAAATGTAGCATAGAGGGGAACATTGACTCCATAGAAGAAGGAAATGAGTGGGTAAGTGGAAAAACAAGCTTTTATGGCATAACCACTACTCTAAGTGGGTCAAATGTGGACAAAATATTAGTCCAAGACACTATACTAGGAACTAGAACCATTTTCACATGGAACAACTTACTCTAAATGCTCGGAACCTTATACAAAGACCATTAACCAAGGTATAGATGGGAAATATGTTCCAACACCCCTCCTTAAGCAAAAAAATTTGTGAGCAATTGTTGAGGGTCCAAGTAACAAGGATTATGGTCACCCTTTACATTATTGATCCATATGAACTGAGGAAAGAGGAAAAAACACATGGGGAAAATCCTCCCTAAAAAGTAGACATGAAAGAGAAACTAAAATCTATATACACTCCAAAATAAATGATTATGTCTAGAGGAGTCTTCTTCTTGGGAAGAAGTGGAATGTGCTCAACCAACTTAGGAATGTGTATAGATGCATGATGAATCCTGGGACCATGTAGAATAATTGAAATGCACTGATAGTAGAGAGACGGATGCTCTTCATACTTGCGCTTCGAACTAACTAGGGTGCCATGTCCAAAAGAGACTTTAAGTGCTTGGGAATGAGTGAAGGATTCTCTTCATACTTGAACTTTGAACCAACCAAGGTGCCATGTCCAAAAGAGACTTTAAGTGCTTGGGAATAAGTGACCCCAAGTGAATCATAAGGCTCATGAAGAATCAACTTCAAAAGAAGGTTGTAATCAGCTCCTAGAAGGTGGAACAAGAGTTCCAATTGTTCCATTGTGATGGCTAAGGTTTCTCCATATTCAAATTAACTTGAATAAATTCTACTAGTCATGGAAGAGGAATACATAGGAAGAAAATGAGTGTGAAGCAATGACAGATCTTCACTTGAATTCCAAACTTCTCCTTAACCATCTTTCAAACCAATACTTTAATGTGAAGAAAACCCATCTTCTAGAGAAGGCTCGCCAACTAGAAATCCATCTTCATCATTCGTAATAGAAGACATAGAGGAGAAAGACATGCAATATATATCTACTTCTTCTTCTTCATTTCAAACAACTTATTGATAAATGCACAAGGTCAAGACCTTCGAAGGGAGAACACATAAGGAGGTTCCCATTTTCTTGTTCTCCATATAGCTCATATCATCTTTCTGCATGCTAAGAGATTTATGTAGATTTCTCCAAAGATCAGATGGTAATTCAACATAATCAAGGAGATAATGCATTCTAGGAGGTATTTCTAGACACATAGTTCCATAGGCTCTATCAAAATCATTAATCCAATCACACTTCTCTTCATAGGACTCTAGCTCACTCACAACACCAATGGAAAAATCATAGAGACATTTTCTCTTGAGATATGCACACATTTAGGCTTCCACTCAGAATAGTTGAATGGAGAAAGAAGAGGAACTACTTTTGAATCCATGAAGTTGTTGTAGGAACTTGCAAACAAAAACTGTCAAGAAAAACTAAGAAGAATGCTTTTGAATTAGACTAGCTTTGATACCATGTGAAAGTTGGCTTGCACAACGCCACAACCAAGGTTTTGAGTCATGTGAAAACCACCTAGATATAGATTCATTAGCAATTCTTACTTATAGCTATTCTATATATAGCATTAAATCAGAGAAGAATTTGAGACATAAACTAGAGAAACCTCTCTAGAGTATATTTCCATTAGATTACATATTGAGAAAAAACTAGTACAATATATAGGCATTATCACATGCAATACCTTGGGTAATACCACGGGTAACAAAATACCATGGATAGCTCACATTAATGTTGGCTTATCTTGACAAATTCCCCCAATCTATGACATTGTGCCAACTTCCAAGTGTAACTCCAAGTAGTGGCCATAATGAGGTGAAATGAACCTAGATGGACCATGAATTGGTTAGTCTAGTCAACAAGTGTCAACGTAACAATCATGAGAGCACTAGAAGTGGTTTAATGGCTTGGTTTTGGACCATCAATGAGAAAACTAACCAAATCCTCAAGAGGGCACACCCAAACTCCTTAAAACAAGGAAATGCAATAACTACCCCATAAATGTAGCATAGAGGGGCGCATTGACTCCATAGAACAAGGAAATGATTGGGTAAGTGGAAAAACAAGATTTTATGGCATAACCACTAGTCTAAGTGGGTCAAATGTGGATGAAATATTATTCAAAGACACTAGATTAGGAACTAGAACCATTTTCACATGGAACAACTTACACTAAACACTTGGAACCTTATGCAAATATTATTAACCAAGATCTAGATGGGAAATATGTTCCAACAATAAGAAGATGGGCCTGGTTATCTAAGGAGAACTCTTCACATGCCTCAGATACAATAAGGGAATATAGTAGATTCCATCTTCCCCTTGGATATTGAAAAGTTTCATGGCATTGGATCAACATATCTTCATTGGTTTTACCATATTTTTGGGATAAGAAAGTGACAAAGAATTGTATTAGGAGATGGTGGCCATAAATGATGGCTTCAATTCTTGCAACACACCCATATTTGATTATGTTGAGGATGAAACTCCAAGAATAAGGAACCAATTGATAGAGGTCAAGGTCATGGGATTTTTCAAACATGATAGTGAAGGGGATGGGAAAATACCCCTAGAACTGCACATTCGTTATCCCCCCAAAGAGGTAGTCAACTACGAAAATTCACTCCCAATAATGCAATCTATGGGTTACAATCTTGAGCAAGGTTTAGGGAAAGAAGGAAAAGGCATCATAGGGCCTATTTAAATTGAAAAACAAGTGCCTAAATTGGGGTTGCGAGTCAATGTGAATACAATGAGGGGTAAGAGTACGGGGTTACATGAAACCTTCTAGAAAATTCCTCATAAAACAACCCAAAAGGAGCTTGTAACAAAAACATATCGTACTCTGGATGTGCCTCCTGGTTTTTTAACTGAGAGAATCTCTTGAGGAGCTAGACTGTGAAATTGTAGAACAATCCAAACTAGAGGAAGATTTGTTGGTCAAAGAAGTAATAAATGATCCCATACCCATTGAAACAAGCATACAAGGTTGACCACCTTCTAGTGAATACCCCCTAAAACACACTAAAAGGAGCTTGTAACAACTAGATTTCCTACTCTTGATGTGCCTCCTAGTATTTTAGCAAAGAGAATCTCTTGAGGAGCTAGATTGTGAAATTGTAGAATAAGAAAAACCAAAGGTAGCTCCGTTGGTGAAAGAGGCAGTGAATGATCCCATTCCCATGAAACAAACATACAAGGTTCAACACCTTTGGCTCTAGTGATTATCGCAATTCAATCTCATGAAAGAGAATAAGGCTCAATTAAAGGAGTTGCATAAAAGATCCTAGGAGAGACCAAATCCTTAAACATAGAGGATGTCCTATAGAAGGAAATTGAGAAGTTCAATAGTTACTTGTTAAAAGTGATCAGTGAATCTTCATGGGGTGAGAGAGGAAAGATGATGATACAACTGAGGATGAACTAAAAAATAAGAAGGATCGGTTGGATACCAGAGAAGCTGGGAAGAAGGTAAAAAAATCCATTCAAAAAGATACCTTACCTCTACTAGACTCCTTACAAATATTGTAATAGTATGGAGAGGCTTCTAAAGGAGAAGGTGAAGAGTATCCTAACCCTTTTCTTCCTTATTTTAATTCTAATTAATTTTTATTTTTTTATGGCCTCTGGGGGTACTTCTAACATGCATCTAAGAAACTCAACACCATAAAAAACACAACAAACAACTTGGGAAAAGGTTGTGCATCTAATAACCATCACATACCCTTTGGAGGTTTTGAAAAGGGAACATGAAAGGAGAACAAAGGCTTATAAGGGATTACAGGACACACAAATCCTAGAGTCAGAAGCTCAAATTGGAATGTTGTATAAGTATGATCCCATGAATCAACAATTTTAATAACCACTTTGGAGTCCCTCACATAGAAAAAGTATAAATACCTACAACATGATGAATGGAGGACTCTCCAAGTGACACTAGAGGCTACAAACATGCATGAAAATATGAATTTTCAATGGAACATGAAACAAGCGTAATTTTTTATACCAATTACATCCAAGCTATTCCCACATTAAATGAACAAAAAGAAAGAAAATTCCTTCCTAATCAAGAATCTGTTTTGGAATGATAGAGTACAAAGTATGGAAAACGAGAACAATAGGACACATAATTCTATGGTGGCTTTAGGAAAGAACACAAGGGTCAACTGAAATGATTTCCTTGTTAGATAAAAAGGAAAAAAAGGATCAAAGAAATAGAAAATTTCCAAATTAATGAGTGCCTTCCAGTTACCCAACAAATGCTAGAAGAACAACATAAGCTCATGTAGAGCTCAAATTTTTAATAAGAGAAAATTCCTCTTTGATAACTGAGAAGAGCATAAATCAAGAGACAATAACAATGTTGTAGGAAGAGGAGAGAAGCACTATAGATTTGAACTTCAAACTAGATGAGGCTAACACTAGGATTGATTATTTGACAAATAAACTTGCATATGCAAGAGGGAAAATGAGTGCACCTCCTTCTAGTGGCTAGTCAACAGTTTGGGTGGAGACCATATCTACCTTTGAGCAAAAGGTCGAGCAATTAGAACAAGTGTTATAGCCAAAATAAACACTTCTCCATCTATCACAACAAATGACAAAGAACACGTAATATATCGACTATTTGTTCTTGCAAAGGACAATTATGGATTGAATAGCCTTTATTTGACCTAATTTTATATGGTATTGATTATTTAGTCAACCATGTCCATTCCCATTCACCTTGAAAGTTATAATTCATCACAAGAGAATATTCATGCTGAATGGTTATGCAAGAGGTGGATTCAGTTGTTATGTTCCTTTCATTTTCCCATGAGTTCAATAAAAAGTTACATTCACATATTTCACATACTTTATAGTGAATCATCCACTAGTTTCTCTTGGTTCAGGTGTGAATTACCTAAAAAAATATGAAAAATAAATAAAATTTCAAATTTGAGGAAATTATGGTGGTCTTGGTAACCACCTTTCGAGTACAACCTCCCCAACCTATCTCCACTAACTATAAAATAAAGTGAGTTAGACTAAATGGAGGGACCCTTTTCTATAGTAAAGTTATGTTAGAGTATTAGGATATCATATATTCCCTTTTCCCTTTCTATTGATGATCACCATTGATCCTATGTATTGATATGTTTATGTTATTTCCCCCAAATAGTTTCAAACCTTGTGCATGTGGATATTTGGTGGGATTTGTGGATAACTTGAGTAGGAGAGACTTTGAGATCCAGTTTTAGATAAGTTTCCCAACAAAATATGGTAGGGATAGTGTTATCCTTAAAGTTTTCACTAGAATATAATAGTATAAAGTTTAAGAACCTCAATTGATCATAATCATAAGTGGGAATAAATCATGGATAATTTGACTAAGATTTAAAGGTTGGGAAAGAGTTTATATTTATTACAAGACTTCATGGATTACAGGAAGTCAAACTTGCTACTAGACATGATAAATGTATAATAAAGGATAGAGGAATAAAATGACACAAAAATGAAATACAGAGGTGAACTATGCTAGATAAGTCTTCATATACAAGGAATGAGTATTTAGTAAACATTAAAATTTATATTAATGCATAAGAATAATTTAAATGAACTCCTCAATTGAGGGAAAATGCAATGATGTTTCATTGCACAAGAATCCATCAATCATGGACAATTTCTGATGCTACAAAAATTCTATTTCATTCAAATGAGAAATAAGTACAATATGGAAAACACACAAGTTTTTACAAATTGATAACAAAACTATCAAGAGTCTTTGGAAATGTAATATTGCAATAATCTTCGCTAAAAAATTGCATACAAATTGACATAGTCTTGGTACCAACCATACCATCCTAGAAATTTCTTTGAAAAATGAATATACCTTATCCCTTCTCAAGTATTAAGATGTTACTTTTATAATTTTCATTTCTTCAAATTCTTTTTGGAAATGTGGATTTGAATGCTAATTTGCTTCCTAGAAATCCTAGATCTGCTCTGATCAAATCTGGAACTGGTTTTGAAGACAAGGATATTTGGAGAAGACTCATCACTTCTTTCTTTAGCTTGCTCAAATTATCAAGGAGGGAGATAGATTTGATCCCCGATCGAAATGATGAGGTGGATGCTCCATTGAATGGGAATTTTTATAGGAAATTAAAATTTGAAAAAAAAAAGAAAAATATATTTCAAGTATCCACGCACAACAAACAAAATAAGGGAATCTGGGACACAATTATTTCCCTTTTTATTAAGATCAACACCATAGTAGAGAATGGATTCCCATATTCCTATGTCCTTAGGATATTTTTATGAACCTCTTGCTAAGATCTTATTTCTACCAGATAAATATACCTTTCCTACTTCCTTTGAGGCCCTAAATCATCTAAAATCCTCTATCAACTTGACAACACTATTGAAATTCCTAGTTATAAATCTAGGGGATCTCAACTATATTGCTCAATCTTAGTTGCAAAAATATTTCAGAATATTAATAATTAGCAAAGGGTAACTCAATAGGATTGGGTTTCCATGCATGCATTTAGGGACTTCATCTAGAAAATACAACGAGGTAAATTCACAAAACAAGCATGGGAGTCCTCCCAAGCTCCAATGGGGGAACATGTATATGCTAATGTACTCTTAAATTTGATCAATAAATGGGGGATGATTTAAAATCATAGCTCAACAAACACTCATTCATTCCTTCAATAAGTCAACACATCTAAAGGATTCCTACAAAAGACATAGTCATCACTTAGACCAGAAGGGTATAAAAATGAAAACGAAAGAAAAAAAAAAGAGGTTCACTCATTTAGATACAAGAAGATGCCAAATTCCAAGAAAATTTGTTTAGCGATCTCCAACATTGTCCTTCCTTTTATTCATATCTCTCTTTCTTCCATATAATTAGATCAAAGAACTTATTTTGTTTAGCAAAAGAAAATAAGCTCATGGAAGAGATCATTGAGCCCCAATTGATGTATTTATTATTGTAATTAAATAAGAATAAGAATACACTTGATATGAAACCTGGGTCAAGGGGATTCACTACTTGTGTTCAAGGAAATAGTGTCTCATATATGTTCTGTAATTCTCTCTTTGTTGATGTTGCTGTCGGAGAAACCACCGTATCGAAATGACCGAGTCGACGTTTCGGATCCATATCAGGTATCCTGAAGATGGATCCTGATATGGATCCGAAACGTCGACTCGGTCATTTCGATACCGTGGTTTCTCCGACAGCAACATCAACAACTGACCACCACAGAAATTTGGCAACAAAAATTCTCTCTTTAGTGGTTGAAATGTCTGTATTTTGTCACTTGAATCAACAAATCTACAATTACTGTTCCCACTGGATTTTCTATATATATTAAATTTAATTTAATGGAAATATTGTTAATGCTTTGTTGTTGAATGGATTTTTGGATATTAGATATTATTTGTAGATAAATGGGTCATTATTAAGGTGCCCTTGTTGTTCCTTATCTGAGTTATGTTTCCTTTAAGATTTCTATGTCCCCCTCTTTAAAATACAATTCAATGTTACTTTTAGCATCTAAGGTCAATTTTATGCACCACATATCTTGGATGTAAATCTAGTGAAAGTTTACAAGAAAATATATAGGTACATAGGGGGGAAAACTAGGAATTACCACCTCTAAGTTATCTTACCCTCCTTTTTCCTAGGGACTGACTCAATGGACTAAAGTGGTGTAGGAGTAGTGCAATCTACACAAGTCTTCTTAGCATTGTAACTATTTGAAAAATGTCAGTTGTTCATACATGATATATCCATTATCTGAGAAGACAAAATAATAATTTTTTGAGGGGTACAACTTGAGGGGAAATAGGGAGGACTAGTTCCATTGCTGAGAATGAGTTATTTCATGTTAAAAATCACAAATTAGTATCTCCTGTCTTTGTTAGAGAAGAAATATATCATAGAACACAATAAAATTACTTGTCTTGTCATAAAAAGCATTTTAATGTCTGAGAATTTATGCTACAAGAAATGTTATTTTGCTTCTAAGAGAATTAAGTGTATATGAGCTTATCCTTAAAATAAATATTAAGAAGAATCTTTGATTGATGACTCCATTTGCTATATAGATTCCATTCGGGAGAAACAACCATCTATCAAGAAAGTTGGACTTTAGATCCATTGTAACCAAGTCCTATGATAAGGGAAAGCTTGCTTCCTCTTTGATAGACCTTGAGTGAGTATGGAGAAACAAAAAAGGATCACATATTATAGTTGCTGCAAGGTATCCATATCACCACACTGCATCACCAATTATCTCTAAGGATATTGAGCATCCTTTGATCCCAATCCAACCCGAGTAGGATACCTCATCTATACAAACTAAATACACTCATTTATAGAAATATTCACAATTGATAGACTTATCCTGATGTCCTTGTTTTTTTTA
This sequence comes from Pseudotsuga menziesii, assembly GCA_001517045.1. Lineage (NCBI taxonomy): Eukaryota > Viridiplantae > Streptophyta > Pinopsida > Pinales > Pinaceae > Pseudotsuga > Pseudotsuga menziesii. Next base: position 641,305 of record LPNX010706218.1, on the reverse strand, counting down.
TCATTAAGGGAGGCTTAAAACCCCATTCACACATCATTTTTCCCTAGGAGACAAATATATTTTCCCTCACTCTCCTTGTTACATAGAATCCTCCACTTCTAGTAAAATATTGGTTTATCCTAATGTATAGGTATTTATACAATATAATACTCAACTCAATTTCCATAACTATTACCAATCTTGCAACCCAATGGTTAACCCTATCATGGTAGGGAAAATCCACCTAATCCTTAGTTGGAAGCCAAATTCAAGCTGTTGGGTTTTCCTCTGATAGAATGACTTGGAGATTTAGTATAAGGGTACTTGAAGGTGGTACCTAAGTTTAATGGGGAAAATGGGGTCATTGCTGAGGACCAACTCTCTCCTTTTTTATGATTAAATAGACAAAATTTCAATTGAGGCTGATGTTGTTTTCTCTAGAATGTTTGCACATTCACTAGAAGGCGAGGACAAAAAATGGTTCAGAAACCTACCCAATAACTCTATAAATTGTTGGGTACGAGTCATATAAAATTTCATGAAGAAGTGGGGATTAACGAAATATAATAAACATTGTATAACATAGTTCAACTATCTGAAGAGAAAGAATGGGGAAACCATCACAACAAGATTTTAACCCAAAATCGGACGACATTCGACAAAATCTAATGTTTTGTAGGATTTAACTTTCAAATTAGGAATTTAGTCATATTTTGACACAAAGTTTCGTTAGATTTTTGACCCCTAACTTTGGCACTTCATCGTATTTTCGACCATTAGCTTCGTCAAATTTTCGAACTTCAATGTCATCAAGGAGATTGAATTGTGTGGACCTGTCCACTCAAAGTCCATGTGGATGGTTGAGAGGAACTTGAAATTTATGAAGGGTTTGATTAGACAACAAGCACATACCAAGGGTTCTATGATGGAGGGATATTCAATATACCAAAACATGTTGTATATTAGTGGAGATCTTCCTAATTTAGCGTCAAAGATCAATTTACATCGCATTTGTGATCCCGATCCAATAACAATTTTGAAGGGGAGTACCTGCAGGGGAAAGGTAGATCGAGGAAGGTGAAAGGTAATTATTAGCTAGGGGATATTAATTGATATAATACATTTTACTATAGAATTTTATGTAGATATATCATACTTATTCTATTTTTATATTCAATATATTGCATCAATTAAGAGCGTATACTTTGTTAAGATAATTTACATTTGTATTGAATTTTAAATTTTATTGTCATCAAGAACTTGGTTGAGAGTTGGATGCAATTCATATATATATCACAAATAATATTGATTGGATGAAGGTATGGATTGAACAATGCGAAACATTTGGTCATGGAATATCATGGGAGGGTGTGGCTTCATTGGTTAAAGAGGCACATTGCAATGGAGATACCAATATTACACAAAGGGAAATCGAATTAGCATATGATTTAAAAGATAAGAAGGAAAGCATATTAATCAACCACTCTATTTATTTTTGCAAATTACATATTGATGTAAATGTTGATTTTTTCCCTGTATGGCATCAACATGCACTTAATCATAAATATTATATCATTATGTAATATTTTCGTGTATGGCTTTTTGTAGGTAAAACACCATAAGGATATGGTGTGCAATGGCTATATATATCACATCAAAAAGTGGGATGAAACAAAGATACATCATATTGTGGGATATCTATAGTCTTTGAGGTGACTAATGTTTCCTCTAGAAGTGATAGGCATCCAAACCTCTCAAAAAATCGATACTATGTGTATATGGAAGATATTATTCAGTGTAACTTTAACTCCTTTAAGGTAGTTCTGTTTGTTTTCAAATGGTACAAATTACGATTGAATTAACATGATCCCAATAGAACTATTATTTAACATGATAATGGATTTACCAGGGTAAATACAAGTTTGTTTGATCTAGGAACAAATACCTATGTTCTTCCAAGCCAATGTGAACATGTATTTTACTCTGAGGTTCTAGGTAAAGCAGGTTGGCCATTTTTTGTGAGACATGATCTAAGGGGAAGGACGATAAATTATAACCTAGAGGAAGGTAATGAAGAGGGTTTGAATGAAGAAGACAATGATGAAGATCATGATCAACATGAGTTAGATGATCATGTTCTAGAAGAAGATGTTGAAGAATTAGTTGAATCAGATGATGTAGCAGACAATGTCTATGAATATGATATCAATGATGACATGATGATCATAATTGAATTAGATGATGATTATGATATGTACAATCCTTACAATGTTGAATCTGAATCTGATGATATAGATGATGAATTGGATGAAGAAGATGATGAGTTCTATTGAAGTGTATGAGGTATGCAGTAATTTCTATAATCTATATATTTTGTTTGAATATTGCGATACAAATATTGAATTTTATTGGTACGTGTAAATTTGGCTTGGATTGAAATTTGACATGGTTATACCTAATGCATGAATTGATGGCATGAGAGGGTTTCTAGACTCAAACATGACTGAATCTAACAATTAGAGATAGTTCTAAAATTTGGCATGGTCATGATCATGAATAACATCATTATAATCATCATCATCATCATCATAATCATCATGGTCATCATCATCATCATTGTTGCGACATAATTAACATCATCAAAATCATCGTCATTTTCATCATCATCATGATCATAATCATCATCATCGTCATCATGATATTCAACATTTCATATTCAACATTTCATATGACATCAACATCGTGATCACCATATTCATCATCATCATCATCATCATAACTAGTAACAACATCATAATCATCGTCATCACCATTGCCATCATCATCACCATCATCATGATCATCTTCATCATCATAGTCATCATCATAATCATCATCATCATCATCATCATCATCATCATCATCATCATCATCATCATCATCATCATCGTGATCATCATCATCATCATCATCATCATTGTCTTCGTGATCATCATCATCGTCATCATCATCATCATAATCATTGTCATCTTCACCTTCATCACCATCTTCATATTCATCATCATCATCATTGTCATCGTCAAACATGGATGAAACTTGAGGTTCCTATAAAATATTGTTACTTCACCTTTTAAATGATCATAACTATCATCATCATAACTAACATCATCATAATCATACTTCCTACACTCATATAAATTAAATTATGGAGAGGTAAATGATTGTTTTATTTTCACATTTATTTAAATATAAAAAATCAGACCAAAAACTGATCGAATGAGGCATATTAATCCAGTAGTAAGGGATGAGGAAATCTCATAAATAAGGGCTTCCTAGAAGGTATGGACATAAAAAATGAGTGAATTGGGACCAATTGTTTGAACATTACCACATTATGAGTTCTTATTTCCCTCATATATTCTATGAATGTCTTATTTGTGCAATATTAGACATGGTTGAGATAGTTGGAGGGTGGTTTCAAGGTGTTACGCCAAAAGAACAACTTTACCGACCATTCAATTTAGAGAATTTTGGTGTTTCTTATATATTTTATGCTTTTTCCAAGGAACATGCTCCTTTCCTTCCTTAAGGAAATGTGTGTATGCCTTCAAAACCATGTTTTTTCAATGGATTTTGCAATAGATTGAGTTGGTAACTTGTATTGAGGAGGGACCATCAATTATGAAGGACTCTTATATATGATTTAACACCTATAATAGCTATTAAGAACTCTTCATATGACATTAAGGAATATTCGTATGGAATTAGGGACATTTAGAGGTCAATTAGGGAAATATGGATGCCATTAGGGGTTCTCTGATTCCATTAACTTCACCCAGATGCCATTAGGATCATAATTAGGGTTCCATTAGGGTCACTAAAGTTCCAATTAGTGTTATAACAACCAGTTGTTCTCTAACTCTTCATATCTTCTTCATTTTCCTTGCAATTATCTATTTGTAGCTCTCCTTTAGTATCTCCATGCCATTTCTTCAACTTAGAACAACATTTTCATCTTCTCTAATCCTTTTTTCTCACTTATTTTTCTACTCAAGTTTCAATCATATTGTGATACCAAGTGGTGTAACGAGGGGAACAATGATCTTGATTCTACAACAAATCTAGAAATTTAATATAATAGCTTGCTACACATAAATATTAGAACAAAGATAAAACCTACACCTTGAATTCTAAATAACTTACCTTACCCATAAAAGAAAAATTCGATCACACAATCACAAGAGAATATATTTACTCATTCTCATTAATTAAAGTATGAATACACTATAGAATCACAATCATAACTCAACAGTTTATTATGGTTCAATAGAAGACTCTCTACAATGTTAAGATTTAGTCTCTAAATATTTGAATAGCGTATGGGAAAATAAATAATTAAAAGAACATAAATAATAAATAAAAAAAATAAAATGATACATAAAAAAAATAATAAAAAATAACATATAAAAAATTAAATAAAAAAAATAAAACAAAACATATTAAAATAAACATTTAAACTAATTATAAACAAATAAAAAAATACATAAAAAATAAATAAAAAAAACATTAAAAAAAAACATAAAAATGAAAATAAACATATACATTGATTTTTCACTTACCTCGACCATCTAAGTCCCCTCCCACGCGTTGCATTTTTCACTTCCTGGTCTCCCTCACAGAGCCGGTTCCTTCACGGGTTGAGTTCCCTCGCAGAGACAGTTCCTTCACTTCTTTGCTCTATCGATTTCTTCAGTGTTATTCCTTCACGGATTTGACTGGACAGAGTTTACTGCAATATTCTCTGCACAGGTTTGTGATTGACCCACCATGTCTGGTTTCAAGACTTCATTGTGAATGGTGCTAAATTAACTGCAAATATGTCTTTAGTAAGTACAAATTTCTATCCCTTTTTTCAACTCCATTTAAGAAATTACAGCTATGAGTGCGGGAGTGATGTAGATATTAGTTTTGGGAAAATGGAACATTTCAATAGTATAGCTAATGCAGGGATATTCAATACCCATTCTCTATCTCTTCAATTATTTGAATCTTATCTACTTTCTCAAGCGTTGCGTGGGAAAATTTGCGTGTGCAAGCACTTAGGTTGTGTTGGTCAAATATCTGCATTACCCAAACAACTGTATTCTCAATACACTAACATGTTACTATGCCAACCTGAAAGTAGTTGAATCAAGAAGATTGTTCTCGAGATACCTTAATTAAATAGTGCCACAGCTTGCTTTCAATGCCCATTTAGTTATCTATCCTGAAACGACCACCCTTTATAACCCCATGTTCAATTTTATTTCCTCCATAATGGCCTCCACTCTAGCCATAATGGTCTTTCCATAGTATGTCCTATTTGGTCTTATTCGAGAACCATGGCGAACCCATGAGTGGGAAGAACCTATCTATTAGCACTAATAGGTGACTATGCCAACCTGAGTTTCCCACCATCCTCATCTACTTCCAATGACATCTTCAATTCCCATCGTCTTCAATCCAAAATACAGACGGTGGGCACATTTGCAAACCCTACTCAAACCTATCAACACTACTTCAAACATTCGATTCCCATTCAATCTATTGAATTCACCATTACAGTCTCATTCTCATCAAATTTGTCTGTAAATATGAGTCTTTCCACAATCCTTCAATAAATCCCATGATTATAATTAAACTAAAACTTTTAATAAAGAATAATCCTTACTATACTTCAAATGCATATGCATAGCCTGCAGGTGGTTAAGTTGTTCCTTATGTCAAATAGAGAAGCGTATAATGCCTCCGATTGTTTTACATGCAGACTTGGATACTGGTCACATAGAGTTAGTATCCAATAACTACTTAGAGCAAGTGTTATTTCCAAATACACAGTATTGATAGGAACAACACAAATTCACCAATATCCCTTTATCAAAGCTTCATAGATCTCCCAAATCACAAATCGAGTTCACCACTTGAATTACATAGTTCATAATTTCTGTATCTTTCATTCAAATTAGATATGCATGTACTCACGGTATTTCACCTAAATAGACCGTCTTCTCATCAAGGTTTATGCATAGTTAAATTAGTCCACAAAACATTCATCAAAGCTCAAATACGTTCACATAACAATTGATGAATCTTTCTTTTCATTCATTAATTAAAACTGTATAAAATTCAAAGACCTTGACTTAGCATCTGAAATTCCTACTCGTCTACTATGGCCTCATACAATCTGTTTGGTCATCTTTCTCCCTCCTATCCTCTCATGTGCATAGGCTCAAATTGTATCTTCTAACAAATTGATCCTCTATCTCGTACACTAACTAACTTCCAGAAATTACTGATTGTTTCCTACTAACAAACAAACTACTCCTAAAAATAGACATTTCGAAATTATCACATTAGTGATTCACACAACATATCCTTATTTACAAGCACCTCTTTTTAAGTGCCTCCTTATCTATTTGAGACATTCCATGATCTATGGAATTGATTACATAATTCATTGTTTAGATGGGCACTTCAACTAATTGAAAACTTCTACACCCTAATCTAGAAACTTTAACATTTATACAAACATTTTACAAAGAACCCACTTTTGGGAATTGGTCAAAACCCTAAGGTTTGACTTACATTTCAAATCGCCTCATGGATTAGATGATCCTGCATCAATAGTAGTAGATAATGATTCCAAATTGGGATGGTCTGATCCAAGTGACAATGGGAACCCACATGTACTGAAAACCTTCCTCATCTCATGTTGATTTGATGTAGGTGTAATAAATGAATACAAAATAGGAAACCATTATATTCACTACTTAGGTTTCATTTCCATTGCTCATTTTTTGGGTACACATTTGTCCAAAATTAACTTAGTGTTGTCCAAATCTATATTATGGATGATTTGTGACTTCCAGGTGTAATTATCATTCTCCAAACACTGCCAAAACATACCAAATATAAGGGTCAATGTGATGACAATATTTGGTTGCAATACTAGGATGAATTAAGGTTATTTGACATGCCCATTTGACTTCCTAGAATACTTGACTTAGGTCTCTAAACATGACCAGATCTGGTACTTATCTTGACTACTATTGTTATATGGGTGGAAAGGTCCCAAAACTTGCTCAGGACCAACCACAATGCTACTATACATGAAACTATGCTCAAGAATCACACCCAAAACTACGAATTTGGGCTATTTAGGGTTGGTTAAGTACCTGTAAGTCCCCCAAATGTGCCCATAATTACTCAGTTTTGGGGATGGTTTCATCTTTATGGTTGCATGACTGATCAGTTCACCAAAAAGTGCCTCCTCATGCCCCAAACTGCTGATGGGGTGTTTGTTATTTTCTCAACAGACACATCATCAAAAGAACAAGGAATTGCATACTTTCAGTGTTTAATGATCAGAGAGCATGTTATATTTATTACATCACATCAGTAGGAACATAGCTAAATAAAAGACCTATTATATACGCATAGAAAAACTATGCCTTACTATTATGTTTTCCACACATATACGCTTACATTATCTGTTGAGATAATAAACTCTTGAAATCCATGTATAGGTGGCACTATTATTCATCACTATACAAAGTTTTTTCAATGTGGAATTTTCTCTAGTCGATGGTAGAGATAATGTGCTCCACACAAGGCCTTCACACCGAACATTCAATCCTTATCAAACGTCTTATGCACTATTCAAGTTTGGAATGGATTCTGAACCTCCCTCTACATTTTTTTAAGTTAGGATTCCCTTTAAGTAATAGGTGGATGTCTTGAAAGACATGTCTTGATGTCACCAGAGTCTCTGGTCACTTTTCCTTTTTGGTTAGGATATATAAGGGGGTGGATTTGTTGACTATTGATGCCCCTAGTTATATTTTGGTGTCAACTCACTTGTAAGGTCATCTAAGAGGTGTTTACTTTCCAAGGGGTGATGATATCGTGAATAATGATTTTGTAGATGAATATATTTTGTCAATGATCGTTTTGCATGAGTCTATTTTGACTGTGTTGACACAAACTTGTCGATAGGGGTTCACTCTCTATCGACACATAAAAAAAAACAATCTCCCTGAGCACCAACCTAGACAAGTTTTACCTCGTATGTAAACACCTACAGAGAAGATGAGGTCTCACCTGAGATGTTCAAGGAAGGATTGTTAGAACCAAGTTTACACATTATGAAAGAGGATCACACATCTATTGTCAACTTAGCGCATCATTACTTAACAGATCTAAACATTCAGTTTATACATTAACAAAATCATATTCATTGGATCATATTAATGTACTTAGATCACAATAGAGACATCGAAGCATAAACAGATCTACCAAGATACCATCATTCATAGCAAAGAGGCATCACATTCACATTTAGATCGCAGAAAACAAGAAAATAGAAACATGCGAAAAGACATAAATTTTCTGTCCAATATCCATCATGTCATATTAATCTTTGTAGAAAAACACAAGTTCCCAAAGCTAGTTCTTCAATTCATCTCTTACACAGGTTTTATCTCTAGATTATCAACAGATTCAAAGATATCCAAAATATCAAAAAGACAAGAAGCCCTTGAAGAAGCCCTAACACTTGCAATCCTAAACCTATTTATAGGGTTGTGCCTTTATATTGGTGGTCCACTTAAGTCAACTTCAATATGACCAAAATACATAAAATATAGTTAATCCTACTTGCGCGTCATCTTCCATCTTGCACAACATATTTGAATTTGCACAACATTCATGATGTTGCGTAGCTAACTATCGTAAAAAATGCTTTCCAATAGGTCCCCAACACAATCTTGTGGCTCTCCATCGAGTCACGTTAGTTGGAAATGGTGTACCCGCTGATCTTCACCTTGAAATCTTCATATTGTTGGGTGATCTCAGTGACCTGTTCCTTGATCTTCTCCCTAATATCGCAGCTTTCTGTTGCTTCTCACTCCAATGGGTGCTCGATAATATTTGTAGTGACATCCCTTCAACATGATGTCCATGGTGTGTACCATTCCCTTTGAATCTTTCTCCAATGGGTGCTCGGTGATCTTTGACCATTTTAGGAAACAACGCACCATCTAACTATTGCAGGTGTACTGTGGAAACTTGGTTCCAACAGTCCTCTCTTGAACATCTTGGGCTAGACCTCATCTGCTCTATAGATGTTTCCATATGGGGTAAAACCTGTCTATTCCAGTGCTCAAGGAGATTGCTGCATCATGGGTGTCGACAGTGAGTAAACCCTTATCGATGGTTTTTTGTCAACAAATTATTCCATTTCTAGGACCTTAGTACGAAGGGGAAGGAGGACATGTTGTGGAATCCGAGGAGACTAGAAATCCAATATTGGTTTGTCCAAAAGGAATGGGAGTTTTTTGAGAAAGAAAATCAGAACCCTGGAGTAATGACACAGAAGTGGTTGCAGAGGCACATGTATTTTGATCTACATGAGTACTATTTCTTTGAGTTTTCGATCATCTTATATGAGTGGTTGATGCAATTAACGTATTGGAAGACACATTTCTAAGGAGGTGAACCAACTAGTTGGACTCCGGAAATATTCCAATAGTTGCAGGAGGTAGACAACAAAGCATCAAGGGCCATTGAATTTTCTCTTGATAGTGTCTTGGAGGGATACATAACTGAGTTCATTTTCAACACATTTAAATCTTACAGCGATGCAAAAAGGGAGTTCTTCAATGGACCAAGAGGTAGGTTCCTGTTATCTTTGCAATTGTCTATTAAAATGTTGATCTACGAAAAAGGCCTATTGAAGATGAACTCCGTCGAGGAGAACCTTGGTGTGCGGAGGCTGTGGGTATCGCAGAGACAAGGGTTGGATGGAATGATGTGGGGTAGATAGATGGGAGTTACGGCAAAACTGTGAGGGAAGATGAGGAAGGAAGTGGTCTTATGAGAGGAGGAGCAAGGTTCAGCAAAATAAGAGTCAAAGGATAGGCAAGAGTCCTTCTATGATCGAAACACAATACCAGGAATGAATACTACATGGGACAAAGAAACCCTACAATGATGAAGGAGATGACTAGGCTATGCCCGAGCCCAAGAAAATACTTACCCAAAGAAACAATGTATCCACACCTCCGTGCATTACGTCGCACTCAGGAAGAAATACTAGCTCGACACCGACTTGTCTGACGTGTCAACAACACTCTAATAATAGCGGATCAAAAACCTTAGGAAGAGGGTCGAGGATGGAGGGAGATGATGTTAAGTTACCTATATTTCATGGGAACGGGTCTGAAAATCCTGAGCAATACTGGCTTCTATGTGAAGTAGTGTAGACTGTAAAGCAAGCTTAGGATTAATATGTTAAGAAGGCCCAATTAGAGACAAACCTTTGAGTTCGCACACTATATTAGTATATGAAATTCGTACAAGTTCCTGTTGCCGCCCTTTCACACACCTGGGTCACGTGGTAGAAATATTCAAGCCACTCGGTGTGTCCTTGGGGACAAGTCTCGAGTCAAGGTTGTCACCTTGTTCTTGACTCCTCCGTTTAGGCTCAACTCCTAACGAAGCCAAGGGGGGTAGACCCTATTAAGTTACTAAGGAGAATTACTTAGTGTTGTGATGTTTAAACTCAATGAGTTATTTAGGAGTTTACAATTTAACTATAGATAATCAAATATGGCAAGATGTAAAAGATGAAGCACACGAAAGAAAAATGCTGAGACACAATATATATATAAAGCGAGAAATTAACTAGTGCCTTAGAATGGAGTCAAAAATAGAATCAATATTCTTGCATGTGCTTGGAATGAATGTTTTGCGATTGCCTCTTGGTATGTTTTAAGTTAAATGTGAAGTATGAGTTGATTAAATTAGGCAAAGGGGGGACTCCAGATATACCCGAGAGTACTTGGAGTATGTCCAAAACTAAACCTTCAGGGCTACCCGCAAGGAATATGTGGGCTGAAATGGAGTCTCTGGGGCTATTGTTCGTAACGCACCCATTAGGGTGTGACAGAGATCGGTGCCCCGAGGTCACTTTTCAGAAGTTCCTGCTTCCTTTAGGTATTTTGCCACCGTAGAGGTCTGATATAGGTGTTGGATTTTCACCTGATGGTTTTTCAATTGGGGAGAGTGAGTCCTAATTATGCTAGTCACCCAAGTGCTTTTGATACAGCTTGACTGATCGAATGAACCACAGCCAAGTGCAGATCATACACACTCGAGTCTTGTAAATTTTAATAAGTTTTAAACTGGGTGTTCTTGTTTAAAAGAAAACCCTCCAAGAACCTCTTTCGATCCAAGTGGATCTAAATCGGGGAATCGAGGAGGGGTAAATTTTATAGTTTCTTATAAAAAAATTATAGAAAAAAAACAAACAGATACACAATTCTACTTTCTTAGTTAATCCTACCACGAATCTCTTTCCCCTTTCGGGTCAATCGGGAAATCGTGGGGTAAGTATTACGATTACTTTGAAATGTAAGATATGGAGTATGGAATTAATAACAAAATCAATTATAATACCCTGCAAATTATATCAATTCTAGTAAAAAATAAATAAGTAGAAAGCGACGAAAAGGGCACCGACGCAAATCCCCCCAGGGGGGATGGGGAATGGGCTCGAAAGAGCCTATTCCAAAAATGATTTTATTTATTATTGGTTACATAATCAGAGAAATGAAATTATCAGAAAATTCTTGGTCCTTATACAGGCTGAAACCAAGATTTTACAACTTTGGAAAATTTTTGAGTTTCTAGTGAAAAGGGAGACCCCTGGGGAGATTTGAGTGCTCCTGAGGCCACTTCAGACAGGAGCTTCCTTTATTTTTGTGAGACCTGATAAAATACAGTGAGCATGTTAGAATAAAAAATTCCGAAAAGCACTTTAAGAGTACGTTTGGATCAGCCTACCTTATCTAAAAAAAATGAAGTTAAGAATAGCTAAAACAAACGAAAGGGAACCAAGGAAAGCAAGATTTCCTTGGAATCTTGGCTTGATTTTTGTGCACCAATGAAAATGCACTGATATTTCAGAATATTAAATTTTATAACAGTGAAAGGAAATCTAATGCATGTGATCTACAAGTTTTCTTTAAAATTCATGCAAAAAGGACGATTTCCCTAAAGCTAGATCTAGAATGCTTATGAAACTTTTTTGAGTGCAAGATATAGACTGTGAGCTATTAAATATTAGATATATGTGTATTTTAATTTGATGAAATATATCCAACTGAAATCAAAGATATGAACGGAACAAAGTAACCGGGTAAAGTGTTGATTTTGAGGGAGGAAGAGGAGGAAAGAAATGCTGGTTTTCTTGAAGATCCACAGTAGAGCCTTCAGGTGGAATGTCAAGGGACTATGCCTTTGAAATGTTTTGAAGAGAATGAAGAAGCAAGCTAGATCAGCATCCTCTCCAAAGTATGAACCTGCAACTCAGCTGAAATCAAAGAACTTGACAAGGAACCTATGAGATCCAATTAGTACATACAAAGAGATTCAAGATAACATGCATATAAGCGTATAGGACATGCTAAATCTAGATCTCTAAACATGCATCAAAGGAGAGTGACAATCAATAAACTTATTGAACAACACCTTTCCTATCAATATTGTAATAAGCTAATTACCAATCTTAACCACAGATCTACAAGCAACTAGCAAGAAATGAAAACAGATACAGGTTACCTCAGTAAAATAATGGCCATAATCATCCACACATGTAATCGCACAACACCATCTGGCCTCCAAAGCTTTTCTTTATTTCAAATGAAGAATAACAACAATACAATAGCAGCAACACCTCAATCCCAATTCTAACTATCTTGGAAGAGGAGGCTGTGCCTGGATATATACAAATTGCAAGCCATCTAGCCCAAGGGGGGCGCAATTCTTCATGGAATCAAGTGAAATCAACTGATGGAGAGTTCATCAATGCATAACTGAAGCTGGAATGAGCCTACTTGTCAACCAGGGGCTTGATTGAGCTGACACATCAACCCATACACCGACACATCGGCCCACAGAGCATCCAGGAGAGTCCACACGTGTGGAAGAGAGAGAGAGGGTGCAATTTCCCATGAAGACAACTGTAGATCAACTCTGGATCTGATTTGATCCCCTCCTTCAGTCAAGGATTTGTCAAATCCAGTCAATCTGCTCCAGATCTGATTGATTTCATTCAAATCGATTGAGTATCCATTGATTTATTGATTTTGGATTTGCTCCATTATTCATCAATTTATTAATTAAAATAATCAATAATTGATTTTTGGGGCTTTCTGACCTGAGTGATGGAAGATCACTCAAAACTTAGGAAAAAGTGGGTCCATGGGTTTACATGGTGCTCTTAGCTTGAAAATGAGCACCTACATGACTGAAACCGACTATTTGGCCCACTTTTATTACAAAATCAATTTTCCCAATTAAACTATTAAAAAATAGCCTAAGTTTTGGAAAAATTAAATTTTAATAAAAAACACTGAAAAACCTAAAAAATTGAAAAATTGAAAAACACCTAGGGGGACTTAGACATGTTCATATGACTCAAAAATGATGTCTAGAATGTCTATACATTGAAAAATAGACTCTAATAACCTCAATAGGCCCAAATTCCAAGTCCACCACCCCAACTTTGGAGGTATGGAGTGAAAAACTCAGAAATTATCACTCATTTATTCAACAACCAATAATAACCAAGGGAAAAAACACCCTGGGCTGATCGGATTGACAAATGAAGTCTAAGAGACCGAGTCTTTTACAGACACTATCATGCTAGAACATTTATTACAATTCCCCCATGGGGTATGAACATGTGATATGATACAACAAGCACTTCCCAGAAGTACTTCCAAAGGTATTTTTGAAGTCTGAACAAGTTAACCCTGTCCGGTTCACCAGGATCACTTGATAAAAAACCACTAAGTACAACTTAGGTGGTAACATTCTGGCTCCATTTGGGACACATTCTCTGACTAATCTTCTGTTCAAAGGAGAGGATGTGAGAACTCTGGAATCTCTGGGTCCTATAAGGAAATTAGAGTTTGTCAGTAACATGTATATATAAGAAAAAATTAGCTATAAAAACAAACTAATGTACATAATTAATCTATAATGTACAAAAATGAATATTTTACAAACTAATATAAAAAGGAGAATTTTCAACATGGTACACAATAACTATAATACAACAATATGATATATACAATTTAGAAGTACATGCAGGGCAAGGTTTAGAAATTGGCCCTAAAACCATCGATGCCACTAAAGTCATCAAACTGTCTCGGCGAAAAATAGCTTGAGGAGTAAACCATTCACTGGTAAGCTCAGTATTTCTCCTTCCAAGTCATTTAGATAGAAGGAGTTCGTTCCTGCTATTTCATCAATGATGTATGGTCCCAACCACAGGATGTCAAGCTTTCCATGTTTCCCAGGTTTTTCCCATCGTTTGTCCCAACGTAGAACTGTGTCACCTACTTGGAAGGAACCTGGTCGAGTATACTTATCAAAGGCTCTCTTGACCTTGTCTGAATTTTTGATACTATGGTCAAGAGAGTCTCTTCTGCTCTCATCTAGCTCAATCAACTAGTTTATTCTATTCTGGATGGCCTCTTGATCTGAGCTGAATGTCTGGAGGAGCTGATAAATTGGAAGCTTTAGATGGACTGGTAAGGTAACATCAAGGCCATAGACTAGTTCAAAAGGGCTCCTCCTTATTGAACTTTTCTTAGTGATCCTATCGGCCCATAATGCCAATTTGATTTTGCTATCCCAAGCCTTCTTATTGTCACCCACAATTTTTTTGATTATGGTCATTAAGTTCTTGTTACTTGATTCTGCTAGACCATTTCCTTGGGGATAGTAATTAGATGAGTGAGATAGGATAATGCCGTACTTGAAACAGAAAGATGACATTTCGGAAGAAACAAAGCGTGGGCCATTATCCGTGATTATTCTAGCTGGCACACCAAATCTTGTGATGATTTTATCTTCTAGGAAATCCATGACTATGGCATCGGTTTCCTTTTTGGTGGGTATCGCCTCTACCCACTTGGTAAAATAATCCGTGTCAGTAAGAATCCAAGAGTAACCATTGCTTGAGTTATCCTTTAACTTACTAATGAAGTCAAGCCCCCATTGCTGAAAAGGGGCTTGGACTGCTATTGGATTTAGAGGCAAGGCTTTCATTTGTTGCTTTCCGAGGAATAAGTGACACTGGGGACAAACTCTGACAGCCTTGTGCACATCTGAAAATAGGTTTGGCCAATAGTATCCTACTCTAAGTATTTTGTGGGCAGTTGTTTTAGCTGCAAAATGTCGACCACAAAATACTGAATGGAACTCAACCATGAGTTTCTTGGACTCGGGTTCATCGACACATCTAAGTATCAAACCATCTGGGTTTCTCCAACCCAAACCATCTTTGGTCAAGCAATAATTAGTTGCCTTTAACCTTAATGCCCTTCTTTTATGACCTAGTAAGTGATCGGGGCATGTAAGGTTGTGGAGGAAAAATATGATGTCGGTGTACCAGGGGTGTTGCTCTAATATTTGAAACTCATCTGATACACTTTGCTCTGAATTGATGCTCTGGAAAATTATTCCTAAAGCCTTCTCATTTCCTTGTGTCAACATCTTTGCAAGACCCTGTCCCTTAATTAATTTAGTAGGTCTTATCTCCAAATCATATTCCTGAATTTTTGAAGCCCACTTACCCCTGACTCCTAAACAGTCCTGCTGAGACATGATATCCTCGACAACTGCATGGGGTACATATCCAATGATTTTGGAGTAACCTATATAAGTTCTGAAATGTTTAATGGACTTGACAAGAGCATAGGCATGTTTCTCCATTGTGGTATACTTCAATTCTGAATTTTGTAAGGCTCTACTCATAAAGGCTATGGGTTTCTCTTGTCCCTCCTTATTCTTTTGAAGTAAAACACCAGCAATGGTGTCTTCTGAGGCAAAGGAAAATATTTGGAATTCTTTAGAATAATCTGGACTAGCCAAGACCGGGGACATGGATATGGCATTTTTTATGGACTTGAATGCATCTTTCCCTTCATCCGTCCACTCAAACTTAGCATATTTATTTAATAGCTTTTGTAGAGGTTTCATTAATTATTCTAAGTTTGGGATGAATCTTCTTATGAAATTGATTTGACCATTAAAGGACTGGAGAGTTTTTAGATTGTGAGGCAAGGGGACTTTCTTAATAGCTTCAACTCTCTCAGGATCAACCTTGACAGCATCTATAAAAATGATGTGCCCCAACAACTTGCCTTCATCAACTCCAAGGATTGACTTGGCGGGATTCAAGGAAATGCCATATTTTCGACATCTTATAAAAACCTGCCTAAGATGACTTATGTAGTCAGATATTTCTTTTGAAAAAACAGTTAAGTCATCCTGATATATTTCAATTATTTTTCCTATAAGTTCTTTGAAGGCAAAATCCATGGCTCTTTGGAAGGTGGCACCAGCATTCAATAAGCCAAAAGGCATTCTTAGAAATTTATAGGTACCCCAAGGTGTGGTGAATGTAGTCTTATGTTGATATTATTTATTTACCAACACCTGGTTATAACTGGAAAATCCATCCAACATGGACATCATTCCTGATCCTGTTACTCTTTGAAGCAAAGTCTCCATGTCGGGTAATGGGTAATTATCTTTGAGGCATGATGTATTCAGATTTCTAAAATCTATACATATTCTAATTGACCCATTCTTCTTTCTAACAACAACTAAGTTGGAGCACCAAGATGAATGCCTTGCAGGTGCTATGATCCCTGCTGCTAGCATCTTCTGAAGTTCCTTCTGCACAATGGGGGCCAACTTAGGATTTATTCGCCTAAGTTTTTGTCGGAAAGGTTTGGACTCCTTAGCTTCTTCTGTGAGGGGAATAGTGTGTTGAAACACATCCTCCCTATAGGCTTTAAGCTCATCATAACTATAGACCAACACATTTCTATACTCTTTGATTAGGTTGATCAAGTTGTTCCTTTCCTTTTCTGAAGTACCTTTTACAATTTTTATTAACTTGGGATCCTTGTCAGTTCCTATGTTTATTTCCATATAATTCCCAGTTTTTATTTCTTATTTTTGTTTTTTATGATGATCATGATGATCAAAAAGATTCTCGAAAGCTATAAGGCTACTCAGGATGTGATTCCTTTCATTATCCTCGCACTCCTGATACTCTTTACCTTCCTGCTGATAACTAATCTTGCAACCCTCAAACTCTTGTAGATTGTGGATGAATCTCAAGAGTTGCTCATCATCTTTGAACACTTGCCATTCCCATTAATCATTTCATCCAATAGCTGGAGGGTGGATGCTGCTACTGCTAATTTATCTGTTAACCCATTCATTTCCCTATGGACCTTTTCAATGTTAAGTGCATCAAACCATTCCATAGTGTCCCATGTGGCATTCCTATACTTTCTTAGTCTGTCATTTTTGCATTGATACTGATTCTTAATCTGGAGGAAAACTAAATCTGAATCACCTTTTATGTTCAACATCTTTATCCCCATATCTTTAGCGGTTTCTAACCCTAGGAGCAATGCCTCATACTCGGCTACATTGTTTGATGCTTCAAACTCTAACCTGAATGCAAAGTTGTAGACTTTATTTGAAGGAGAGATGATCACGATGCCCGCACCCTTTCCGGTTTTGGAATAAGCCCCGTCAAAGTACATTTGCCAAACTTCATCGATCTTTTCATTTTTAATGTTTTCCTTAATGGGGGCCATGAAATTTGACAAAATAGCATAGTTTCCAAAATTATCAGTGAAATGAACAAATTCATTTCCAGGCTTCTTAGGGTTTTCTACATGCTGTTTCCTCAACTTTTCTCTGTGGAGAATCACCCTAGTGTTCTCTGATGCAGGTATAGTAGCATATGTCCAATCCATTTGAATGTGCCCACCAAGAGTTGCGGCCCATTTTCTAGATAATAAAATACCCCAATTATCTGGAACATCTATCACCACCACATCCATCGACATGTCGATATCAGGATACTTAGCCAACTTAACTTGTAAATTTAAGATTATCCCCACCACTTCAACTTATCTTGCATCCATGGCACAAACATTGTGGTAGGGTCAGGTGACCCTTTGATTCAATTGCTCCATTACTTTTCTTGTCATGACATTTGATGAAGCACCTGAATCTAACATACAATTATGAAGGAGAAGTTTATCAACTAAGAGGGAGACATAAAAAGGTGGGTGATCTTCTCTTCTTGGATCAACACTGTTGAGGAATATGGGCATATCTATGGGTTCAATATGTTCAGCTTCAAATATAGAATTATTATTAGGAAGAGGATCCTCTTCGATAATATTATGAGCTTTACTTTGACTATCCTCTAAGGCTTTCAACAACTTTTCTTTTTGACCGGGAATTTTAAGGACATCAGTTGCATAAACATGAATCTTAGCACTACTTATCCATTCTCCCATATCAATATTTGACTCAGGGACAATAGGAGGATCTGGGAGGGGAGGATTGGTTACCTTTGGCTTGTAGTGTTTAGACGGTGATTTCTTTTCTCTTCTTTGATACACAGCTCCCTTGAACCTGGCCTCCTTCATTTCCTTAATTTCTTCCGGAGGAGGCATTACACCATAAAAGTTAGACAGGAGATCCTTCTCGAAACCGTAATCCATGGCCTGCTGCCAATGCTGGTTTGATAGAGGATAGGTTCGGCCTACCATGTACACATGATCAGACTCACTTGATGTTTTTTCCTGATTACTGACCTCCGCCATCCCATGTTCTATAACCTGGTTTGCTATGTAGCAAGTACTTTTTGGGTGGAATTGCTCACAAGGTCTACACCATGGAATTTCTTCCTCTACCAGGTTAGTTGAGTCTAACTGGTTTGGAATCCTAGGCTCATGCTGAGGAAACTTCCTTTGATATACTTGATTCTGATTTGGTTGAAAATTCCTAGGTCCATTATTTCTCTCCAATGTAGCTATTTTGTTAAAAATTTATTCAATTGCTCAAATTGGTTTGTCATGAATTTTTCCAAAAGGCTAGTTACCTTTTCCATGGGGTCTTTAAAGGTCACCTTTTCCTCTAATTCAATGGCCTTTCCCTTCTCTTTGTTGTATGAAGTGTTTCCCCTAGTGTAACCTGGAATGTTGGATTTGCCTGAAGATTGCATATTCCTTTCTATTTTCTCGGCCAGATCTTGAGCAGTTTTTAGATCGACTGGATATTTATCCCTTAATTGGTATCTCAAATCACCATTGAAAGATTCGATGTAGGATATCAATATGGAGGCATCCCTTGGCTTGATGTCTCTAGGGAGGTCCGCAACCACACGTTTGAACTTAGTATTAAATTCATCCATGGTTTCATTCTCCATCTTCTTTATATTATGAAGGGCAACAAGCAAATGTCTTGGTTCTTTCTTTTCCCCCCATTTCTTCTTAAAACCTGGTAGGAATTCATTAAGGGTTTTATATGAATCATCACCAAGGTTTTCATACCATTCCGCAGCATCATCCTCTAAGGATAAAGCAAAGAGATTCATTTTGATATCTTCATGGTTAGAGGCAACATTATCACAGTAACTGACTAGGTGCCTTTCAAACTTTCGGAGATGAGTCTTGGCAGTGGTAGCATTATTTCCCTTGAACCTGGGGAGCTTCTTGATAGCATCATTTAGAATGTTATGAGGAGCACCTGCTATCTGAGAAAAGTCAAGGGGTTTGTAAAAATCCATCATTTCTTGGGATTGGAAAGTATGACTCTCTATAAATATGTGATGGATATTTGAGAGGGATTGGTCTCCTAAATCTTCAAGGTTTCTACGAGAAGTCTTCATATTCAATATTTCCCTAATAAACCTTTCGGGATCAGGGAGAGGATTGAATAATTGTCGGCAGTTTCTTCGGGTAGAAATTCTTGAAGGGATGTTAGACAGTGGAGTCGCCAGATGGATCGAGTTTTAATTTTTATGTTTTTTAAAGACTAGATGAATCAAAAGTTTTTTATCTTTTTAGTTGTTTAGAAAAAAGTTAAGCTAAGTCATACTCGAGAATAAAAAGATTTATCCCCGGTAATGGAACCAAAATATTTTTCCGCCCTTTCACACATCTGGGTCACATGGCAAAAATATTCAAGCCACTCGGTGTGTCCTTGAGGGCAAGTCTCGAGTCAAGGCTGTCACCTTGTTCTTGAATCCTCCGTTTAGGCTCAACTCCTAATGAAGCCAAGGGGGGTGGACCCTATTAAGTTACTAAGGAGAATTACTTAGTGTTGTGATGTTTAAACTGAATGAGTTATTTAGGAGTTTACAATTTAACTATAGATAATCAAAGATGGCAAGATGTAAAAGATGAAGCACACGAAAGCAAAATGCTGAGACACAATATATATATAAAGTGAGAAATTAACCAGTGCCTTAGAATGGAGTCAAAAATGGAATCAATATGCTTGCATGTTCTTGGAGTGAATGTTTTGCGATTGCCTCTTGGTATGTTTTAAGTTAAATGTGAAGTATGAGTTGATTAAATTAGGCAAAGGGGGGACTTCAGATATACCCGAGAGTACTTGGAGTATGTCCAAAACTAAACCTTCATGACTACCTGCAAGGAATATGTGGGCTGAAATGGAGTCTCTAGGGCTATTGTTTGTAATGCACCTGTTAGGGTGTGACAGAGATCGGTGCCTCGAGGTCACTTTTCAAAATTTCCCGCTTCCTTTGGGTATTTTGCCATCGTAGAGGTCTGATCTAGGTGTTGGATTTTCACCTGATGGTTTTTCAATTGGGGAGAGTGAGTCCTAATTATGCTAGTCACCCAAGTGCTTTTGATACAGCTTGACTGATCGGATGAACCATATCCAAGTGCAGCGCATACACACTCGAGTCTTGTAAATTTTAATAAGTTTTAAACTGGGTGTTCTTGTTTAAAAGAAAACCCTCCAAGAACCTCTTTTGATCCAAGTGGATATCAATCAGGGAATCGAGGAGGGGTAAATTTTATATTTTCTTATAAACAAATGATAGAAAAAAAACAAACAGATACACAATTCTAGTTTCTTAGTTAATCCTACCACGAATCTCTTTCCCCTTTCGGGTCAATCGGGAAATCGTGGGGTAAGTATTACGATTACTTTGAAATGTAAGACATGGAGTATGGAATTAATAAAAAAATCATGTATACTACCCTGCAAATTAGATCAATTCTAGTAAAAAAGAAATAAGCAGAAAGCGACGAAAAGGGCGCCGAGGCAAATACCCCCAGGGGGGATGGGGAATGGGCTCGAAAGAGCCTATTCCAAAAATGATTTTATTTATTATTGGTTACAGAATCAGTGAACTGAAATTATTAAAAACTTATTGGTCCTTATATAGGCTGAAACCAATATTTTACAACTTTGGAAAATTTTTGAGTTTCTAGTGAAAAGGGAGACCCCTGGGGGGATTTGAGCACTCCTAAGGCCACTTCGGACAGCAGATTCCTTTATTTTCTGTCATAACTGCTAAAATAAAGCAAGAATTTTAGAATAACAAATTCCCAAAATCACTTTAAGAGTACCTTTGGATCAGCCTACCTTATCTCAGAAAAAATGAAGTTAAGACTAGCTAAAACAAACGAAAGGGAACAAAGGAAAGCGAGCTTTCCTTGGGATCTTGGCTTGCTATTTGTGCAGCCAATGAAAATGAATTGGTATTGTAGAATATTAAATTTCATAACAGTGAAAGGAAATCTAATGCATGTGATCTACAAGTTTTCTTTAAAATTCATGCAAAAAGGACGATTTCCCTAAAGCTAGATCTAGAATGCTTATGAAAATTTTTTGAGTGCAAGATCTAGACTGTGAGCTATGAAATATCAGATCTATGTGTATTTTACTTTGATGAAATAGATCCAACTGAAATCAAGCTATGAACTGAACAAATTAACCGGGTAAAGTGTTGATTTTGAGGGAGGAAGAGGAGGAAAGAAATGCTTGTTTCCTTGAAGATCCGCAGTAGAGCCTTCAGGTGGAATGTCGAGGGAATATGCCTTTGAAATGTTTTGAAGAGAATGAAGAAGCAAGCTAGATCAGCATCCTCTCCAAAGTATGAACCTGCAACTCAGCTGAAATCAAAGAACTTGCCAAGAAACCTGTGAGATCCGATTAGTACATACAAAGAGATTCAAGATAACATGCATATAAGCTTATAGGACATGCTAAATATAGATCTCTAAACATGCATCAAAGGAGAGTGACAGTCAATAAACTTATTGAAAAACACCTTTCCTATCAAGATTGTAATAAGCTAATTACCAATCTTAACCATAGATCTACAAGCAACTAGCAAGAAATGAAAACAGATACAGGTTACCTCAGTGAAATAATCGCAACAATCACCCACACATGTAATGGCACAACACCGTCTGGCCTCCAAAGCTTTTCTTTATTTCAAATGAAGAATAACAACAATACAATAGCAGCAGCACCTCAATCCCAATTCTAACTAGCTTGGAAGAGGAGGCTGTGCCTGGATATATACAAATTACAAGCCATCTATCCCAGGGGGGCGCAATTCCTCATGGAATCAAGTGAAATCAACTGATGGAGAGTTCATCAATGCAGAACTGAAGCTGGACTGAGCCTACTTTTCAACCAGGGGCTTGATTGAGCTGACACATCAATCCATACACTGACACATTGGCCGACAGAGCATCCAGGAGAGTCCACATGTGTGGAGGAGAGAGAGAGGGTGCAATTCCCCATGAAGATAGCTGTAGATCAACTCTGGATCTGATTTGATCCCCTCCTTCAGTCAAGGATTTGTCAGATCCAGTCAATTTGCTCCAGATCTGATTGATTTCAGTCAAATCAGTTGAGTATCCACTGATTTATTGATTTTGGATTTGCTCCATTATTCATCAATTTATTAATTAAAATAATCAATAATTGATTTTTGGGGCTTTCTGACCTGAGTGATGGAAGATCACTCAAAACTTAGGAAAAAGTGGGTCCATGGGTTTACATGGTGCTCTTAGCTTGAAAATGAGCAGCTACATGAATGAAACCGACTATTTGGCCCACTTTTATTACAAAATCAATTTTTCCAATTAAACTATTAAAAAATAGCCTAAGTTTTGGAAAAATTAAATTTTAATAAAAAACAATGAAAAAACTAAAAAATTGAAAAATTGAAAAACACCTAGGGGGACTTAGACATGTTCACATGACTCAAAAATGATGTCTAGCATGTCTATACATTGACACATAGACTCTAATAACCTCAATAGGCCCAAATGCCAAGCCGACCACCCCAACTTTGGAGGTATGGAGTGAAAAACTCAGAAATTATCAGTCATTTATTCAACAACCAATAATAACCAAGGGAAAAAACACCCTGGGCTGATCGGATTGAAAAATGAAGTCTAAGAGACCGAGTCTTTTACAGACACTATCATGCTAGAACATTTATTACAATTCCCCCATGGGGTATGAACATGTGATATGATACAACAAGCACTTCCAAGAAGTACTTCCAAAGGTCTTTTTGAAGTCCGAACATGTTAACCCTGTTCGGTTCACCAGGATCACTTGATAAAAAACCACTAAGTACAACTTAGGTGGTAACAGTTCCCCTAGGGACTCCAACAAAGAATCAAGCATAAATACGAAAGGGATTGATTGAGGAATTTAGAAAACCAAAATTTGTGGCACAATACATCACTGAGTTGAAGGATATTAACCAATATCCAAATTAAACTTTTTGGGATTTTGATCAGTGATTCAAGAAACTGATGGCAAGAATCAGCTATGATATGAGTGATGTTCAACAGAAGGGATGGTTCATCGTGACTTTGGTACCACATATCAGAATGCCTTTGATGCAACAAAAGATTACGACATAGAGCGAGGCTCTAGAGATTGTGATGAAGTTGGAAGCTTCACTCGTTGGTGAGAATGCAGTCGGTATGAACTAGATTCAAACACAACTAGTGAATCTGACACTCTAGTTGCAAGATATAAGAAGGTAAAGGAGCATCACGAGGAATTTTGGTGCACTCAATGTCAAGTAGAGAAGCATCATAAGGATGAATGCCCATATTTTGGAAACTACCTACTATCAAGAGCGCCAAACCCATTAAGTTATGGCGGCATGCCATGGTGCCGTATCTTCCAAGTTTATGGGCATCGGCATGATGATTGTGGGTATATGTAGAATATGGTCATGAAGCTGATGAATTTGTACTGCATATTTTTCTGGTCTGTTGGGAATGAAGATAAGAATTGTAGCGCATATGATATAATCCAGGAAAAAATAATGGCCATGTAATATGTGAAGGGAGAATACCATCGAATGATGAAGCAAGTACTGTAGCAGCAGCCACAACCACCACCTCAGTTGTAGTTTGTACCGTAGCCACAACCACAGCTGCAGGTTGTATCATAGCCGCAACCACAAATGCAGTTTGTGCCACAACTGTAGTTTTCTCCGCCTCCTCCACAGTACAACCATATGCAGATGGCTTTGCAACAACCATAGTACACTCAAAAACAGTATGCGCAACTACAGAACAATCCCTCGTAGTAACAACAATTTAATGAACCTCGGTATCAACAACAAGGAGGATTCCAAGGAGGATGAGGTGGAGGATTCACAAGCCTGTACAATTTTATAATTATGGAGTATTGGGACATTATCAGAGAGATTTCTCGAACTTGAAAGCACAATGTATTTATTGTATCATTGTTGATCACACTATTGAGAAGTGTCCGCAGCTTATCGCAAAGTGGCAGGAAGGAAAAATTCCATAGTTACAGAACCAGAACTAGTTGTAGAACCAAAACAAGAACTAGATTCGGAATCAGAACTATAACACAAGTCATAACGTGAAGCAACCAGTGAATCTGCTACTGAACCATAATCAAGGACCAATAGTTGCAAAGATCTCAGCAGAACCAAGAATGCAGGAAGATGATGTTATTGTCATTACTTGAGGAGGTGCGATGATACGGGATGATATCCCTTTTCTACAAATTTGGATGGATGGGAAGAAGAAGGTGCAGTTTGATGTCGATGCTGAAAGAGACACATTCTTTGAGGCACACGATGCAATAATAAGAGATCCAGATAAGTTGTCTGTTTATGAGATGCCAACTTATTTTGATTCAAAATTGGTAGCAGGACCATAGTGGAAGCCCAGTACCTTGCAGAACTTCTTTCAAATTTTTTTGTCACTAGAAAAATATCCTGATTCCCTCACTGATATTGTGAACCTATTGCATCGACCATAGAGGGGACAGAAGGAGTCTGCAGTGAACTCTTTGCATGCGAGAAAGATGGGAAAAGAGATAAGAATGAATATTCATATTGGGGACTACGAGGTATATTCAATCATCTTGTATCTAGGATCGGATGTCAACATTATAATAAAGAAGACATGGGAAAATATGGGGAGCCCATGGTTGGTTTGTTCCCCAGTGCAGTTGCAACTGGCTAACCATGCCAGAGTAGCACCAATTGGGCGAGTTTCGTGTCTCACAGTGGAAGTTGAAGGGATGAAGACTTACGCCAATTTTGATGTTATTGAAGTTGTTGATGGTGGAGGCTCATATTCCTCACTTTCTGGGGATTGTATGGGCCAATGACAGTTTGGCGGTGATTAATTTCAAGAAGCGTGTGATGACCTTCAAGAATCATGATATCAGAGTCATCACTTCGATAGACCCAACTAAAGGACAAATATATGTTGAACCAGTTAAGGAAGAAGCTGTAGGAGGATGGGATCATGCATATAACATCTCATAGGACTAAATCCATTCAAATTTCGACGGTGAGCTTGGTTGGTGCAATTCTAGCTTTGCATCCTCTGACTCTAATGATGATTTGGAGAACTGGAAGAATCAAATGCATGAGGTATCACTTTAGAAATGTGGCTTGATTACTCAGTCATTATGCCCAGTCACCACAGAAACCATTGAGTTACCAATATAGGAAGGATTTCCTGAGATGTAGGAGTTTCCAGTTGAATTTGAGGACAAGGTAAATATAAACGATTGTTGGATTTGGATGAAGCATTAAAGGCTACTTTAGCACATTGGTGGGAGACCCATAAGTAGTCAATCACTGGGTGGTCGCAGTGTCGCAGGCTGATGATAGTTTGATTCAGCGAAGCAGAAAAATACCAAGCTGAGATGTATGATGGAAGGAATGATCCTAGTGGTCATCTGATTGCATGTTAGACCATGTGGTTCTCGTGACCAAAGGACGAGTGGGTACATGCATTTGTACACACGTTAGATGAGGTTCCATGATAGTGGTATGTATAATTTGAATTGTGCAGAGAAATTACGACATGGGAGGAGCTATCGACCCGTTTCAATCATACATTCAAGTTTGTCAATGCAGACCTAACCATTCATAGTGCATTGTAACATATCTGTGACGTTGTTTTGAAAATAGTTCTAGTCGCATGCCTGGTGGATACGCATGAAACACACACAATGTACTTTATGATGGATTGCTACAATGTGATAGGAGGGTTGGATGATGGTGATGATCCACATAACATCAATATTCCAGAGATAGAAGTATGTCAATATGCCACAACACCTGAGATATCGACAGATCAAATGAATCAACCATTAAAAATTCAGAATGCCAACATTGGGATAGAGGAGCAACCGAAGTTCGCGAATGTTGGGGACTACTGGGACGAGGAAAGAATTTAGAAGATCACTGACCTCTTGCATTAATTTCAATACTTGTTCCCTATGAAGTTTTTCAAGATGAAGGGGATATTGGGAGATTTGGCGAGATGAAGATCCCGCTAAAACCAAATGCGAAGCCAGTGAAGCAATGACCATATCGCTTGAATCCGTAATATAAGGAGAGGGTCAAAGCTGAGCTCGACAAAATGCTAGATGTTGGGATAATAGAACCAGTTGAGGAATCAGAATGGATTAGTCCCATGGTAGTGAAAGACAAGAAGATAGGTGAGGTTTGGATTTGTGTCGAACTTAGAAAACTGAATGATGCATGACTGCATGATCCATTTTTGACACCATTCACTGATGAGGTACTAGAAGGAGTGGGTGGTCAAGAAATCTATTAATTCACGGATGGATTTTCTGGCTATCACCAAATTAAGATCACGAAAGAAGATCATCATAAGAAAACCTTTGTTACTAAATGGGGATGTTTTCAGTACACTGTGATGCCATTTGGACTGAAAAATGCACATGCAAGATTCTCCATAATTGTTGTCGCTGCATTTAAGGATTTTATTCAGAAGTTTCTGGCGGCTTACATGGATGGCTAGACGATTTATGGATTGACCAGGGACCATCTAGAAAACCCATGAATTATGCCAGAGTGATGTCAACAGCATCTGATCACGCTGAAATCGAATAATTCATTTTTTGCACACCTTTTGGGATGCTATTGGGACACATTCTTTGCAAGCAAGGGCTGTTGGTTGACCCAAACAATATTGCACTGATTTCAAGCTTGCCATGACCTACAAATGTGAAGCAACTTAGACAGACACTAGGACACACAAGATATTATCACAAGTTCATCAGAGGTTCTGCCATGATTAAAGCCCCTTTGGAGAAGCTACTAAAAAAGGATGCAGTATTTGTATGGAGCCAGGAGTGTCAAGGAAGTTTTGATACATTGAAGGCCAAGATGGCTTCTGTGCCAATATTGGATTTCCCCGATTGGAAGATAGAGTTCCATGTTCATGTTGATGCATTGCCAACTATGGTGGGAGTGGTGCTAGCTCAGCTAGGTGAAGGTGATATTGATCACCTTATTGCTTTTACTAGTTGGAATCTGTCGTCTATAGAGAATAATTATACTACAACAGATAGGGAAGGCTTAGCAATGGTATATGCACTCCAGAATTTTTGACACTACCTACTGTGAGGTCACTTCAAGATGTTCATGGATCACTATGTTTTGAAATACCTAGTGAATAAGTCTGTGTTGGAAGGGAATATATACTACTAGATACTTCTCTTCCAAGAGTTTGATTTTGAGATAATTGTGAAGTCGGGTCGCTTGAATGCTGGCCTAGATAAATTATCGGGAATTGCAACAGGTGAAAAACCAACAAACATTAAAGCATGAAGAGAACTATAAAATGAACGTTTGCACCCTATATATTGTATAAAAGAAGTACATAAGAATGTATATTTTTGTAAAATTATCACATTTATAAAGAAAAATCCACTCAACTTTTTAAAAACTAAATAAAAGAATCTACATAATTATTTATTGCACTTTATATTATATGCATGCTAAATATATGGGACTCTCATCCGATGTCTTTGAATGCCTTTGTTTATACAAGCAAAGTAGTTGTACCAATGTGTAATTTACCATTTGACTTTGTCCCTTTCTCTGTGAATGCTTGTTACTTACAATGGACAAGAATAAATAGAGCTTGTGTTTCAATAGAAGAAAAGGTAGTAAACATAGAAATGCAATATCTCATTCGTAGAGTATCGATGCATTGATTGATTTATTTTTATAGATATTTCAAAGAAAAGGATTGCATTGGCATAAGTTTTAGTGAGACTTCCCCAAGCCAGCTTCCTTCTATAGCAGCTAATCTAGGACTATATGCAATATTAAATGATTTCTTTGCATTTCCACTAGTTTCTTCAACCTTAGTCCTCACGCCATCCCTGGAACGATCTAAAATACATGGTACATAGTTGAGATGGTTGATGACTATTATGAGAAAATAGTTTATTTTTTAGCGATGGAAACAACACCAGAAGGGATTATTACAAGTTAGAAGAAGAAATTGGTGGTTCGAGCCGTGGATTTCCAGTTGATTGCTGGAGAAATTTATAAACTAGGACCAGATGAGATCCTACGACGATGTGTCCTACCGCATGAATAAGGGAAGGTATCAGAAGAGGCACATGCAGGAATTCCAAGTGGATGCTACGAAGGTCATGCTACTTCCAGGATAGTGCTCCACATAGGGATTTGGTGGCTGACTCTCAATGGTGATGCAACAGACTATGCATGAACTTGCGATGTTTGGTAAAGGACCAAAAAACCATCAAGGAGAGATGAGATGCCATTAGTACCTCAAGTGATGTTGAAACCATTTGAAAAATGGGATGTGGACTTTGTGGTACCAATCAACCCAACTGGAAAAAGAACTTATGCACTCTACATCATTACAATGATAGATTATTTGACAAGATGGGTGGAGGCCACATCTATTGTAGATTACACTGCTGCGACAACAACAAGATTCCGGTTTGACAATGTTGTTAATTGTCCAAAGATACTGATGAGAGATCAAGGGAGTCACTTCATTAATCACATGATCAGCGCATTGATAGAGGAGCTTTAGATACAACATAAGAAGAGTACCCTGTATCATCCACAAGAAAATGGGACAGTGGAGGCATTCAACAAGGTGTTGGAGCATGTGCTCACAAAGGTATGTAATGAAAACCGTGACGACTAGGATTTGACGATTCCTATAGTTTTGTGGGCATATCGCACCACTTACAAAAGATTGACATGGAAGAGACCATTCAAGTTGGTGTATGGGAAAGAGGCCATCATGCCAATGGAGTACATTGTTCAAGTTTGTGCATAGTAGTAGTGATAGGCATGGATGATGAAGGAGAATAAGAAGAATTCCTAGCTAATTTGGCGGGTCTAGAGGAAGGCCACTTTGTCACAGGTTCTCACCAGCACATTGGGAAGGATTGACAAAAATCTTGGCATGATCGACATATCAAGAACAAAAATTTTCAGCAAGGAGACCTGGTACTGATGTATGACAACAAGTTCTCCAAACATGTAGGTAAGTTACAGATGCATTGGCTAGGTCCATATGTTATCAATTCCATTACTGCAGGAGGCGCAATACAACTGCAATAGTTAGATGGTGCGTTGTTGCCTAAAATGGTGAACTGTAGTAGGCTAAAGCCCTATAGGATAAGCTAGGATCCGTGTGGTGCTTGAGGCACTGTGAAAAAAAAACTTTGTTTTTGCATAGGATGGTAGTTAGGAGGATGGTAGGACAGGAGGAAGTGGTCGCACAAGTATAAGAGTTAGTATCGCAATAGGGAGTCATTTTGTGACATAGTCAAATCACAATAAATACATCAGTTAAAATAGTTAACCGACAGTGATCTTGGACAAGATGCATATTAATGGCGGATCGGACCGTTAGATCGGTAGGATTGGTGGTGAATTCGAGTGATTAATGCATCATTTGGTCAAAATGATTAAATAGATCATAATAATTTGGTCATAATGATCGAGCAATCGAATCAGCACTATAACAAGAGGCATAATGCGGTCAAAATTAACCATTGTGAAAGATCAAGCTATCAACTGAGTTGTAGAGTTGTTTGTTGTGAGTTGAGTTGCATTGAGCATTTGAGTTGCAAAGTGACGTAAGGTTGAGGTGCCCCTTGATAACTTGTGTGGAATGCCAAGTGAGCCAATAACAGCAAATATTTCAAGCATAAGAGATTCACCAATTTTTGAGGTGCCCATCGAAGAAGAGGTTGCAAGCATGCTGGTGAGTTCATCATCAGTTCTGAAGAAGAAGAGGGGGAGTAGCGACCCAAATACCCATTTTAGAAGAAGCAGATAAATAGAACTTCCATG
The DNA here is from genome assembly GCA_001517045.1 of Pseudotsuga menziesii. Classification (NCBI taxonomy): domain Eukaryota; kingdom Viridiplantae; phylum Streptophyta; class Pinopsida; order Pinales; family Pinaceae; genus Pseudotsuga; species Pseudotsuga menziesii. The sequence continues at coordinate 610,734 of LPNX010706218.1, read as the reverse complement.
CAGGAATAGGAGGAGAGGATTGCACAGATGGGATCATTGACATCCAAGGCTAAGGACTCCATGGCCCGTACAGGGGTGTCCAAGGTGGATATCCCTGGCTATGTGCCTCCATGTCGACCCGATACGAAGCCAAGGAAGATTATGAAGAATCAGAAGTACTCAGTTAGGATGTTGATGATACCACAGGGCATGGTATGCACCATGGACATCGTGCCCTCGATCATGCGAATGAGATATGGGGATCATGATTTTCTCACATTGACAAAAATCACTGCAGATCCATATGTACCCACGAAAGCAGTAGGTAGCATCCTAGTAGCGTGCATTCCACATGATTGGGCATGGGGATTAGAGATATTGGGGCTATTAGGCCTCATGAACATGCAAAATTTTGGGCATTTTCTAGAAGAAAACGCATGCACGAAGCAACTCTTAGCGTGCTTCCATGGTGGTTTTTTATGGCTGTAATGACCGGTCGCAGTCACTGTTGCACTCATTTAAGATATCATAGGACTGCCCAAGGAGGAGCTCGACCCATCATAGTATTTTTGGGCAAAGTACAATGAAAAGAAGCTGGCAGTAAAACTAAAGATATGGTATAACTTGCAGTGCAATGGGAGAGAATACGTCATTGACAACATAAATGACTAGTAAGTCCGCATCGCTGCAAGGATTCTGGAAAGAAATATAGTAAGAAAGAACCAACCCAACTAGTGCACTTCAAGGGTCATCGCATGCGCCGAGTAGTGCACGCAGAGGGTGCAAATGAACTGGTATTTTCTTTTAATGAACAAGTTGATGGATGACGCACTAGCAGTCCAGGCGAGGTAGTGACCATTTAGTTATAGCTGGGTGCTTATTTTAATTGCGCTTCTTGTTTTGATGTAGCCTGAATATTTTCAGGGTATAGACATAGAAGCTGTCAAGGTTTGAAAGGGAGTGCACTACCAAAACCTCTGGTATGTGAAGGAAGCTGAGTGGCTCAAGGTTTGATCCATTCAGTTCTGGATATATTGGGAGGCACTACAGGTTGCGTTTATGAAGGTTTCGCGACTATCATAGGAGGTAGTGATGAAATTCCAAAGCATTGTTCGATTTGCAATTGGGGTGCATGCCATTCATGTACAGGCATGGAAAGACCCAGATAAGTAGTGGTTTCCTACAACATACAATATTTCTGATGCCGAGTTGGAGGCCATTGTTGATAATTGGCCTGTGAACTAGCGCGAATTTGTCAGCATCAAGGAAGTGTCGATGAGTCCACCAGCTGATGCTCCAGTGAATCCTTTGCTAGAACTATAGAGAAACCATGGATCAGATAAAGTATCACCATGGAACCCCACTGATTCAAAAGATGAATGGATATTCGAGGAATCTTGCACAAAGAAGCGACGAGACCAGGGTGCGATTAGTAGCACAAAACTAGTGACTAAAGAGAAATTGAATCATATCATTGCGGTGATTATGAAACTGACTGATGTAATGGGTGTAGAAATTCAGGCCTGCAGTAGATTAATTTCACTCACAGCAATTAACAATTGATCATGCAAATTATCAACAATGGATACTGAATATGGAGCTGTAACACAAAATTATATTAACTGAGTGTAAAATAGCCAACCCTGTAATAACATAGGCTTCTGAATATATAGAAAACATGAGCAAATTGAATGCATAAGGAAGCATCCAAATCTAGCATAAAGCAGGCTTACCCAAAACAGGCAAATCCCCCATAGGTGTAAAAAGCTGATCCCAAATCTATCAAGGACCCCACGAATTACCAAGGGCACATGGGAAAGCTAAAGAGTGATCAAATGGCAGCTCATACATGCTTTTGCATGGAGGAAAGAGTGGAGGAGGAAGAGGCAACAAAGCTGATTCACCTCACCTAGTCTTGCTTTCCTATGTGCCTTAAAACACTAAAAAAGAAGGGAATAAAGCAGAAAAAGCAGATGGGCACCTGGGAGGCCAGGAATAAAGCAGATTTGATTCCCAGGACTTTCCCAAGTGCTCCATGAGTCAATAATGGCAAGTTTGACCTCTATGGATAGGCAATTATCAACTTGCACATGGTGGGACTCATGGACTAGGCAAATAAGACAAAATAAATGAAATAATGTCTAAGTGGGTAAATACTATGGGTTGATTATTCTAACACCCCCCCTTAAGCCTGACTTTATGAGTAATAAATCAAAAATATAGGGACTAGCAACAAGGCTTAGTCACCCTTTACATACTGCAAGTCCATATGAACCAAGGAAAGAGGCAAAACCAACTTGGGAAAATCCTCCCTTAAACATGGACTGTAAAACAAAATTGTAGAATATTGTCTCCACTCATGCTTTGACAGCATGATCAGCAATCCCCAGCAGTGATTTGAGATTGTTGAAGGTCTTCTCACAAAATGATTTTGTGAAGATGTCAGCTACTTGTTCTAAAGATGAACAGAAGAGTAGGTGAATGGTGCCATCATGCACAAGTTCTCTGATGTAGTGCATGTGAATCTCAATGTGTCTGGTTCTCTAATTCTGAACTAGATCCTTGCAGATTCGAATGGTACTCTGGTTATCACAGTATA
>LPNX010706218.1:527089-607607 GCA_001517045.1 Pseudotsuga menziesii | reverse complement strand
TTTTGCTCTCAACAAGATCTCCATCTCTGCTTTCCATTCAAAAAATTTGAAGGGAGTGAGGATAGTTTTCTGTGAATCCATAGCTTTAGAAAATCTGTCTCGACTGTCAGTAGAAGGCTCCCAGTCTTGATGTCGAACCTGAAAAACAATTTTTGGAGGAGAGTAACAACCTACAATGGCTCTGATACCATGTAGAAATTCAGGCCTGCAGTAGATTAATTTCACTCACAGCAATTAACAATTGATCATGCAAATTATCAACAATGGAGACTGAATATGGAGCTGTAACACAAAATTATATTAACTGAGTGTACAATAGCCAACCCTGTAATAACATAGGCTACTGAATATATAGAATACATGAGCAAATCGAATGCATAAGGAAGCATCCAAATCTAGCATAAAGCAGGCTTACCCAAAATAGGAAAATCCCCCATAGGTGTAAAAAGCCGATCCCAAATCTATCAAGGACCCCACGAATTAGAAAGGGAGCATGGGAAAGCTAAAGAGTGGTCAAATGGCAGCTCATACATTCTTTTTCATGGAGGAAAGAGTGGAGGAGGAAGAGGCAACAAAGCTGATTCACCTCACCTAGTCTTGCTTTCCTATGTGCCTTAAAACACTGAAAAAGCAGGGAATAAAGCAGAAAAAGCAGATGGGTGCCTAGGAGGCCAGGAATAAAGCAGATTTGATTCCCAGGACTTTCCCAAGTGCTCCATGAGTCAATAATGGCAAGTTTGACCTCTATGGATAGGCAATTATCAACTTGCACATGGTGGGACTCATGGACTAGGCAAATAAGACAAAATAAATGAAATAATGTCTAAGTGGGTAAATACTATGGGTTGATTATTCTAACAATGGGAGAGAATATGAAGAAGAAGGAGACCGATGGATTTTCTGAATTAACTACTCACCTTTATTCATTAATTGATGCAGTATTAAATAGGGTACCAGAGGCAACCACTTTACAGAAGGTTGGTTGGATAAGCACTACGAAGTGGATTAGGAATGTTCAAATTCCATCGCATGCAATCGATACCAACAACGAGTACGTCAATACCCCACTTCAACAATTTTAGGATATTTCACTAGACATCAATGAAATGTCAACCCATACATTGGTGCAGTTTCAAAGGGTTTCCAATGAGGAGTTGTCAGATATGGAGTAGATAATTGGAGATCACCTTTTAAGGTCATTGGAGAAAGAGGCTGAAGCAAGAAAGGATATTGAGGTGCTCAAGAAGAAGCAATACTGACTGATGCTGGAGAAAGCATAACTATGGGCCAATAGGGTGCATTTAGAACATGAAGTTTCTGTTTCTTGTCAACAAGTTCCAGAAATCACTGACGACATGGACGCAGAGGCAAAAGCAAAGCGGATTGGGGATGTAATCGCACAATTGAAGCATGGAAATGAAGATATAAATGACCTATTTAATATAGGAACACCACTAGAGCAAGCTGCAGAAAGGAAAATCACCATTAATGACTTCACAACGCAGTTGGAAGAAATGGATTAAGAAGAAAAGCGAGCTACTAACAGGAATACACACTTTTGGGGAATTGTATTCCAATATGTGCAGTTGGAACAACTTACAACACAACTGTAGGAACCCGAGGGAATGTTGGCCACACTGAGGAAATCAATCAAAGTGATGCCCCCAGTTGTATAGATCACAAAGGCAGTAGAGTTCAAGGACTTACAATAGCGATTTGCAAAGGCCAGGGAGTGTCAACAGAGGTGCACAACACAATTGGAATAATTCCATGACATTGGTGTGCAACTCTCCATGAAGGCTGTTTCAGTGCTATAGGAATTTCAGGAATGATGAAGGGATTTCATTGCAAAGGTCAACGAGCACCCATTGGAGCGAGAAGTGACAGAAATTCATGATATTAACAAGAAGATCAAGGAATAGATCAAGGAGATCACCCAACAATACGAATATGTCAAGGAGAAGATCAACATTTACACCATTTCTAGCTGATGTGGCTTGAAGGTGAGCCACAAGATTATGTTGGGGGCCTGTTGGTGGGTGTTTTTGAGGATAGTTAGCTGCACAACATCAAATATGTTGTGCAAAGTCAAATATGTTGCGCAATATGGAAGATGATGTGCAAGGAGGATGAACTATATTTTATGTATTTTGGTCATATTTTGTATATTTAGACCACATTATGTGGATTGTGGTCATCCTTTTGTATAGTTTGGTACAAGTAGTTAGGAAGTTGACTTAAGTGGACCACCAATGTAAAGGCACAAGCCTATAAATAGGTTTAGGATTGCAAGTGTTAGGTGTTCTTCTAGAGGGTTTCTTGTCTTTTTGATCTTTTGGATATCTTCAAATCTGTTGATAATCTGAAGATAAAACTTGTGTGAAAGAGGAATTGAAGAACTATTTTTGGGAACCTTTGTTTTGCTATGGAGGTTCAGATGACATGATAGATATTGGACAGAAACATTGTGTCTTTCTGCATTTTTCCGTTTTCCTATTTTCTGCGATCTGAATGTGAATGCGATGTGTAACCGTGAATGAGGTGATGCTTCTTTATTCATTAGAGGAAATTTAAACTCAAAATGGGCCTTTTAAATCTAATTTAAATTCAATGTCATCATTTATTAGCCAATGAAATTGCTTTAAATTTGAAATACCATATAGGTATTAAACACCTATATGGGGGATAGGTATCATAAAAAAACTACTTTTTTTGTTTGTATTTTCAACATATCTCCCTGTGTTGGATGCAGAATTTAATTCTGCATCCAACAAGTTCTCTCGATCGAAATTTGAGTAAAAACATGGGGATATATGTCGAAAATACAAAAAAAAGGTAGTTTTTTTATTTTCTTCCTCCAAAATTAATAAATATTATTTTATTATTTTAACTATTATTTTATTAATTTTTTTAGGAGGCCCATTTTGGGTTGAAATTTCCTCTAATGATGAATGATGGTATCTGTAACACCCCGGTTTTGACCCCGTTTGTATTAAAATGTATATGATGTATATATTGTAATTAATCGTGGTGTGGAGCTAAAGGAAAAATCCCCACCATCAATTTAGCATTTTATGTTTCGACAATTAAAATCATGGTCGATGGTATTTTGTGCTAGCCAACAAATTATAAAAGTTTGAATCAAAATGTAAATATGCAATCAATTAAAATCCCACAACCAACTATGTCAATGCAACAAATAATGAGATGGGAGCATGATTTCCTAAGGATAAGGGGGGGGGGATATTTAACCTTTGGCGCTAATGGGGAAAATCCAAATGTCCATGAGAGAACCCATCAAACTGTCAACTACCTTTCTTGTCTTTTTCCCCAATCATTTATTTCTGCTAGAATGTGGTTGATTTAGTTATTGCATGGAATGGGAAGAGTATGGGAAAAAAATTGAATTGGGCAGGGAACCCATTTTGGAAAAATGTGTTCTTACTTCCTTGGCAAGGAAAATGCCCAAAAACGTATGCCCTTCTGCCATGCATCCACGTTTTCCATTTTCCTCACCATTCTCCTTCACGTTGGGGATTTTGGGGAGAAGCTGGAGTTTTCCTATGTTTTTTTCATTCCATGTTTTTGGTTGTTGGCTTGATTTTCCCATGGATGGGAGGACATTTTTGTAATGCGAGGAATTGGGTTGTATTCCTCATGTTTTTGGATATGCTGGGGTATTTTGTATTCACGTTTTTGTAGTTTCATGTGTTTTTACCATGGCTGTGAAGTGTTTTTGTTAACTTCTAGTGGCTGGGATCTCTTTTGGGATTTTTGGTGTTGTTTCCACATGCACATGGTGGGGAATTTCATTGTTTAGTGTTTCCCAATGAGTGGGAGAACAAAGCCATGGATTTTGGGTGTTGTTGAGTTTGTTTTGGCCATGTTAGATCCATAAATGACTCTGGAAATCAAATTGCTACTAAGGGGGTTGTTTTACCCATTACCATTTACGTTTTGGTTGAACAATGTTTTCATCAATCCCATATCTTGCAATTTCCGTGTATGCCTCTGCTGTTCTGATTTGGACTAATTTTTGAGTGGAAATGGGGTATGATCTAGCTTGCTAAACCTAGTGGAAGAAGGAACCTCACAGACAGAGCTAGAGGGTTGGATTTCTTCTTTGGACACGCTGAATAACACTAGAAGGGAAGGCATGGCCCGAGGGACTGTGTAGCAAAGAAGGGGATGCTTCCTTGTGTTGGCTATGTGGACGTATTAGAAGTCAGGATAGATCTGGTGCAGGTGTCCTTGGCTCTTTAATTGATCTCACTAGCTTAGTAATTAGCCTTTCCATCTCCTCTTTACCCTGATAAACCCAACTGTGTTGGCTTTGCTGAGTTTTGTGTATCCTTGGATACGTGTGATCCTGCTCGTGTTCCCTTATTCCTTGTGGAAATCATGCCCATCTTAGGGGTGACAGTGTTGCCAAGAGATTGATGAGCACACTCGCCTATGGTTGGGTGGAAGGTTGCAACAACCTAGCTAGTTGTGGGAGAACTTTTTCTCAAGATAAGTATTTCCTTGTGTTTAATCTCTGCAACTGTATTTACTTGATAAATTACTATAAACATGTTGAAGGCTTGAACATGAATGAAATGTAATTTTCTTCCGTTGTATGTAAATGGTTTATGCACTTGTGTATGTTTGTAGTTTCAATGCATTTTCATCATGTGTATGTTCATGGGATTTACATTTCCTAGGTTAGATAGCATTATGGTCACGTCCTCTCTGCCGAGTAGAGGGGTGGGGATGTGACAGTATCTTGGTATATTTGTTTATGCTTCGATGTCTCTACCGCGATCTAAGTACATTAATCTGATCAACTGAATATAATTATGTTAGTGTATAAATTAAATGCTTATATCTTCTATGTAATGTTGCACTGAGTTAGCAGTAGATATGAAATCCTCATTCATATTGCGGAAACTTAGTTCGTATAGTTCTCCCTCGAACATCTCAGGTAAGACTTCATCTTCTTTGCAGGTGTTGCCGGACTGGGTAAAACCTGTCTGGGCCGGTGCTCAGGGAGATCGCTGCATTTTGGGTGTCGACTGAGAGTGAACCCCTGTCGACAGGTTTTGTGTCAACAGAGTACTAGATATTGTTTGACAAAACTTTATTGAAGTATTTGGGGCTATTGTTCACAAGACTTAGTTCATTTTGGTTGTTTTTTGTGATCCACTTTCTTGGATTCCAACCATTTGTTATTTTTTTTCATCCTAGAGTTATTGTTAGATATATTGGTATAACCCTTAAATTAACTATGATAAAGATTCATGGATCTCTCTTAGAAGGTGGTCAAACTAAATATAATGTGTTCAAGTCAATGAATAGGGCCTCTATAGCCAATATTACATGTTCAAGATATTCTGATCACTACTATAATGTGGATCATGTCTCTTACAATATGATGATCACCTCCTTTTCAACTCAAAGAAACAATCTAGATCACACTTCAAGGCTACAAGTGGCCTCACAATCCTCTAAGGGAATATCAACCTTGTGAAAATAAGCATTAACAATGATGTCATGCCTCAAGAATTCTCAAAGGTGGATGCCAAATTGAACATCTCAATAGTATAGCAGTAGCTAATGATTCCAAATTTGGATGGTCTGATCTAAGTGACCATGGGAACCAACATGTGCTGAAAACCTTCCTCATATCATGTTTATTTTATGTAGGTGTAATAAATATAATAAAACACATGAAACCATTATATTCATTGCTTAGGTTTAATTTCCATTACTCATTTTTTTCCCACACATCTCTCCAAAATTAACTCAGTGTTGTCCATATCGATATTAGGGATGATTTGTGAATGCTAGCTGTCATTATGATTCTTTAAACACTGCTAAAGCAGACCAAACATAAGGTTCAATGTGATGAAATATTTCGTTTGAATACTAGGATGAATTAAGGTTATTTTGGATGCCCATTTTACTTCCTAGAATGCTAGCATTGTTTAATAAAAATAAAATCTTTAATGGTTTCCTCTTTTGCAACATAAACTATCCCAAGGTTTACTCTATCTTGTAAGAATCACAAAGTGGAAATTATGGGGGCCACTTTTGGTCACATTCCACCTTAACTAAGATCTTGTATATGGGCTACTACTAGCCACTATTAAAAAAAATGTAAAAAAATATGTTACAAATGCAAAGTATACTAGCATTATATGAGTTTGTACCATATATCATCTCATGACTTAAGATCAATCAAATACCCTTGACCATTCTTATTGTGGGGCTTAGGCCTCATTAGAGATATACATGCAACCTTTATAATGGCCACAAGTTCATCATCATCATAATTAAGTATTGAACCAAATGGGTAAAGTCCATGCCCCTTAGTTGTTTCATAGGACATGTTATTGTGAAATTCATTAGAAACCAAATTATATATCATTTGATAGTCCATTATACCTTAGTGGCTGACAATGGAGCTAGCTCATATATACATAAATAAAGGGACTCCTAGCTAAGTATAACATCAAACATAAGTTTTCCACACCCTGCTATATATAGACAATGGGTAGGTTGAAGCCATAAATATTACATTAGTATCCATCCTTAAACACACCGCTAATTCTTCAGGTGATCATTGAAACGCCAATATATATCCTACACTATGGGATTACAAAAATTTAATTATAATTTAAAAGGTCCCACTCAGTGGAGATTACATATCTCCATGATGAGCTAATCATTTCCAATATAGAGATAAAGTTATGTTTCCCTAGGAGGTCTTAGTCCCATCACTTAGCATTTCACTAAATGATGCTATACCTCATGAAGATCTTGTCACCACATGCATGGTAGAGTTAGAGAGCCTATATGAAGGGAATCCCAATCATTGGAGCACATGCATTAGTACCATAGTTATGTAGTTAGGGTGTGTAACAAAAAGGTCTTGTATTAAACCTTTACCAAGGGAGATATGGTTTTATGTCAGAACTTTGAAGTTTAGGAATAGAGTATTACTAAGGACTAAACCAACCTATAACTAAAGTCTAGTACCATGGCACTAACACCCAACAATAATATAACTACACTTTCAGATACTTAGTATTAGTATAACTACACCAAGCTGATGTATTAGTTGAGTGTACCAAGTCAGCAGACAATAGGAAGTGGTGTCACTATTAAGCCATGCTTATAATTCCTCAAGATAATGATATCAATTCATGGGTTATACGACCTCTATGAAGGATACTTCATCGAATTTTCGACATCTATGTAGTGAAATTTGTCATCAGATATCCATTAAATTCGACATATATGCTACACTACCGATGACTTCAATTTGTGGGTTATATGACTTTAGGCATGTCTACATGGAGCACAATACGAGCATAGACCATTTATCCAAGGAAGAACTAAATATGAAGGTTCTCCTTCTCTCCTTATCGAAACTTTTAGAAGGAGAAATCATTGAGTAAGGCATGATACATCTCTTTAAAGAGATTATTGATTTATGTGGCATACTCTTTTTTATTCTTTCGAGTATGGGATACATTAGCATCTTTCTTGTTTTAGCTCGGGATATAGATTTTGTTTTGATCCCCTCGGGGTGTGTTTTCTCCACCCTCGATTCCTCCTTGGATAAGTTGTTTAGGGTCCTTATGTCCTCCGTGTGGTATTGCGACTTTAGTCATCTTGGGATTGTGGGTTCTGTCCCTTCCCCTGGAAAATATTTTGATACTTATGTCCACTCACGTCTGAAAATACTAATTGTCGGGACTATGTACAAGTTACCATTGATTCACTATTGAATATCAAGGAACACTGATTTTTATTCTGAAAAAAAGGTTACAAAATCTTAGCAAATAATTTTATTATATATCTTGAGATCTGTAAACTGGGTCTTTAATATTTTTCATGAGGAAACAAAATAAATTTAAAAAGATACACCTACAAAATTGGTTAAAAACATAGTTTGTATTTTGAGATAAATTAGCTGAAGCATTTGCTATGTAACCCCTTAATATCTATCTTGTGTTACAATACTATATGATGTACTGTTATACAAGGGAATTATTGATATTATTCAAGATAATGATATCACTGTGATGTCATGCTTATATGTCTATCAAATATGTTTCTCAATAGATTGATGTCACTAAGATGCTGTGCTTATAAGTCCTCAAGATAATGATATCAATTCATGGGTTATCCGACCTCTATGAAGGAGACTTCGTCGGATTTCCTACATCTATGTAGTGAAATTTGTCATCGAATATCCATTAAATACGACATATATGCTACACTACCGACGAATTAAATTTATAGGTTATAATACTTTAGGCATGTCTACAGGGAAAAACAAGTTGAGTGCAGACCGTTTATCCAAGGAAGCACTGAATATGAAAGCTAGCCTCTGTCATGTCCCCTCCCACCTTGGAGGATAAACACAACAACTGATAATGCTCTGATAAAACAATGCCATGTCCCCTCCCTCCTTGGAGGATAAACATGACCACTAATCCTTATCTGATACCACAATGTAGCATACCCTCTACTCTGATACTGCTCTGACATACCACGATGTCCATGAACCTGGTGCCCATACACCTGATTGATATGCAGAATAATTTAAAACTTGTTATTTCTTTCTCTTGAACACAGTCACGAGCCATGTAACATCCTTTAACATTAATTCTTAGGCTCAAAACCCACTGTAATAGTCATTTTTCCATCAACTGATCCACTATGTAACCGGAAAATTCATTTCCCCACTGAACCTTGTTGAATTATTGTAACTTCGAAGAATATTCTATATATATTTTAGTGGTCCTCGATGCTCCTATCGAGAGAATCACTTGTATTTATTTATACTCCAATGCTCCTAATCAGGAGAATTAATAAGAGTCATGAGGAAATCCCCTCTGTTGTAAGTCAGGTAATTAGTACCCAAGTTATGGTTACTCGAGCCTACATAACTAAGTTAGGATTACTCGAGCTTACATAACTAAGTTAAATATTAAGTGAACGAAAGAATATAAATAGAGGTGAGGTGCTTCTCATTTGAACACACTCACACTCACTTGTGTAGCACATGAGAGAGAAAGAGAAAGAGTTGTAGATGGAGAAGAAGGAGGATCATTCTTTTGGGTTTTAACTTTTACCTTTTTGGGGCATCTATATTGAGGAAGATTTTGTTGGGTTTTTCCCAAGATAAATCTATGTTGTACTTGTGATATTGTTTCTTTTAGTGATCCTATATATATGATTTTGTTATGAAATTGGAATTAAATTCTGATAATATAGCTTAGCATATGCAATTTTAACATGGTATCAGAGCTAGCCTGAATAGGACAGCTTTCACAAGGTGAAAAATCCCTCTCTCTCTCCTCGAAATAAATTAGGGTTTCAGGAAAATTTTTGATTTTCGAAAAACTGCTTGCATAGAAGGTTGTGTCCTCCCAGGGCGCATCTATTGAGCCTGGAATTGAGGTTTTTGGGTGAGTGAGTCTCCAGGAAATTCAAAATCTAGTTTGAAAGCTGCACCAGAAAACTACATAACCTAAAGAAGCTAAATCCAAGGAGAAGCACAAGAAGGATATGATTAGGGCACAAAGGATTATTGCTGACTCTATATCACTTGATCCCTCAAGTGTCATCCAAGAAGACCCCAAAATAAATGTATGATTCCCTATCCAGAATGTATGAGGGTAGAAACATCAACAGAAAGATGAATCTAAGAGTTGAATTGAAGAGCACCACGATGAGTCATGGAGAATCCATCTAGGACTGCTTCACAAGGGTGTCTTAGATCAGAGAACAAATAGAAGCCATTGGAGACAAACTTGATGAATATGAGATGGTTATGACTGCCCTCAATGGTCTCATTAGACCTGGGAGTCATTCATCTAGATGATATGTGCCAGGAAGGAAAGATTGAAGTTTGATGTGGTATGGGAACACTGCATTCAAGAGGATACCAGAGTGGCAAATAGAGAAGCCTTACTAAAGGAGGATGATCAAGCCCTAGCCACTCATACCAAGAGAACAAGAAGTCAACCCAACTTCAAGAAGGGAAACAAGAGGGAGTATCAACCTACCAGGAAGTTCAAGAAGACAAGAGAAAGTCTCCCCAATAGGGACTACTCTGACTTTCAATGTTTTCATTGGGATTAGATAGGACACATTGCCAGAAATTGTCCTATGAAGAGACAAGAACATAAGAAGAAGATCAACAACAACAAAATACATCATGCTCATCTAGCTGAATATGAGGACGAAGAAGAATAAGAGGAAAGTACCTCCAAGCAAGCAAGCAAGAGAAGAAGATGCAGAGGAGTATGTATTATTCTCATCACTCTATGTATGTATAACACCTAGAGAAGATACTTGCCTTATTGATAGTGGTTATTCAAAGCACATGATGGGACAAAAGAATACTCTATCAAGACTTGAATAAAAGAACTCTCCTTAGAAAGTATCTCTAGGAGATGACTATCAATATCCAATCAAAGGAATTGAGGAAGAAATATACAAGATTGATTCAGGAAATCCCATGAAGATGAAAGAAGTACTATATGTACCAAGTCTGAAAAAGAATTTACTTTCTATCTCAGCTTTAGATAAGAAAGGATTCATAGTTGCATTCATAGATGGCCAAGTACTCATGTGGACCAAAGGGAAGAATATTGAAGATGCAGTTATCATTGTTGAAGAAGAAGAAGGCCTGTATAAACTCAAGGGACATTTAGAAACAACCCTTGTTCATGAGTCCACTAATCCTAGTGAACTATGGCATAGAAGGATTGCTCACATAAATTAAAAATCACTACCGCATGTGAACAAAGTAGTGACGAGATTACGAGACATGAAGATCAAACATGAAGGCATTTGAAAAGGATGTGCAAAAGGGAAGAATGTCAAGAATCCTTTTCCGAAGAGTGAAACAAAAACCAGAGGTTCGTTGGAGTTGATTCATTCAGATGTGTGTGGCCCAATGTCCTCCACATCTTTGAGTGGTTTCAAATATTACTTTACATTTATTGATTATTATTCAAGAAATAAATGGATATATTTCTTGAAAGCAAAGAGAGAATTGTTTGAGAAGTTCAAGGAATTCAAAGCCTTGATAGAGAATCTCTCAGACAAAAGGATCAAGACTCTCTGATCAGAAAATGGCGGAGAATACACTTCAAAAGAGTTTGAAGCCTTTTGAAAAGATGTTGGAATCAAGAGGGAATTAACTACCCCCTACAATCCTAGATAGAATGGTGTTGCAGAAATAAAGAACAGAACTATCATGGAAGCAGTGAAGACAATGATATATGATCAAGATCTTCCAATGCATATATGGGTAGAAGTAGCCAGAACTGATGTATATGTGCATAATAGAATATCTCACAGTGCTCTTGGATTTAAGACTCTAGAAGAAATATTCACTGGAAATAATCTTGAGATAAGTCACCTCAAAATATTTGGTTGTCTAGTATACATTCATATAATGAAAGAGAAAAGAACCAAGTTGGAGCCTTCCAGAAAGAAGGGGATATTTGTTGGATACTGTGAAGTATCCAAGGCATTAAGAATTTACATTCTTAAGTTCCATCATATGGAAATCAGTTGAGATGTAACATTCGATGAAGAAGCGGCCCTAAAGAGATCCTAGAAGTTCCAACATGAATAAGTGTATGAGGAGAGGCACCTCCCAGAAATGAACAAACTACATGTCTCCCTGAAGATGAAGCTCTCGAAGAGCATGACATGATAGAACCACAAGAACCTCCTATGATGGAGATGTCACGAAAGAGAAAGCCTACTTGGGAAAGAGAGATTATACAAGAAACATAAAGATATGGAGCTCTTGAAGGCTCCACAAGAGTAAGTAAGAATCCCAAGACATTTTCGAACTATGTAGCTTTGATGTGTGATCTTGTATATCAAGAACCTACAAACTACGAAGAAGTGGTATAGAAGAAAGAATGGGTAGAAGCAATGATTGAAGAATACCAGTCAATAATGAAGAACGATGTGTGGGATATAGTTCCCAAACCAGAAGGAAAGAGTGTAGTATCCTCCAAATGGATCTACAAGATAAAACATGTAGCTGATGGAAGTATAGAAAAGTACAAGGAAATATTCGTGGCTAGAGGTTTCTCTCAGAAATAGGGAATTGATTATGAAGATACTTTTGCACCTGTAGCACGATATACTTCAATTAGAGCTATCACGACACTTGCATCCATGATGAAGTGGGAATTACACCAGATGGATGTGAAGACAGCCTTCTTGAATGGTGTGATTGAAGAAGAAGTATACATAGAACAACCACAAGGATTTGAAGTTGAAGACAAACATACTCATGTATGCAAGTTGAAGAAGGACCTATATGGACTGAATCAATCTCCCAGAGCTTGGTATAGAAGGATATATAGTTTCCTAATGAGCATGGGATTTGCCAAGAGTAAAGCCGATCCTAACCTTTACTTCAAGGTTGTAGAAGATGAACCTATCATACTATTACTATATGTGGATGATTTATTTCTGACAGGGAATGAGAAACAGAATGTGGAAAGCAAGAAGAAACTCACTGACTAATTTGAGATGAAAGACCTTGGGTTAATGCATTATTTCCTAGGTCTAGAAGTATGGAAAAGTTTAGAAGGAATCTTTCTCAATCAAGGAAAGTATGCTATAGAGATATTGAAAAGATTCGATATGTTGGAATGCAAAGCCATGGACACACCCATGGATTCCAACCAGAAGTTGTTAGCTGATGACTCATCAGAGTTAGTGGATGTGACTCGATATAGATAGATTATTGGGTCGTTGACATATCGAACAAATACCAGACAAGACATTTGTTTTGTTGTGAACACCTTGAGTTAGTATCTAGTTCAACGTAGACGTGTTCACCTAATAGCTACAAAACATGTGATGAGATATTGGAAAGGGACTATAGACTTTGGTATATACTATGATGGAAGCCATGAATATAGACTGTATGGCCATATGGATGCAGATTGGGATAGAAGTGTATCAGACAGGAAAAGCACATTAGGTGGATGTTATATTCTAGGATCTGCTATGATTTCATGGTTTAGCAAGAAACAGTCGAGTGTTTCTCTTAGCACGACTGAAGTATAATATATAGTAGCTTGCTTTGCTAGTTTTGAAGCCATATGGCTTCGAAAGCCGATGTCAAGTTTATTCAACCTAGAGTTGGATACTACCATGATTCTATGTGATAAGCAAAGTTGTATAAAGATGGAAGAGAACCCAATGTTCCATGATAGATCGAAGCACATAGAAATATGGTATTTCTACATTCGAGATATGATGCAGAAGGGAGCCATAAAGCTCCAGTATGTGAGTACTGATGAACAAGTTCCTGATGTGTTGACGAAGCCTCTGTCCTGAATAAAGTTTGAATACTTTTGAGACAAGCTTGGTGTTGTTCGGAAAGACCTTCCTTGAAAGGGGCAGCACTGATGTTGCAATGGGATTGTATCATCCTTGGACACTTGTTCTAAAGTGATCTGGTGACTTTGGTCCTCAAGAATGAAGAGGGATTGTATCATCCCAGGACATCTGTCCAGAATGGATCCAATGACTTCGGTCCTCAAGAATGTGGTGGGATTGTATCATCTGTGAACTTCGGTTCATAACAGATCCGATGGATTTGGCTCTCGAGAAGGCGATGGGATTGTATCATCCATGAACTTCAGTTCAGAATGGATCCGATGGCTTCGGTCCTTGAGAATGTGGTGGGATTGTATCATCCCTAAACTTCGGTTTAGAATAGATCCGGTGGCTTCGGTCCTCGAGAATGTGGTCGGATTGTATCATACCTGAATTTTGGTTGAGAACGGATCCAGTGACTTTGGTACTCGAGAAAGTGGTAGGATTGTATCATCTTTGAACTTTTGTTCAGAATGGATCTGGTGACTTCGGTACTCGAGAATGTGGTAGGATTGTATTATCCTTGAACTTTTGTTCAGAACGGATTTGGTGACTTCGGTACTCGAGAATGTGGTAGGATTGCATCATCCTTGGACTTAGTCCTAAAGTGATAGGGAGTGATTATCCTGTAATTGAATTCGGTGACTTTGGTTGTCGAGAATGTGGTGGGATTGCATCATCCCTATACTTTAAGTCTAAAAGTGATCCAAATACTTTCATATTCATATTGTGGATTGCAGGTTGTTGCTGATGATGATGATGTTCCTGATTGAAAGATCAGAGTGTGATGATGATGATGTTACTAATCAAAAGATCAAAGTGTGATGATGATGATGTTACTGATTGAAAGATCAGAGTATGATGATGATGATGATGCTGATCGAAATTTCAAAGTGTTGATGATGCTGTTGCTAATCGAAAGGTCAAAGTGCTGATGATGATGTTGCTGATCGAAAATTCCAAGTGTTGATGATGATGTTGCTGATCAAAAGGTCAAAGTGTTGATGATGATGTTATCGATCGAGCAGTCAAAGTGTTGTTGCTGCTGAAGATTGAATATGAAGAATATATGTTAAAGATGATGAAAAGCTTCCAATGATTTATATATGTATCACCTTGATGATGTTAATGATGCCTTCTCTCTCCTACTATTGTTGTTGTTGATGTTGTTATAGAATACCCTTGTTGTTAAGGGGGAGTGTTGAATTATTGTAACTTTGAAGAATATTCTATATATATTTTAGTGGTCCCCAATGCTCCTATCAGGAGAATCACTTGTATTTGTTTATACCCTGATGTTCCTAATCGAGAGAATTAATAAGAGTCATGAGGAATTCCCCTCCATTGTAAGTCTGGTGATTAGTACCCCAGTTGTGGTTACTCGAACCTACATAACTAAGTTAGGATTACTTGAGCCAACATAACTGAGTTAAATATTAAGTGAATGAAAGAATATAAATAGAGGTGAGGTGCTTCTCATTTGAACACACTCACACTCACTTGTGTAGCGCATGAGAGAGAGAGAGAAAGAGCTGTAGCTGGAGAAGAAGGAGGATCAGTATTTTGGGTTTTACCTTTTATCTTTTTGGGGCATCTATATTGAGGAAGTTTTTACTGGATTTTTCCCTTTAGGGTTTTCCCAGGATAAACCTGTGTTGTTCTTGTGATACTATTTCTTTCAGTGATCCTGTCTATATGCTTTTGTTATGAAATTGAAATTAAATGCTGATAATCTAGCTTAGCATATGGAATTTTAACAAACCTGACCTTTCTGCACTTTTCCTTCAGAATTCCCCCTTCTTCCTTCCACTGCGAAATCCAGGGACTGGAAACATAATGTGAGACAGAGTCATTTAACCAATTTTTTTCTTCTGCCTTTCACCCTGGAACTCAGGAATCAGAAACTCAACATTAAAAAGAATCATTTAACCACTTTCTGCCTTCTGTTGCAAAAATCGAGAATCAGAAACTCATCATTCGATGAAATCATTTAACCACTTTCCTCCTTCCTCCTTCAACCTTTTCTCCTTCTGCTGCGGAACTCGGGAATCAAAAACTCATCATTTGAAGGAATCATTCAGCCACATTCCTCCTTCATCATTCCTCCTTTTCGCCTTCCACTACGGAACTCGAGAATAGAAAAATCAACATTCGACATAATCATTTAACCACTTTCCTCCTTCCATGTTCCACCTTTCCTCCTTCTGCTATAGAACTAAAGAATTAGAAATTCATCATTCAACAGAATCATTTAACCACATTCTGCCTTTCTGTTCGAGGATTGTGGATCACGAAAAACCAACACTTGGAATCATTTCTCTTTTTGTTTTCTTTCTCCCTCTTTCCGCTATGGACTCTAAGGTGTGGAAAACCAGCATTCTTCCTTGTCTTTTTCCTTAAGATACATGCATTTTTTACCCTGAAACTAGGATTCTAGCCTCCATGAACTTAAGAAAAATGCAATGGACATACAAGGAATAAATAGATGTAAAATGGAGGGACATTTAATCAACAATAAACTCTACTTAATTCATTCATAATAATTCAACATAATCAGTATATTCATAAGAAAATTCATTGCAGAAATAACATGACAAAGAATACTTATCTTGAAGATGAAGTTGTCTCGCAACTAGCTATGTCACTGCAACATTCCACCCAACCATAGGTGAGTTGTGTTCATCACTTTCTCAACACAACTGCCATCCCAAAGCTGGGCGTGATTTTCACAAGGAACTAGGGAACAACAGGCTCACACATATCCAGACCACATCAAACACAGTCAATCCAACCTATAGTTGGGTTTATTAGACTGTCCAACCAAGCCAATACATAATTGGGTTGATTAAGATGCATGAAAAAAAGGAAATAGACTGTTGGGTTTAATAGGCTACTCATCCAAGCCAGCTAATAGTTGGGCTTAACCGACTGTACATAGTCAAGCCAACATTCACATTAAGGACCCTCCAAGCCAACTAACATATGGGTTTCTCAGACCACTCAGCCAATCCATCTTACTACTGGGTTTCTCAGGCTATTCAACCAAGCCAACTAATAGTTGGATTTATCACATTGTCCAACCAAGGATCACACACGGCCAAATGCACATCAAGACACAACCAAGCCAACTACCAATTGGTGTTATCAGGTTGCTAAGGCAGTGGAAATGAAGAATGGATAAGCTAGTGGCTCATTAAAGATCTAGGGACACCTCCACAAGAACTATCTTGCATGGAATCCACAATACCTACACACCCAACACAATAAATCATACCCTTCTTTGCTACACATTCCCTCGAGCCATGCCTTCCCTTTTGTTGAGCCACAAAAAGACCACATTTTATTCATTTCTCCTATACCATTTATCACCTTATTCTTATCTTATCCTTCCATAAAACCATTAATATTCACCACTTTCATAATAAATATGGGTTTATATTACCATTTTCCAAATCATTTACTTTTGAGTATTTTGAGTGAAAGTATGGTTAATTATTGAGAAAAATAATCTATTTTCATTATATTTTAAAGTTGGGTGAGTTTGGTGATGTTTACAGGTGTATTTAAAGACTTTAACAAGCTCAAAAGTGACCACCTAGCCTCAGATTCGAATTTCATCTTTTAGATGTGGCTAACTTCAAGGAGAAGATCATGGAAGTGTGGAGAGAATATTTCATCCAATATTTGTTGAGAATCTAAAGGGATGAGTTGTAGATTTGTTGAGAATTTAAAGGGATGAGTTGTAGATTTGTTGAGGATTTTGAGGGATAAGTTGAGAGAATACTGGATCTATAATTATGATCACTTATCTTCAATTCGTGTATAAATATGATGGCTCTCTCCTTATTTTGGTTAGTTTCCTCTCTAGTGGTTTGGAAGTAGAAAATAGTTCAGAGTTAGTCATAGAATATGATTTCTGATTGTTATGTAATGGAGATGATGCTTTAATGCACATCATTTGATTCTCCCATGTTAATAAATGTCTTAAGTAGTTTCTTTCTATGAATTGTTAATATAGATTTTTAGTTATGTTTTGTTTGTGAATTGATAGTATAGATTTATCGTGAGCTCACAAGTTATGCTTAATTTCTTTATATCAGTTTATTTCTTGCAATTTTATGCTTTCTTAGATCATATTTGTTTCATGTAATTTTCTGCTTTTCTAGATTAGGTTTATTTTCATGTCATTTCCTGCTTTTGCAAGTTAATTCAATTTCAGTCCTATATTTTCAATTTCAGTTGTAGATTAAGTTCAACGACACTCTCCCCTTGCATATATTTTTTATGTATCTCACAAGTTTACGCTCTCTCTGGGTTGACAATTAATCGTTGGATACATGTTATCATTTATTTAAGATTTTGCACCAACATTTTGGCGCCATTGCCGGGGAGGTGCTAAAAGGGATCAAAGATTAGATAGATAGATAGATTACTTTTATATTACACAACAAGAGAGAGGGGAAAATAGTAAGATGCAAAGACGAATTAACTACTAAATTTTTGGAATTTCTGTGGTGTAACAACTAGACGCATCCACTATAGTGGGGTGCCCCAAATCCTTGCTGTTCCTTTGATTGTTTTCTATAAGTGTGTTTATTTTTATGCAAAGTGTTTTATTTTATTTTATGCAAATGCGAGTTTGTTTTCTTTTACAATTTTGTAGTATAAAGTTTGGATTTCTTTTATTTTCTGGGCTAGCCTTTATTTCATACTAACCTACTTTTAACCTTATATTTGTTCAATTTTTGTTTTGTACATATTTTTGTGCACTTCTTATTTATGTTTTTTCATTTGTCATGTACTAACCCATTTCGTATTGCTTTTGCATCTGTCATGTACTCATTTTTATCTCTTTTCTTTTTAGCATTTGATTTGATTTTAGTAAAATAATGAGCATAATCCTAGAGCGGCTCACTCAGATCCTAGCAAAAGTCGGGAAGAAGAGGAGATCTTGACAACAATCAAGGATGAAACCCCTCTTCCTAAATCAAACAAGGAAGAATCGACATTAGAAGTATCATGCATATCAAAAGAAAAACACATGTTCGAACTGGAGATTGAAGAGGGTGAAGAAATGATCTCGGGTGAACATCATGCAAATGAAAGCTGCATCAAACAATGGTTCCGAGTAAGTATTAAGTTAGATTAGTTTTGTTTTTGTTTTTACTTTGTTCATTTACATTTACAATTCCTAATTTTGCATATGTTTGAATACATTAAGTTTTATTTTGTAAAATTGTATGTAATCATTCTTTTACTGCTTTTACATGTATAATTTATTGGAAATTTCACTACATTTAAATGATTAAAAATTCCAATTGAAAGTAAAGTAGGTAGATTTTAGTTTTTATTTCTAATTTAAAATTTATGATGCTTCAACTTGCTTTAATGTTTTGTTTACTAAAATTTTCATTTTTTTATTTACTATTTTGTTTTTAATTTTGAAATCTTGATCTCTTTTTATTAGGAATTAAGGTTTAGAAAATAAAATAAATGAATTAATAAACAAATAAAAAATAATAAACAAACAAATAAATATATACTAGTTTTTTTATTATTTTCTATATAGTTCTTTTTCTTTGATTATTTTAGTTTAAAAAAAATGAAAATTTGACCCTTTAATTTTGTTAGAAATAAAACAAAATTTTTGTTTTACATTTAGGAATACCTTGAAATAAATTTAAAAACAAAAATTTAAAAAAAAGTTTATTAAATTTTTTTATTTCTTAATTAATTCTGTAGTATTTTAATAAATTAATTTAAACAAAATCTAATAGCATTGAACATTTATACATGAAAAATTAAATAAAACAATGTTTATTTGTTAGTCTTTTACTTTTAATTTTAATAAGTCACTAATATACATATTATTAAATTAACCAAACCTGTAATTATAAATGTTGGACATTAATTGTATAAAATAAAACCTTTTAAAAATAAAAGAATGCAAAGCAAATATATTAAATAAAAACTTTAAAAATCAAACAAAATCTAAAATATAAGAAATTATTTTTCTCCACCCTAAAACTTGGAACTTTCAAAAATAATCTTAAAACATCCTTTCAGCCCTCCATTCTAAACCTGCAAACTCAGAGCCTTTCAACTCTCCATCCGAAATCTGCAAACACAGAGCCTTTCAGCTTGTAAATTGAACATGCAAACACAGAGCCTTTCAACCCTCCATCCGAAATCTGCAAACACAGAGCCTTTCAGCTTGTAAATTGAACATGCAAACATAGGACCTTTCAATGCAAACACAGGACCAGGACCTTTCGACCTTGAATTAAAACCTACAACAAACAAGGATGGGTCAGTTTTGAATTTCAACAGATTTAAAAATTAAAAACTTATATTGAGAGTCGTAATCATGATTTATGCAAAAAAAGGGGTTTTGATTGAATCCAAAACCTAAGCTAAGCTAAGTCCTGTCTGCTTTGTCCTCCGTAATATTTCCCCCACTTCGGGAAGGCCAAAGGATATATGAATAAATCCTGACACATTTGATACCAGTAGTTTGACTGAGGGAGAAAATAAGAAATTCCAGTATTTGAGCGACCTAGGCAGGCCTAGAAAGGTGCCTTAAACCCTCAGCATTGAGCCCACCCGGATTGCAACAACTAGAAATTCCCTGGGCATTTCATAAATAACTCACACATGTCTCATATCCATTACGATTCACAACTGTTTGCAAACCACATCAGGATCCAATGATATTTGTTTTGTTTCAAAGAAAATAGGGATTTGTTGTTAATATCATTTACTGCACTATTCAAATGAAGAGTGGTCGTTTTGTGCTGCAAAAAAGGTGGGATAGAATAAACGCTACACTTCCACATTTGTTCACGTTATTAAATAAATCTGTTACAGTTGTTAAGTGACATAAAATTCCAGCGCTAGACCTGGATGATAAGGACCACAAATTCCCATAAAAAACGCATATGCAAGTCAAGCAGATTTTGAAAAGTTGCCATGATTTTCATTTCATTAAAGGGAAGGTTAAGTATTTATGAAGATGAGCCTGTATGCATCTCCTTTGTTAACATCTTTTCATATAATTTCTGAAGATGCTAACAGAAAAGGACTGAAGAATCGCCAACCACCTGTTTATCCAGCGATTGTATTTAATCACTTGTAGTAAGCCCAATACGAATGAAGATGGAAACTCTTCTACCAAAAATCCCATCACAGAGTCGCCACTCATATCGCTGCACCGTGTAATGGAACAAAGTCTAGGATACGAATCAGGCTCACTACCGTAACCACTGAAGTCCAGGTATAAGAAGAAGTAATAGCCACAATCGAGGAGAGGCGCTTAGCCATACAATCACTGAGGCCATTTCCAGTGCGCGTGTTCACATTGCCATCCTATCTAGGCATTATTGTGAATCGTCCTGGTGTTTGGACGAGCTCTTCCAGATGCTTGATAGCGGTGCCATGGTCGTTCCTGTTTATTTTGATGTGACTCCAGACGATTGCGAGTGTATAGACAGCGGCCCCTTTGCAGAGGCCTTCAGAAAACATTATGAACCAAGAAGGATTGATAGGTCAATTCTCAAGCGATGGATTGAAGCGCTGAAAAAGGTGGCTCTTCGCCCTGGGAAACGACTCGACGATTATAATGGGTAATGTACTCTAACATATCATTATAATAGTATGGAGTAGAATCCCATTATGGTATTTTCATCGATTATGGAGACGATTCATTCGAACTAAACCGTATAAAACCAGAGGAAGATTATGACGATTTCTCTATTGCTGGGATTGTAAAAATTCATTGACAGATCTAGAGTAATCAGAACCTAAGTAAATGCAAACAAACACAGACGAAATAGATTAGGATAGGTTAACCAGTTTATTGTAATGGTTCACCTTCGAGTCTAGAGAGCAGGCTGTTTGTGTGGTTTGAAAGCTGCTAAGCCCAATCCAATCATGGAAGGTGAAGTTCGGATTTGATAGTTCCCATCGCAAATCTTATTTAAACCGAGACAAAACCATACGAAAAATGACTATGTGCTGTTAACCATGGCAGGCTGGTGCATGCAGTTAGTTGATGTTTGCGTTGGATGCTTTGAGCTACTCATACCTTCGTGCTTATCATTTCTTTAACAGGCATCGATACCGCGCACAAAGGGAAAGGATATCGCACGGTCCACAGCGTGTTTGACTTTGTCAGAACCATTTCCAAGAATTTTTAAAGTTGGGTGTAGGTTGTTGGTTTCCTCACGTTATTTTCTTTTCAATCAGTCCCTTTCGGTGTTTTAAGCTTTATTTTTTTGACGTTTCCATAAAAGACACCTAGCTATTACTTGTTAAAAATCGATTTGATTATCTAAGAACGCTGAATAACAATTTTTCTTGTTGTGTAGGCTGATTTCTGTGAATGGTAGTTAGATTGTGTGGCTCAATTTATGATTTTAAATCCATCCCAGTATGATTTTTACCAATCTTGGATCGTATTTCCTTCTTCCAATGAGTTTTTCATTCACAGAGTGGTTTATTCCAGTTTTGACACCTCTCATAAAATAATTGTTGGAAGCAATTAATGAGCTGCCAAAATACATGCATTTTGTAGAGTCTATCCATATGTTACGTGTCCTTTCTTGTCTTCTTCGTGCATTAAAATATACGTGTGACTAATACTATATACATACAAAGAATTGTAACGCAACGTTTCACTCTGTACAAGGGGTATTTCTAGCCTTTAAGGATATTTTAACCATGAGTCATAACTAGAAGAACCGAATCATGTTGCCATACCTTCATAATTAAAGTTTAATGGTGATTTGGGTACACCATTCATATAGTTAATACAATAATTTCAGTATTGATATATTTGTAAGTTTACTTTTATATCCACCTGACATGTAGACTTGAATTTGAATATTACATTTGTGAATACTTGAAATATGAACTTTAGGAATGTTGGTTAAAAGAGAATGTTACAATATTTGGTGTGAAAATGGATATTAATTAGGAATGTTATATGTTAGGGATGTTAGTTATATAGGGTATATCACACACTTTAATGTAGGAATATTTGAAGTGGATGTGAATACTAATTAAGAGTATGATATTATTTAAGAACATCATTAATAATTACAAAAGTATCTACAATCGTAAAGAAAAATTATAAATCAATTTTTATTTTTATTTTTTTAAGTTTCTATTTATGTATATCAACTAATACTTATATATATAATAAAAACATAAATATAAATATAAATATATATATATTTTGATTTTTTGTTTTAAAAAGTTTTTTCAAATCTAAATAATAACTTAAGAATTTATTTTTTTCTTTTTATATTATTAAAAAACAATTAAAAGGTCAAAATGAAAATATAAAAACTACAAAAACAATTTAACAATAATAACAAAGGTGTATAATAATAATAAAATAACATAGAAATTGGAAATATATATATAAATACAAATTAACATTAGATAAATAAAATATATAAAAAGTAATCTAAAAACAACATAAAATAATAAAATTAATATGCATCTTTGAAATAGAAGGCTTAGTTGTTGTCGCACCCAAGCCCTCTTCTTAATTTTTATTTTTGCGCAGTGGGACTTGGCACACCCTCCGTTTGGGGGAGGTAGGTGTTTGTTTCAAGTTGCCAAACTTATCATAAAAAATCGCTTATTCGATCATTAAGATAGTCTGCTTTTAGAGAGGTCAACTGTTTTTGTTTCAAGCTGCCAAACTTATCATAAAATATCGCTTGTTCGATCATTAAGATAGTATGCCTCTAGAGAGGTCGACCGTGTTTGTTTCAAGCTGCCAAACTTATCATAAAAAATTGCTTGTTCAATCATTAAGATAGTCTGCTTCTAGAGAGGTCGACTACTGAAAAGATCGACCCTCTCTCCCTATTGCGCAATCATTACATAAAGACGCATTATGATTTTTGTTTTTATTACAAAACAATTGGAAACGTTAGAAAAACAAGACATTCACATGATAAAGTTTAAATTAGTTTATATCTATATGGAGAGAGAGAGAGAGAGAGAGAGAGATTTATCAAAATTAAAATAAACATATACAAATTTATTCTTGTGATATATATATATATATATATATATATATATATATATAACACTTTTGAAATAATAACAAAAGAGTTAAAATTCTAAAAATAAAATAAAAATTAAAAACTAAAAACATATAAATAAATAAATAAAAACATTAAGTAATAAATAAAATAATAAGATTTTAAATTTTAAACGAACTTAGAATTTTCTCAAAATTTTATGATTGTTGTGCTAAATTTTATTTTTCAAGTCACTCAGAAAGTTTTGACAAGAAGGACTGCTTAATATGCATTGCTACTTTAAGGTATAAGAGTATTTTTTTTATTCTCTTCTACATGGTTTATTAAGCACATATTTTCATGTATTTTCAATGCTCTCACAAGTTGGTTGCAGGGAAATAATAACTTTTTTTTTGCAAATTCAAAGACGAACAAATGGCATGCAGAAACAATTTCCAAAATCACAAAAGATTTTCAGAAAAAAATGGTCCATTAAAAGCTCAAAGGAGCTCAATTTCCACCATGTATGTCATGGCATTCTATTATCACAAAGAAACCTTTCAGGAACCAATTACGCCATGTCATGATTACTTATGCTTCTCCTTCCGAGCTTGTTCTTCATCCATGTTAGAGTCTACTTTTTCACTGCCTTGTACATCATAACTTTCTGCATGTCTACTTTTCTGAGTCACACACGTTTTTCCTCATTTTCAGTTTATCTTTTTTCTTATGAATAAAACTATTCATCTTCCTTTCCATGACTACACTGCTTTATTATCCCTGCCATAAAACTATCTGACTGTGAGATTCTTTCATTTATAGTCTTACCACTCATTATGTACAACTCGTATTGACTGATGTGGGATTCCTTAAGGCCCAATTTTCAACAAGTCTTGCCCCATCGACGTCAACACATTATCTCGGATAGAGACTAGAGTTCATTTTCAGTACCTTGAGGCTTGCATGCCTTAATGGCAAGTTCTCTCACTGATAATCATGGGAATACATCAATGTCCCTTGATCATTAGATCTTGCAATTTGCTCGACATCAACTCATCTATTCGTACTTTGCATGATGTACTTAGGTACCTTGGCACCCATTCACATCAATGGTGAGATTGCCTCATATTGGTTAATGAAATTCATTAATGGTCGGTAATCCAATGAATTATTTCCATGTTCGACATTGACACATTTATTTGCATGGTAAGAATTGTACCATTGGGTTTTGTAGGAGGTGAAGACTATATACTTTGCATGACTCCATCAATAGTTTTACAACAGCATACTTTCAGCGATATGCGTACCACAATTCTACTATCAGCTTTTATCTTCTACTTCATCCTACCAAGCAGTAGTTCAGATATTTCACTTCACATTCTATGATTTAGCAGCAGCAACCACATTCCTATTGCATAAATTCATCAACTTTTTGGGTAAGTGGAGGTATGTTGTTTTCTAATATTTAGCCATGTAATTCCTTAAATGCTATAAAATGAATGAATTTGGAAAATTCCCTCATTATATTCCCTTTCTCCTTTTCATAAACTTAGTACATCTTAATTTTGGGGGGTGGGGGCGATTACCATATTTAAATATCTATCATCTCATTTACCCTTAATCAACATGTCTTTCCCTAACTATGTTGGCATGATTCATAATATGAAGAAACGACTTTCTATATATACATTGATGCTTCATCATTTCCAATGCATGTATAACTTTAAAAAACTTTTGTATTGCAGCAAAAATATAAGTAAAAGAAATGAATGTTGTTAACACAAGAACTAACATTTGTTATGGTTGTCACACAAGAACTAAACACAAAAATATATGAAAAAAAAAGAGAAAAAGAAAAATTGCCGCACTCATGTATTTCAAAATCATGAAATGATTTACTGTTACATATCATCATGTAAATCCCAGCTACAAAGCCAAAAGTTTTAAAAAGAACCAATGCATAGTTGCATGAGGACATGCAAACAGTCAAGTTGGGGGAAATTTTGAGCCGCAAAAAGACCACATTTTATTCATTTCTCCTATACCATTTATCACCTTATTCTTATCTTATCCTTCCTTAAAACCATTAATATTCACCACTTTCATAATAAATATGGGTTTATATTGCCAATTTCCAAATCATTTATTTTTGAGTATTTTGAGTGAATTTGTGGTTAATTATTGAGAAAAATAACATATTTTCATTATACTTTAAAGTTGGGTGAGTTTGGTGATGTTTACAAGTGTATTTGAAGACTTTAACAAGCTCAAAAGTAACCACCTAGCCTCATATTCGAATTTCATCTTCTAGATGTGGCTAACTTCAAGGAAAAGATCATGGAAGTGTGGAGAGAATATCTCATCCAATATTTGTTGAGAATCTAAAGGGATGAGTTGTAGATTTGTTGAGAATTTAAAGGGATGAGTCATAGATTTGTTGAGGATTTTGAGGGATACGTTGAGAGAATAGTGGATCTGTAATTATGATCACTTATCTTGAATTCATGTATAAATAGGAGGGCTCTCTCCTTATTTTGGTTAGAAGCCTCTCTAGTAGTTTGGAAATAGAGAATAGCTCAGAGTTAGTCATAGAATATGATTTCTGATTGTTATGTAATGGAGATAATGCTTTGATGCACATCCTTTGATTCTCCCATGTTAATAAAGATCTTCACCAGTTTATTTCTATGAATTGTTAATAAAGATTTTCAGTTACGTTTTGTTTATGAATTGATAGTATAGATTTATCATGAGCTCACAAGTTATGTTTAATTTCTTTATATAAGTTTATTTCCTACAATTTTATGCTTTCTTAGATCATATTTGTTTCATGTAATTTCCTGCTTTTCTAGATTAGGTTTATTTTCATGTCATTTCTTACTTTTGCAAGTTTAATTCAATTTCAATCATGTATTTTCAATTTTAGTTGTAGATTAAGTTCAGGAACACTCTGCCCTGCATATATATTTTTTGTACCTCACAAGTTTACTCTCTCTCGGGGTTGATAATTAAATCATTGGATACATGTTATAATTTGTTTAATATTTTGCACCAACATCTTCTAGTGCTCCTCAGGTTGTGCATAGAAAATTCCTAGCAACTTATATTTTTGTGAGGTTCCTCTCTGCACTAGGTTTATTAATCCCATTCGACGTTTCTTCCATGCCTAAGTCTTGCATACAGTTTAGAACCAAACCAGAGAAACATAACAACAAAACACAAGGAGACACAACAACAGAGGGATCCATTTTGTAACATAGAAAACTAGGTTCGCATACCACTCTATAACATAGGGGAAATAGGGTTTCACTTGTACATGGGAGAAAATGCTGCAGAACAACTCGCTCTGCGACTCGATAGAGTGAAAAAAAATACCCCCTAGAATCTCCTGCATGAACTATGAATATCCACAATGAATCACCCCATCCACGAAGAACAACAAAAAAAATTCTTGCGATTGAGGGAAAGACTAGATGGGCACGCCTTCATGCGCTTACTTGCTGCAAAAGTGAGAATATGGCTTTCCACACTACAGGCTTGCTTAGAATGTAGGATTTGTTAAACGAAAAATTGGTTGCGATGCCTTGCTCTGCCCTAGGTATTAACTGCCTTAACCGCTCTTCTGGAAGAATTGAATGATTGAGGCCAGAGGACAAAAAGGTAGCTGAGGGTTTATGGGTTTTTCCATTGACATATGGTCTCACCCTATTGTCTCAGGAGTTTGACTAACTCCCCTCCCTATTCCTTGTGAAATCATGCCCCCATATCTTACATTGTAGTGCATAGCTAGTTGTGGTATTTTATGAAATTGTATATTGACATGATAACTTCAAAATGTAATGTGCCAGACTTAGCACTATACGCATCAACATCAACCTTGATCTCTGATACACAAAACACCAAATCAATGGTAGGGCCTTAGCCTTTAGCTCATTTTCATGATTCAAATACAATATATATATCATGTACAATTTTAATACCATGGGGTCAAAATTGGGGTGTTACATTCCCCTCCCCCTTCATTAGCACTGTCATCAGTTCTTTACAAAATTGAACAAAAATGGATGTTCAAATTACATGGTATCATCCAACTTCCACGTAGCCTCATCCGGACCGTAGTGCTTCCACTACACCTTTATCTATCCAATGGATCGATTCCATAGCACTATGAACCTTTTGTCGAGGTAGCAGATGGCTCAGTTTGGAACTCTCCCTGAGGTTCCACATGGATCACATCCCAATCAATCACATGGTTAGGATCATGTACATATTTCTTAAGAAAAGAACCATGAAAAGAATTATGATCTCTAGTGCTAGCAGGAAATGGAAGTCTATATGCAGCTGGCCCTATTATTTCAAGCACTTCAAATGGCCCACAATATCTAGGTGACAACTTGGAACAACTTCCAAGCTTCAAGGAAATATTCCCTAGCCTCACTCTAAGGTAAACATGATCCCCAATACTAAACTCTCTATGCACTCTATGCTTATCTACATAGCTCTTCTATCTATCTTGGGATTCTTTCAAGTTCTTCTTGATCTTTGCAACCTCTTGCTCCATTTGCTTGAGCAATTCTGAACTAACCACAATCATGTTCACTGGATTATCCCAAGTTACTAGTGTTCTACACCTTCTTCCATACATAGCTTCATATGGACTCATTCCTAATGATGCATGTTGTCCATTATTATAGGAAAACTATACCAAGTGTAAATAATCCTACCACTTGGTTGGTTTGTCGATTACATACATGCGAAGCATGTATTCTAGCACTTGATTCACTCTCTCTCTCTTTTTCCATTAGTTTGAGGATGGTAGGTGGTGCTAAAGTTTAGGTTTGTACCCAAATGTGCAAACAAATGCTTCCAAAAATTGGAAGTGAACTTGGTATCCCTGTCAGAAATTATTGTCTTAGGCAATCCATGCAGTCTAAAAATATCCTTCATGAATATTTTTGCAATGTAATCAACCTTATACATGGACGTGACCGGTATAAAATGTGATTCTTTTTTCAACTTGTCCACCACAACCATGATGGAATCATTTTGTCTCACAGTCATCAACAATCCAGTAGTAAAATCCATGGAAATAACTTCCCATTTCCACCCCGTAACTTAAAAAGGATGCAATAAACCTGTTGGGTGTTGATGCTCAACCTTCACCAACTGAAATTTCATGCACCTAGAAATGTACTCAGCAATGTCCTTTTTTATTCCTGTCTGAAAATACTGCTTTTTGGCTATAGCATTTGTCTTCTGATATCCCAGGTAACCAAAATATGGAGCTTGATGGATTTCATCCATAACAATTCTCCTTAAGTCTGCTACATTTGGAATATAAATTCTGTTCTTATAAGTAATAAGTTCATCTTCTTCCAATTTATATCCCTCATAATTATTTTCAAGGATTTGTTGTTGCTACTTGTCCTTTATCTGCACATACATTTCATCTTCAACAATATGATTAACAATCTGTTGTCTCAAATCTGGTTCGAAAATACTAAGATATTCCATGTGCATTTCATGCACCTTCCTGCTAAGTGCATTAGCCACTTTATTTTATTTTCCTTTTATGTGTTTGATTTCAAAATCAAACTCACACAAAACTCCAGCCATCTAGCTTTCCTAACATTTAAAGTTGGCTGATCAAACAAGTATTTAAGACCACAATGGTTTGTCCTTAGCTCAATTTTTCCTCCCATTAAGTAATGTCTCGACATCTTGAGAGCATGAACTATGGATGCAAGTTCTAGATCATGAGTATCATAGTTCTTCTCATGTTCCTTCAACTTTATCGACTCATTGCATACCACATGGTTGTCTTTCATCAGAACTCCTCCAAGTCCTTGATTACATGCATCATTACACACCACAAAGTCCTTTTCTGGGTCTGTAATCTTCAAAATTGGTGCACTTGTAAAAATATTCTTCAACCCCTGGAAGCTTTCTTCACATCTTGGTGTCCATTCAAACTTTATCCCCTTTTTTTGCAAATAAGTTATTGAATGTGCACCCTTGGAGAATCCTTCAATGAACCTCCTGTAGTACATTGCAAGTCCCATAAAAGATCTTACATCTGTCACATTTCTTGGTGTTGGGCAATTCATGATGGCCTCAATGTTTTCAGGGTCCACAAATATGCCCTCCTCTGAGATAATGTGACCCAAATAATGAATTTTATCTTTCTAAAAGTCACATTTTCTCAACTTTGAATACAAATTATGCTCCCTTAGCAATTTCAATGTTAGTCTCAAATGTTCTTCGTGCTCTTCTTCATTCTTAGAATAAATAAGAATGTCATCTAGGAAGACAAGGACAAACTTCTCCAGATACTTGATGAAAACACTATTCATGAGACACATTCCTATAGCTGGTGCATTTGTGAGACCAAATGGTACCACTATAAAATCATAGTGTCCATACCTTGTTCTAAAGGATGTATTACGGATATCTCCCTATTTTATTCTTACTTGATGGTAACCAGACCTAAAGTTAATCTTTGAAAATACCTTTTCTCCCCTCATTTGATAAAAATGGTCATCAATTCTAGGCATAGGGTATTTATTCTTCATAGCAACCTTGTTCAAATTTTTGTAATCGCTACATAACCTGAGTGTTCCATCTTTCTTTTTTACAAACATAACTGGTGCTCCCCACAGGGACACACTTGGCCTGATATACCTCTTTTCTAACAATTCTTAAAAATGCACTTTCAGCTCTAGAAATTATGGTGTGCTCATCCTGTAGGGTTTCTTGGACATTGGTGCTACTCCAGGTGCAAGGTCAATTGTAAAATCAATGCATCTCTTTGGAGGAAGCCCTAGAGTTTCATGAGGAAAAACATCCCTGAATTCCCGCAATACATGAAATTCCTACAAACTAGGAGTTTCATTCTTTGCTACCTCTAAAACATGGGCTGCATACAATCTGCAACCTTTCCTACAATCTGCAACCTTTGCTACCTCTAGGAGTTTTATTTAACTCTGTGTGCCTCTAACCAGTCCATTCCATCACGAATATCATAGGAACCAACTGGCAGAACATTCAAGTTTTCATAATTGACTAGAAAATCCATGACTAATGGACATCTCTCTACCACCTGACTAACTTTTCTCTTGGTTCCAGTGGCTATTTGAACTAACCATGATTTTCTATGTTTTAACTTCTTAAAATCACAAATATCAACAATTCTAGGAGTGATATAACTGTGAGTATATCCAGGGTCAATCAACACTGAAACAGATTGCTCAGTAATCTTACCTTCAACTTCAACCACCATTGACTAGTGATCTGCTTGATGGTCCTCTAGTGCTACGTAAATTCTAGGGACGGTTCTTGCTACTTGACCCACTGTTTCATCTCCTTGGATGTTGTGAGCTTTCCTTACATACCCATTCTCATGCAGACAGTTCCTAAGTTTATGGTTTTCTCCAAATATCTAGCATTGGAGTGTTCCTCTAATCTCCTTTGGATCTCTTGGCATGTCTTCCAACATTCTGGCTGGCTTAGCCACAACTTGTGATGGCTTCCTTTTCTGATTTTGGAAGTGAGAAGGTTTGAAACATTTCTTCCTTTGGTCAAACTTCTCATTCCTCTTGTCCTTCCATGCCTTATGGATATCAGGTTTTCCTTTGTTATGATCATAGCAATACTTGCCCTTTCTTATAGCCTCTTCTAGAGTTCTAGGTTCATCAAACTCAATCCTGTATTTGTATGACTGAGGTAATCCACTGGGAAAACGCTAAATTTTGACTTTATCATCTCTGATGTACCTGACATACCTCAACAGCTCCAAGAATTTGTTTGCATACTCTTGCATGGTCAACTATCCCAATTTCAGCTCATTGAACTATTTAATCTTGTCATCATTGTAACTATTAGAGAGTTATTTCTACTTGAAATACTTCTTAAACTGCTTCCACACAATCTTTTTGTCATTAATATTCTTCACTTTCCTGAGGTTCTCCCACCATATAGATTCTCTTCCATTCAGATTGAAGATGGCTATCCCTATGTTCATATTTTCAGAGTAGTCATGGACTTGAAAATACTTTCTCATCCCAAAAAGCCAAGCTTCAGCTTCTTGACCATATTTTACCTCATAATTAAAGGTAGGAGGCCTTTCCTTCTTAAATTCATCACATGAACTGTTTTGGTAATTCGTCTTTCTCTTATTCATGTGAGAAGAAGAGATTGAACCCCCAGTGGGTCCTTCCGAGTCATATGATCCACTAAAATACATTTTTCTTCTTCTGGCATTGTTCCTACTTCCTTCCGTATTTACTTCCTGATGCCCAGAGTTCCTATTCCTTTGGATGTCTATCAAACTCTATAGCATGGATGCATTCAGCTGATTCTGCTCTTCTTGAGCTTTACTCATTCTTTCATTATCTTCTCTGTAACTTTTCAA
The DNA here is from genome assembly GCA_001517045.1 of Pseudotsuga menziesii. NCBI lineage: Eukaryota > Viridiplantae > Streptophyta > Pinopsida > Pinales > Pinaceae > Pseudotsuga > Pseudotsuga menziesii. Next base: position 575,738 of record LPNX010706218.1, on the reverse strand, counting down.
ATCCACCCTTAGTATTCTCATGGTGGATGTAATATCTGGGGGAGTCTCTTGATATCTCCTTCCATTGGACTATGTTTTGACATTTCCAACTCGAATGTATTCCTTCATAGCATCTTCCTCGTGATCACAGGGATCCTATGCATCATTCATACTGTAGATTGTCATGGTCGATACAAAAACCATATTTTCCAAAATGCACTATGACTATGCAAAAATGTATTAATAAACATGTTTTTTAGCTATATAAAAATTTTAGAATTTAAATACCATTGTTAGCTGCAATGTTGCAACCAATATCTATGAAAACTATTCACTTGGCCCATTTAGGCCCAATGTTGTAACCATTAGCTCTGATACCACAATGTCATGCCCCCTCCTGCCTTGGAGGATAAACATGACCACTAATCCTTCTCAGATACCACAATTTCATGTCCCCTCCCACCTTGGAGGATAAACATGACCACTAATCATGCTATGATTCCACGATGTCGTGTACCCTCCCACCTTGGAGGATAAATGTGACCACCAATCCTGCTCTGATACCACAATGTAGCATACCGTCTATTGTGATACTACTATGATATACCACGGTGTCCATGAAACATGTGCCCATGTTAGGATTATTAATCCTCCCTTGTCCAATTTGGTCATATGTCTAAATTTGGAGTCATGTCTAAATCGGGAATCCATCAGGTCTATTTTTAGTCACTAGCACCATTGGCTCCACTTGGCCTAATTGGGGCACGGGTTCTAGTTACTAAAGTGTGGGGAACACTAATTGAGGCCTAATACTAGTGATTGCACTTGCATGCATCAGTTTAGGAGCCTCTTAGACCAATCCCTACAATTTAGGAGCCACTGGGAGTGCCGATACCAACCTTCATCAGTTGAGTTTAGTTAGTGACTAGTCAAGCTGAGTTAGGAGTCAGTTACATTTAGTTCTAGTCCTCTACATTCAGTTAGCACTAGGTTTGCATGGTTGCATGGAGGAGAGGCATATTTCTCACCTACCACAATTAGTTAACCTCAGTCAACACTAAAGTAGACACTTGACTTGTGTTTTAGAACTTCGTTGAACTTCGGTAATGGTTTACACAAGGTCATTTAACTATTGAGAACTCTGACAGTGATTTAGACAAGGTCTTAGTTACCTACAGTCAAGTAGAGTCTAATCAGTTCGAATTTCCTCACATGGATTTGAATTGCATGTGGCTATTTAAGCCATTATACTTCATTGTAATTATTATCTAATTACTCTTTGATTAATGAAAAGCATTCACAGCTGCAAGCCATTTTTGCACTATTTCATTCTTCAACAACTGAGTAAATTGTGTGATCTATCTTGTGAGTTGTGTGTTTGTCCATAGATCTATGTGCTCAATTTAATAGCCCATACACCTGATTGATATGCAGAATAATTTAAAACTTGTTATTTCTTTTCTTTAACATAGTCATGGGTCATGTAACATCCTTTACCATTAATTCTTAGGCTCAAACCCCATGGTAACAGTCATTACACCATCAACATATCCACTTTGTAACTAGAAAGGTCATTTCCACACTGAACTTGAACTATCTGCACTCTACCTTCTGCATTCCCCCTTCTTCCTTCCATTGTGGAATCCAGGAACCGAAAAAATAATGTGCGACAGAGTCCTTCAACCACTTATCGCCTTCTACCTTCTGCCTTCCTCCTTTCCACCTTTCGCTGTGGAACTGGGGAATCTGAAACTCAACATTTGACATAATCATTTAACCACTTTCCTACTTCTTCCTTCTGCCATTTCTCCTTCCACAGTGGAAATCGAGAATTGAAAAATCATCATTCAACAGAATCATTTAACCACTTTCTTCCTTTCACCTTCCACCTTTTCAGCTTCCTCTATGGAACTCGGGAATCAGAAACTCATCAGTTGACAAAATCATTTAACCACTTTTATCCTTCCGCCTTCCTCCTTTCCTCCTTCCACTGCAGAAATCAGGAATAGGAAATTTGTCATTTGACAGAATCATTTAACCACATTCCTCCTTCCGCATTCCGACTTTTTGTAGGTGGATTTTGGAATGCGAAAAACCAAAACTTGGCCTCATTTCTCTTTCTAATTTCTGTCTCCCTCCTTCCGCCTTTTGTTGCAAACTCCGGGGTGCTTAACACCAACATTCTTCCCTGTCTTTTTCCTTAAGATAGCTTCATTTTTTACCCTGTAACCAGGATTCTATCCTCCATGAACTTAAGCAAAATGTAGAGGAAATACAAGGCATAAACAGATGCAAAATGCAGGGACATTTAATCAACAACAAAATCTAATTAATTCATTCATAATAATTCAACATAATTAGTATATTCATAATAAAATTCATTGCGGAAATAACACAACAAAGAATACTTATCTTGAAGATGAAGTTGTCCCACAACTAGATATGTCATTGCAATGTTCCACCCAACCATAGACCAGTTGTGTTCATCAATCTCTTAACACAACTGCAACCCCCGATATGGGCATTATTTCCACAAGGAACTAGGGAACAACATTCTCACACATAGCCAAACCACATCAAACACAATCAACCCAACGTACCATTGGATTTATCAGACTGTCCAGCTAAGCCAATTCAAAATTGGGTTTATCAGGCTACTGGAAAACAAGCCAATACACTGTTGGGTTTAACAGGATACTCATCCAATCCAACTAAGAGTTGGGTTTAACAGACTGCACAAAGTCAAGCCAACATTCACATTAAGGACCATCCAAGATAACTACTAGATGAGTTTCTCAAGCCACTCAACTAATCCATGTTGCTACTGGGTTTCTCAGGCTATTCAGCCAAGTTAACTAACAACTGGGTTTATTAGACTATCCAACCAAGGATCACACATGGCCAAATGCACATCAAGACATAGCCAAGACAACTACAAGTTGGGTTTATCAGGTTGCTAAGGAAGTGGAAAAGAAGAATGACTAAGCTACTAGCTCATTCAAGAGCTAGGGACACCTCTACAAGATCAATCTAGTCTGGAATCCACAATACCTACACACCCAACAAAAGGTATCATTCTCTTCTCTGTTACATAGTCCCTCGAGATATTCCTTCCCTTCAATTGCTCTTGAGGGTGTGCATAGAAGATTCTGAGCAAATCTTATCTTTTTGTGAGGTTCCTCTCTGCACTAGGTTTATTAAGCCCATTTGGTGTCTCTTCCATGCCTAAGTCTTGCATACAGTTCAGACCCAAACCAGGGAACACATAACAAAAAACCACAAGGAGACACAACAACATAGGGCTCCATTCTGTAACACAGACAACCATGTTTGCATACCACTCTGTAACATAGGGGTAACAAGGTTTTACTTGTACATGGGAGAAAATAATGTAGAACAACCTGCTTCGTGCCTCAGGAGAGTGAACAACCAAAAAAACAATATGCCCTAGAATCTCCTGCATGAACTATGAATATCCATGATGAATCCCCCCATCCACGAAGAACAGCAAAAAAAACCTCTCGCAACTGAGGGAAAGACTGGATGGGCACGCCTTCACGTGCTTACTTGCTGCAAAAACAAGAATGCGATTTCCCAGACTGCAGGCTTGCTGAGACTGTAGACTTGCTTAGACACGAAACCGACTGCCATGCCTTGCTTTGCCATAGGCATTAACTTCCTTAACCGCTCTTATGGAACAATTGAATGATTGAGGACAAAGGAAGAAAAGGTAGCCGAGGGTTTATGGGTTTACCCATTGACATATGGTATCACACTATTGGCTCAGGGGTTTGACTAACCCTCCTCCCTATTCCTTATGAAATCATGGCCCAATATCTTATGTTGCAGTGCATAGCTAGCTGTGGTATTTTATTAAATTGTATATTTACATGATATATTCAAAATGTAATGTGCTTGACTTAGCACTATACCCATCGACATCAACCTTGATCATCGATACACAAAACACCAAATCAATGGAAGGGCCTTGGCATTGATATCCTTGCCATGATTCATTTACAATATATACATCATGTACAATTTTAATACCATGGGGTCAAAACCAGGGTGTTACAGCCTCCCCTCCTTGGAAATTTTAGAAGGAGAAATCATTGAGGAAGGAATGATACAATTATTTAAGAGATTTCTGATTTATGTGGAATACTCCCTTTTGGTTCTCTTGCATACTCTTCTTGATTTATGTGACATAATATTGCATGTGAGTGACATTATCATTTGAGGTTGATGTAGTTAAGAAGGTAGGAAATTTATCTAAGTGATGGGTATGCCATTGGAGATGATATTTTCATCATCGAAAATTGTTGTATGCTCAATGTGGAGATAGTTACTATATGAATTTTTAATAATTCTGCATGGATAGTTTGAGCACACAATTTCAAAAGGATGTTGGTTTGTTTTAGTGTCTATCATAATTGTTTTGGTTGTCCATGTAACAATCCTTGGTAAGTATACTATTTTGGCAATGTTTGTTGTTGTTGAATGATGGATGATAGACTATTAAATGTTTTTAGTGAGGATTTGGTTGATGGGGCTGGTTGATGGTCTTGTTTTACTAAATATGTTGTTTACTCATCGATCTTGTCTTGTGTGTCCTTTTCTTGGTAAAAATTGGTATTGGTTGGAGTTTTTTTTAACATGATGGTATTTTTCTCTTATTTGCCAATTTTTTTCTAGCCATGGCGCAAGCAGAACCAAATAGGTATTTGTCATACCTGTATTTCTCGAGTGAGAGGAGTTTAGGAAGGTTAGAGGAAAGTGAGACATCGAGTAAGTATACAAGGGCTAAATCAACTAGATGTCAGAATATCGAAACAAAATTGAATAAATGCATGGAAGTGTTTCTCGCAGGAGGGGGGTCATGTTCCTATGATAATGAGACAATAGTAGACATCAAGTTTCCCTTAAGCTAGAAACATCTAGTGAAACAGTGGATACCTAGGGATATTCCTCAACTCAACACTGATTTTTGTGTGAATGAGAGTATATATAGAATTGCATTGTCATCATTACATGGATTGGGGTTGTTGGATGGCATAAAGGTCAGTTACAACAGATGTACAGAATTGATGGAGTATGTTGGACCCTCTTAGGAATACAAATATTGGATGCACCTAGTCAAATATAAATGAAGTCTGCATAGATATGGGTTGTTAGAAAATTATTTACAACTGAAAGACAAAGATCAAAATAAAGGAGCAACGTTGTACATTGACAAAAGGCCAAAGGAAACTGGGAATATTGCGAGGTTTATAAGCAGTACACAATGAGGGTCTACACTTAAGCAACCCAACTACATATTTGAAGGGTGTGAAGAAAACCCTTTATTTTTATGTGCCATTAAATCAATAGATGCATGGGAAGAGCTTCTTATTAATTACAATTTGAATCGAGTAGATACAAACACGGTTACTATGGATATGGTACATCCAACAATTACCCAACCTTTTATTAATTATTGTAACATATTTAGGATTTTTCGTTAGTATATTGTTATAATTTTGACTAAGTTTTATATGTTTACTTCATAGGGAGGGTATCGGGGGTGCATCACCCGACCAACTGGTTAGAGGAGTACACCATCTTCGAGGTAGCATGTATACATCCTTGTAATAGTACATGTATAAGTACGTCAAAATGTTATGTTATTATATTGTTTTAGTGAGTATTTTGGTGTCATTAGATAATTTTTTCTATGATTTTGATGCAAGGTTCTGTGAGGTAAAACTCCCTCATAGTATACGTTACCATATCTGCCTCGAGGCTGTAGGTATACACTGATGCCATTGTACAAATTCACAGTTATTTTGTTATTTTTTTTCAAGAGTATATTCATTTGGTTTATATAATCTTATCTATATTTGATGAAGAGTGTTTATCAAGGAAGTCACCCAGGTGTTGATTAGATGACAACAACCTCAAGGGAACAGGTAAACCTGAATGTAATTCTAAAATTCAAATACTTCAAAATTGTACACATATATAAAATGTAGCATAATGTTTTTTTTGTTATGTTTTTTTTTTTGCTTGTATAACTTGTTTTATTATGATAATGTTGCCTACTTCTTTTTTGCAGGTGGATGATTGGGGAAAGTCCCCATCTGTTGATCATACCACACCATCATCCAAGAATCAGTTAAACCTAGATGTAATTCTGTTGATGCATTTGTAACTTCAGAATGTATTCATCTATGTATCTTATGTCTTGTAACCCGATGTTTATTTCGGGATGTATCTATTATGCAATTGAGTCATGTTGTCATGCCCTGATGTTCCGATCAGGAGGATCTATAATGTAAACAAGTGCTGACAAGTCATTGAGGGTAACCCTCCGATTGTATAAGGGTTAAAGTCCTCGTAGTTCTAGGGAACTAGGGTTATTAGACTCTCCTAGTATAGGTCAGCCCTGGTAGGGTTTAGTCATGTTGGGATTAGTATAAATAGAGAACTGGAGTCTCTATTTATCACACAACTCATACACACTCAAGTGTAGTGCATAGTTGAGGAAGGAGAAGACACTGGGGCTAGACAAGAAGAAGATTACTGTTGTCGGGAGATCACTTACTATTTTGGGATTTTACTATTTTGGTTCTAATTCTATCTCTAAGGAAGTTGGATGGTTTTGTCCTTTATGGTTTCCCCAAGGAAAAACACTGTGTTCATTGTCTCTTGTGTTTGATTGTTGTACTTGTTATTCTCTCAGTTAAAGATCCTAATAATGCTATCTTAATGTTGAAAAACTATCATGGTATCAGAGCTAACCTGAGAAAAAGACACTATGCAGCTGCGGGAACTAGGGCTTCCTAGTTTGTGGATCTTCCTCCACAAATTTTCAGCAAAAGTAAGGTGGAATAACTCTCCTCCTTAGGGTGCATCTTTTTGTCTAAGCAAAATCCAATTATGAGGTTTTTCAGTTTTTGACTCGACACTACTGTTGGAAATTAGGGATTTTCACAGAAGAGGAATTTTTTAGTGATCCCAGGCCTGGATTGATCTCCTCCCCAAAATTGAAGTTAGGGATAAATTTCTAGGCATTTGGGTGGATAGATCTCCGAAAAAACAAAACCCTAAATTTCTCCTGAACCAGCTCAAGTTTTAGATCCAACATCTTAACCTGGTAAGATCTAAAATCTTTTGTATTTCCATTTGAGGTTCTCAATTTAAGATGTCTCATCATACCAAGCTTGATGAAAAGCTTGAGGGAGCTGATAACTTCCTAGCTTGGAAGTATAGGATCTCCTTGGTTTTGGAAGAGAATGAATTAGACTCCTACATCCATGAGGAGGTTCCAGTTCTAGAGGGAGATGAGGAAAAGGCATTACATAAGAAGAAGATGGTTATGGAAAAGAGGATCATTGCTGATTCTATCAATGATCACCTTATCCCATAGGTGTCCTCTCTCAAGACACCTAAAGCTATGTTTGATGCCCTAACCAAATTGTTTGAAGGGAAGAACATAAACCGGAAGATGACTCTGAGGAATCAACTGAAGAATGTGAAGACTCAAAATGCAAAGACCATCCAGTCTTACTTCATAAGGGTTTCTCATATCAAGGAACAATTAGAAGCTATAGATGAAGAAGTGGAGAATGCAGATATTGTGATGACAACTCTGAATGGCCTTCCTAGGTCATGGGATTCATTCATCCAAGGAATCTGTGCTAGAAAGAAGTTAGTCAAATTCATCAGACTATGGGAAGAATGTTCTCAAGAAGAAGCATGGATAGCAGCCCGAGAAGAGAAGATGGGAAGTGAAGATCAAGCTCTCACAGTTCAATCCAAGAAAGGCAGAAGAAGTACTCATCACTCCAAAGGTAAGAATCCTCATCATAGAGATAACAATAGAAAGAACCTATCTAGATCAAGATGTTATACATGTGATGAGATAGGGCACTTTGCAAAAGACTATCCTAAGAACAAGGACCACTCTCATAAGAAGAAGGGGAACAAAATAATACATCATGCTCATGCTACAGAGGATGATGAAACATCCAAGAAGAGATCCAGATATGAAAGTGAATATTCTTCAAGCGAGGATGAATATGTTTTGATTTCCACTATCACAGGTAACATTACTCATGGTAGTGAGGATTGGATTATAGACAGTGGGGCTTCCAAACATATGATTGGATTCAAGGAATCCTTTGTGATACTGTCAAAACATGAATCACCTCACAAGGTGAAGCTAGGAGATGACTACCAATATCCAATAAAAGGTAGTGGGGAATATTCATATAAACTAGACTCTGGTAAGTATCTAACAATGAAAGAAGTATTATTTGTGCCAGGACTCAAGAAGAACCTTCTCTCCATATTAGGATTGGATGCAAAAGGAATGAGGGTTGCATTCATAGATGGTCAAGTCATCATGTTGCCAAGAGGAAAGACTATCGATGATGCAGTGGTGATTGGAGAACAAGAAGGAGGTTTGTACAAGTTGAAGGGCCATCCAGAACAAGCCTTGGTCCATGACACAATAGAGCCAAATGAGCTTTGGCATAGAAGGCTTGCATATGTGCATTACAGAGCACTACATATTGCAAGCAAAGCTATTGAAGGTCTTCCTGAATTCCAAGAAAAACATGATGGGGTATGCAAAGGATGTGTGAAAGGAAAGAATACAAAGAAGACATTTCCCAGCAGCAAAAGCAAAGCCAAAGGCATACTAGAAATCATCCACTCCAATGTATGCAGTCTGATGTCATCAAAATCACTAAGTAGGTATGTATACTATGTTTCTTTTATTGATGATTTTTCTAGAAAGACATGGATTTACTTCATGAAGAACAAAGATGAAGTATTCAACAAATTCAAGGAATTCAAATCCTTGATCGAGAACCACTCTGAAAAGAAGATCAAGAATTTTTGATCAAATAATGGCAGAGAATTTACTTTGAATGAATTCAAAGAGCTATGCAAAGAATTAGGGATTAAGAGGGAGTTGTCCACTCCTCCACAACAGAATGGGATTGCGGAACGAAAGAATGGAACTATTATGGAAGCTGCAAGAGCCATGCTTCATGATCAAGATGTTCCTATGCACCTTTTGGTGGAAGCTACCATAACAGCGGTGTATGTACAGAACTGTACTCCACATAAAGTAATCGAGAACAAGATTCCTGAAGAAGTCTTCTCCGGCAAGAAAATAGAAGTCATCCATCTCAGAATATTCGGCTACCCTATATACATACACATTCCAAAAGAGAAGAGAACAAAATTAGATCCTTCAGGAAAGAAGGGTATATTTGAGGGATACTTTGAAAGCTTGAAATCTTACAGAATATATTTCCCAGGATACAAGAAGATTGACATCAGCAGGCATGTGACATTTGATGAAGACACAGCTTACAACAAATCCAGAAAGAGACCTTCTGAAGAACTTGAAGAAGCAGAAGTACCCAGAATTCATAATACAACCATGAATGAAGAAACTCAAGAAGAAGATCGAGATTTTGAAGAACCACAAAGACCTGTAGATCCACCTCTTGAGAAGAATCCTCATAAGAGGAAACCTAATTGGGTACAAGAACTTATCCAAGGTGCAGAGAGATATGAGGCTCCAGAAGAGAATCACAGAGAAGGAAAGAGGACCAGATCCTTCTTCGGGTATGTAGCTTTACTATGTTATTTCGTTGATAAAGAACCTTCCAGTTATGAAGAAGCGGCAGAACAGAAAGAATGGAGGGATGCTATGATCAAATAATACCAATCGATCATGAAGAATGATGTTTGGGATGTTGTCACAAGACCAGAAGGGAAGCCAGTTGTAACTTCCAAATGGATGTACAAGATCAAGCATGCTACAGACGGTAGCATTGAAAAATATAAAGCAAGATTTGTGGCTCGGGGTTTCTCTCAGAAAGAAGGAATAGACTATGAAGAAACCTTTGCACATGTAGCTAGATACACTTCCATCAGATCGGGACTTGCTTTGGCTGCAGTGATGAAATGGAAGATACACCAGATGGATGTCAAGACTACCTTCTTGAATGGTGTAGTGGAAGAGGAAGTGTATGTAGAACAACCACTCGGTTTTGAGACATATGATAGGAAGTCTCATGTGTGTAGATTGAAGAAAGCCCTGTACGATTTGAAATAGGCACCCAGGACCCGGTACAACAGAATTGATAGATTTCTATCTAGTTTGGGCTTTACCAAGAGTAAAGCAGATTCCAACCTTTACTACAAGGTTGAATATGGCAACCCAGTGATGCTTTTGCTATATGTAGATGATCTATTTGTGACAGGTACGGATGGGTTGATTGCTGATATGAAGAGAAATATTGCTACTAAGTTTGAAATGAAGGACTTGGGGATTATGCATTACTTTTTAGGTATGGAGGTGTGGTAAAGTGCAAATGGAATATTCCTTGGATAAGGGAATTATGCAGTAGAGATCCTGAAGAGGTTTGGGATGATGGACTGCAAGACTGTGGCCACACCTATGGCATTGAACCTAAAGCTATTAAATGATGCTTCATCAGAGTCGGTTGATGCTATGATGTATCATCAGATGATTGGGTCATTGATGTACCTGACAAACACAAGAACATATATTTGCTTTGCTGTGAACACCTTGAGCCATTTCCTGATAGATCCCAGACATTTTCACTTGATTGCTACAAAGAATATTATAAGGTACCTGAAGGGTATAGTTGATTATGGGCTCAAGTACGATGCGAATCAAAAGATTAACCTGGAGGGTTATGTTGATTCAGATTGGGCAGGCAGTGCCATCGATAGGAAGAGAACTTCAGGGTGTTGCTTCAGTCTGGGATCATGTGTGATCTCTTGGTTTAGCAGGAAGCAATCCTGTGTGGCACTGAGTACAGTTGAAATAGAGTATGTTGCAGCTTTTTCAACTAGTTGTGAGGCAGTATGGCTAAGGAAGCTACTGTCTGATTTATTTGATCTCCAGTTGGATGCTACTTGTATACATTGTGACAACCAAAGTTGCGTAAAGTTGTCAGAGAATCTAGTGTTCCATGACAAGTCGAAGCATATCGAGATCAAGTACCACTATATCGGGGATATGGTGAAAATGGGAGTAGTGAAGCTCCAATATGTTGTGACAGAGGAATAGATAGCTGACGTGTTGACGAAGCCATTGGCTAGGGTGAAGTTCGAGTACTTAAAGAAGAAGCTTGGTGTTCTCTAGATCGAGGTTTCCTCCAAGGGAAAGTGATGAGTCCCATATCCATTCTAACATGGTGAGAGGATTGGGTCCTTCCATGGTAAGATGTAAGGGCTGAGCCATTCTATCATGGTGAGAGGTTTGGTTCCTTCCATGTCAGATATGAGTGCTGAGATCCATAGCCATTCTGACAAGTAGGTCAGATATAAGGGCTGAGCCATTTTTTCATGGTGAGAGGATTGCTTCCTTCCATGCCAGATATGAGTGCTAGCCATTTTGTCGATTAGGACAGATGTAAGGGAAATTGCCATTCTTTGAATGGAGCTTCCTGGTGAGGTACCAGGAACACTTAGTCTAGGACTGAGTAGCCATTACGATGTGATAGAGGGATGTGTTCCCACTTGATCAGATGTAAGGGATGAACCATTCTATCATGGATAAAGGATTAGGTTCCCTCCATGTCATATGTGAGTGTTGGTCATTTCAACGAGCAGGCCAGATGTAAGGGCAACTACCATTCTCTAGGAGAATGGAGGCACCTGGTCAGTTACCAGGTAGCTCAGTCAAGGAGGACCAAGGGCCATTCTGATATGATGGTACGATTGGTTCCTACAAGATCAAATATGAGTGCAAGCCCTTCCATCATTATGGTAGGATGTGTTCCCGCCTGGGTGGATGTAAGTGCAGGCCCTTTCATCATTGTGGTAGGATGTGTTCCCGCCTGGGTGAATGTAAGTGCAGAAATCTTTCATGATTGTGGTAGGATGTGTTCAGGCCTGGGTGAGAGTCTTTCATCATTGTGGTAGGATGTGTCCCAGCCTGGGTGAGAGTCTTTCATCATTGTGGTAGGATGTGTTCCGGCCTGGGTGAATGTGCGAAAATATTTCATCATTGTGATAGGATGTGTTCTGGCATGGGTGAGAGTATTTCATCATTGTGGTAGGATGTGTTTCGACCTGGGTGAGATTCTTCCATCAGTATGGTAGGATGTGTTCCCACCTGGATGGATGTGATTACTGTGCCTTTCTGACGAGTAGGTCAGATATAAGTACTGAAGAAGACCTACATGGAGGATAGGCCTACAACCAACATGAAAAAGGGATGGCTCTATAGAACTTCCTGTGACAAGAAGAATCATGAGATAGCACCCATGATGATCCAGATCAAGTGATGATCTAGTTCCAGTGATGATGATCCAACAGTGATGATCCAGATCGAGTGATGATACAGATCTAGTGATGATGCCCATTGATGATCCAGATCCAGTAATAATGTCCCATGATGATCTAGATCGAGAGATGATCCAGATCCGAAGACAAAGATGACATGAAGACTAAGAAGACTTGAAGATGCAGATGACGAGATGATCCAGTTGATACAGAGAAGAAGACCAGTGCTGAAAATTCTGTCGAAAGAATACCTTCCTAGTTAAGAGGGAGTGTTTATGTATTTGTAACTTCGGAATGTATTCATCTATGTATCTTATGTCTTGTAACCTGATGTTTATTCCAGGATGTATCTATTATGTAATTGAGTCATGTTGCCATGCCCTGATGTTTGGATCGGGAGGATCTATAATGTAAACAATTCCTAACAAGTCATTGAGGGTAACCCTTTGATTGTCTAAGGGTTAAAGTCCCTGTAGTTTCGAGGCACTAGGGTATTAGACTCTCCTAGTAGAGGTCGGCCTTGGTAGGGTTTTAGTTATGTCAGGATTAGTATAAATAGAGAACTGGAGTCTCTATTTATCACACAACTCATACACACTCAAGTGTAGTGCATAGTTGAGGAAGGAGAAGACACTGGGGCTAGACAAGAAGAATATTACTGCCGTCGTGAGATCACTTACTATTTTGGGATTTTACTGTTTTGGTGCTGATTCTATCTCTGAGGAAGTTGTAGGGTTTTCTCCTTTATGGTTTCCTGGAGGAAAAACACTGTGTCCATTGTCTCTTGTGTTTGATTGTTGTACTTGTTATTCTCTTAGTTAAAGTTCCTAATAATGCTAGCTTAATGTTGAAAAACTAACAAATTCTAGGAATCTATCATGATAGATATGTTTTGTAAATATAATTTTTCCCTCAGACTATTGCTTTAACATGTAAGTAATGTTTTATATATTTTTGATGTAGACCAATGATTTAGTTTATGAAATATCATCACAACAATCCATATATTTTGATGTGAATGAGTCGTTGAATGATGCTGACATTGGTACTTCTCTAGACCTTGTTAAGGTGATAGAGAAGACCTTGAAAAAAATTAATGCAGATATCATTTGTCCGCTGTTCATTATTCCGCAGGTAGATGAGATTAAATCCAAGTTTGAAGTGTTGGTAAAGTGATCTCAGGCCTTGAAAGTAAGTTGTAGAATATTGAATCATAATATTAATTCATTTCGAACTTTATAATTTTTACTTTTATATGATAGTGGACTTATAATTGAATGGTTTGTATTTAGAGGATTTTATGTGACCACACACTAGTAGTGAAGGTGGTGTTGGGCCAAATGAGAAAATGACTCCATGTACACCATGTACTGCACCATTGTTGTCGGCTGAATAGTCGAAAACACATTCTGCAACACCGTCGAGGATAATAGAGAGTGCAACCGTTGTTGACTGACGCACACCAGATCATGCAAATAAAGGGGTGGATGTAGAGCCTGCTAGTAATGGTGATGCTGAAGCAACATTTACTAGATATTTATGTGTCACTAGCATGGGTTCAATAGAGACAACATTTTTGGTGAATGAGGAAATCCTTCCAATAAATATAGAGAATATCCCATGTAATTATAAATTGTTCAATTTATTTTTTATAATTTGATTGTAATATACCAACAAAACCATTTTTTTAACTAATGATGGCATGATTGTTTTGTAGGAAATGATGTTTTTTATAAAAATCTAAATGATTTAACCTTGGAGATATTCATGCCCACTATTCACATAAGGTGGGATAGACAAACAAAAAATTTAAAGGATGAGCTGACTAATCGGTTGGTTGGCCTGTTTGGAAACGATACCTTCGATACAACAAAGGTCCTAAAGAAGGTTGGACAATGTCTGAAGATTGTTCGAGACCAATATAGGGTTCACCTAGAAAGGATCCCTAGGTATGAGTTCCCTCCATTGATTCCATCAAGGGGGTGGAAATCCCTAGTGGAATATGGAAAAGAGAGGGATCTGAGAAAAGCATGAAAGATACCACTAGGCACATGGAGGTATGCAATACTTTCCACAATGTAATGCTAACCCTTATTATTATTAATTTTTATATCGAATTTGGAACATCTAACTTAATTCAACAATTGCTTAGGCTTCTAAACACATCAAAGGCCACAAAGAAAAGACTGGAAAAAATTGGTCAGCATAAGCTTGGGCCTGGTGTTTATTCAAATTTTGCGGCATGAATTGTAAGTATTGAAAACCTGATAATGCATCCAAATATTAATTCAAAATTATTTTCATTTTAATGTGGCGCAAAATGTAAAATTAATGACGTTATACAAATATGCAGGATGACTGATTCAAATAAGTTCCCACTCATGAAGACTTGAATCTTGTCTTCCAACAGACCTTTGAAGCTATTGTTAAACGTCAAAAAATATTGTCTGGGCATACACGGTCTTCTGGTGATCCATCTGGTGCATAGGTATATAAAATCTATATATAGTTTAATGAAAATTTATTAATTGTCATTCAATCTATTCGTTATAAAAAATTGCCATAAAATATTTATTCTATTTTGAGCAGGAAGGCAATGATTCCCTTAATGTCGATGATGGATAAAAACCCATCGAAGACCATGCTTCGATTCCTGGTAATTGATTTATTCATATGCTACAGTTTTGTATATATAATTGAAGATGATGAACATTAATTGTACTTCTCCATATTTCAATTGCAGAGAATGTAGATGGTCACACTATACAGGTTGAGCTTGGAAAGGAAAATGAAGAACATGATGTGGCCACACTAGGTAAAAAAATACTTTTGTAATGTTTTTTTAAATGAAACACTTGTAATTATAAAAAAAAATGTAACATTTTCACATTAATGCAACAATTTCAAACCCCTTACCGCAAGATCCACATGGCGAACAATCTACTAGGGATACATTTGAACAAGTTGATGAAGCATTAGGAACTGAATGACAAATTCCAGAAGATGTGCTTCTTGTTCATTTTGTAAAGGGAAGAAAACAAAAAAAGAAGTGACTGAATAAATTTTGAGTAATTATTTTTTTATAATACAATGTTGTGCATGGTTATTTCGACTATATAATGAATGNGAGGGCCATAAAAGTTTCCACCTTCACATGGTTGGCCCTATTCAGTAGAGAATATTAAATTATTCTGAAAACAGAGAGGAGCTCAATGAATGGTAAGGAATTATACATTTCCCACAGTTATTTCTATAATTGTAATGTTTAAATTTTACTATTTCTATGTCACTCATCCATTGGAACTTGTTACAAATAGTTTTTGAAACATTTTGATATTTCAGAAGAAAAATTGGCATTTTGATGTGATCGATGGCCTTATATACTTTGTCTTGTGGTTCTCCATGTTTCCTCAGGCGATCTCTTATTACCAATTATTTTACTTGAATGCTATTGTAATTTACATTGTTAAATTAAAAATGTTCATCAAATGTAAAATGTTCATTATTAATGTTTTTTTTATTCATTGAGACAAAATACTCAAAATGTATTTTTTAGCTTCATTTTGTTGTTTTCACAAACAAGCAAATTTTTATTTGATGGGTTCTAACATGAAATTATTGCAACAGGAGAATATTTGTAGTATGTTGAAAAATGTTTTGAAAGGTAAGACAAAAGTAGATAGTGTCAAGATCCACAAATCAAAGTAATTTGAACCAAGAAATTATAAGTATTGGCAACAGATTCCTAATTCTTCGATACCTATTTTACTTCTTTTAATTTGATTTGTATCCCATACAGGGGCCATTTTACGTCTTTTTAGCCTCTTAGTGAGTTTGTAGCGAACTTTCTACTTATGCTTGTTGAATATGTCGGGATAAAATACTTCGTTACGCCAAAGAACATAGTGATGTAAGTCTTATGCAAAAGGTGAGTGAATATCAATTTCATGAAAAATGTGTCAGCGTAGTAAACATTTATTTCTATATGGATATTTCTAGTTAACATGCTTTGTAAAAGGTGTTGATGATTGAGTTGTATGCCACAATATCCATAACATTGCCTTTGTTCAGTATATTATCTATAGGAGAAGATTATTCTCTTTCCCAACTTTATATGAAACTCTAAATATTTTTGTTCGTATCTACACATTTTGAGCTAGATAAGAAAATTAAGTTGATTGATATGTATGGTCCTTATGACAATAGATTTAGAGGGCTTGGCTACATAACCTGGCCACACATTTGAGAGTCCTATCAACTTCTTTTGAAATGATTTATTTTGAGAATATATCTCTAAAATTTAATGTTGAGGAGGGAAGTCTTTCAAAAGTAGGCTTAACAGGTACTACACTTCAACAGGTTATTGATGATGAATACAGGACAAGGACTGTGGTTTCAACCAATTCTTTCTCCTTACAAACTCCTTAGTCATTTATGTTGTTTCCTCAGTTTTGTTTACTAAAGGACAAGTCTATTGTCGAACTTTATGTATTGTATTTTGGGTTTTTGAGATGATAGTACTACACATGGAACACGAAATGTTGATCATTTTTACCACTATTACAAATAGTGAATGATAGTTGAAATATTAGGTTGTCCCCATATGTATATGTTTTGAGTCTTTTTGAAGAATGTATTACATTTCTCCTCAAAATATAATATGATTTTTTCCTGAGGAAAAAAAGAGTGATTTGAGGGTCTTATTAGACCATAAAAGGATACCCCGAGATGTTGTTGGGAAGTTTAATTGTCTAATTAATTAAACAACTGAAACTCTCGTAACATAAATTATAAACCCAAGGAAGTCTTTTATTTCAAAGGTGACTACACACAATCTATGCATATACACTTAAGTAGTTAATCAAATGAATGTAAATCAATTATCCTACCTAACTAATCATCCAAGCTTAACTCATTGCTAAAGATAATCTAAATTATCCATCTAAGAATTCAATGGACTTTTACCTTCCTACGACAACAATCCAATATTAACTGATCTAAGAATAAATGAACTAGAATTAATTTTGCAAGAAACCAAACCCTAAATATATCAGATGACAGTAACCAAAACGATAACCATATGATTCAAAAAATCCTAAGAAAGACAATTAACAGTAATAATAAGAGCTGATCTTGACTATAACAGTGATCTAACACACTTTCATAAAAAGAAAACTAGACTACTTGGCACAGTCCCATGTCACACCACGTTGTTGCATCAATCCAAAGGAAATTGCAATCATTAAATATGGTTGCAGCATGCTATAAATAATCCTACTTTAATCCCACACCAGATTAACATAAGCAAAACTAAAGAATCTACTTAACTTGACGATCTCTGTGAGAAGTCGGTCCCTAGCCTCCTAACATAGATGCCACTAACTAACACAAATTATAACACAAATATATGCATAATTGTTGCTCCTTGTATTAGGAAAGAAAAATCACAGTTAAAGTAATATCTGTTACATCTTCTTAAAGTCAAATGCTAACATCAAATGAAAGAACCCCTGGTTCACATCGCTTCTCCATACTTATACACGGGTGACATAATCCAGATCCACTAATATTAGGAAGCCATGAAGTTATATGATATTCAGGATCCAATGTTACAAAAGAAATAGTTACAACCATAAGTATAACTAAATGATGTTGTTGGAATCCAGGCTTGCGCTGTTACTACGAGTGATGAATGGGTCAAACGGACTCAACTGATTGGAAGGGGAGATTCCATGACTATCTTAGTGATACCTAATCTTGACTGATTGCATGGAAATACACTCATGATGCTACATCAATGCATGGAACTAGCTCCAGGAAGTAACAAATGGCACCAAACATTCCTATCCTCTTCATGCTCAACATGCTGGTACACCTGTAATCCTTCAAGGCTTTGAACTATCTTTATTGAACCGACATAATTTAGCACAAATCAAAGATCAAGTTCATAATCATAGTCAATATTAGGTGTTATTAGAATAAAGAAATAATAAATTATACATGTCAAGATCCATTCTTAACTTGGAAAGATATCTGCTTGGGGTATGGAAAATTAAGGTGAAACAAGGGAAAATGCATTGATAGGTATAGGAAAAAAGGGCTATTTCGGGATCCAACTAGTCTGAATATGATTATGATTCAAAAATATTTTGATGGAGATGGGTAAGATTGAAAGAAACTTCAGATTTCTCTTCTAGATTCATGAACCCATTGCATGCAATTAAATCATTCCAACAATATTTATTTTCCTTCTTAGTCAGCTGGTACATGCTCTAGTATTTTCTTGCTGACCACCATAAAATAGGAAACTTAAATCTCAGTCCCAACTAACTAGGTCCACAAGTTTTAATACATGCAACATAGCTGGGCAACTAGGATAGGGAATATTTACACAATATGGATCTATTTATCTCAAAAAAATAGAAGAAGCATCCCATCTACCCTGGATGCCTTCTATTGCAAAGAGCTCTTACTCAGAAATCAACTTGATATAGGAAGAGACAACTTCTTGTTGGAAGGATTCCATCTAACTAGCCTTCTGAGGAAATTATAATTGTCTCATAATCCTGATTCATAATGATGTAGGAGATTGGGGTTGACTTCCAACCCAAAGGGTGGAAGTCTCAAATTCTTATGTATGGTATGAATGGAGCTCCACTAATGCATATGATTAGTAACAAATGAAGTAAATTCTCTTTGTTGAATATCTCCCAAATAAGGAACTAGATTGGAGTAGATGTCCATAGGGCATGCTCTTTCATGCAAAATAATTCACATAACGAATTTTGATCCAAAAAATTGCTCTTAATGAAGGTGTGTAAGAATTTAGGGGTTGAAAATACCTGATAGGGTCTCCCTTATTTTAGTGCTTTTCTTTTAAACATGACCATATATTCATATAAGAACACTGGATAAGATGGGGATGGAGCTCTACAGCTCAACAATTCTTGAATTAGGTTGTACATGTCCTTACCCAACTGTTCTTTTTCTTCTTTTAGGAACTTAATCTTTCTCATTTCCTGTAGCTCCTTCTGCAGATCATCCCATTGGGACAGTTATTTAGCCCATTTATCCTTAAGCTCTTGAATAATTCTCCCATGTTTAGACAAGGAGATTATTCCTTTATCCATTAGGATGGTACAATATTTCCATTTACTACGCTCAAGTTGCAATAGATATAGATTATTTTCCAATTCTTGCTCCTTCTTTCCTCTTTTATCCTCTCCTTTTCCTTTGTCCAACAAAATTTCTACTTCAACCCCTACTCCAGGCACTTCTATGTAATATCCTGATTTTGACCCCATTTGCATTAAAATTGTACATGATGTAAATATTGTTATTAAATCATGGTGAGGAGCTCAAGGCCAAGGCCCTGCCATCGATGTAGCATTTTATCTATCGAAAATTAAAATTGATATTTACGGTTATCATACTAGCCAGGCACAGTATAAATCGAGACATCATGTAAATATGCAATTTAATAAAAATACCCACAACTAGCTATGCAATGCAACAAGAGATGGGGGCATGATTTCACAAGGAATAGGGAGAGATATTATTCAAACCCTTGAGCCAATAGTGTTAATCCAAATATCAATGGGAGAACCCGTAAACTCTCATCTACCCATTTTGTCTTATGCACCCAATCATTTAATTCTTCCAGAAGTTCATTGAAGTAGTTAATGCATTGGGAATGGAGAGGTATTGCAGTCAATTTTGTATTGGGGAAAGCCATGATTTTTGGAAAATTGTATCTTTGATTGTGGGGAAAGAAAACACCCAGAAATGTGTGCCCAAACCATTCCTCATCTATATTTTTCTCTTCCTCATGCAGCTGGAGCTAGCTAGGCAATTTTTCCTCACATTTTTCTCCAATTCCTTCATTTATCCATGGCTGGGAACCTATTTTTGTATTTCTCAGTGGTCTGGAAGAGAGCTTCACGATTTGGGGGTTTGTAGAGGTCGTTTTTGTCCCTGTGAAGTGCATAAACGTTTTCTGAAATTGAATTTCTCTTCTAGGGTTGACTTCCCCATTTACCATTTCATTTTCGGTTTCCAAAACATTTTTCTTCATATATAGCACTTTTATTTGCTGTTATGTCCATCCTTGTTTTGGTCTAAATTGTAATAGGAGTGGAAGAGTCCTATAATTGGATCAATAAACCTTTTGAAGATAGGAATCTCACAAAGGATCAAGAGGGGCTAGCTATTCTTCTATGCACACCTGAGAGAATAGTGGAAGGGAAGGTACATCCTGAGGGACTATGTAGCAGTGAAGGGAATACTTGTGTTGGGTGTGTAGCTATTGTGGAAGCCAATCTAGATAGATCTTGTGCAGGTGTCCATATCTCTATGGTTGATCTCACTAGCTTAGCAATTATTCCTTTCCACTGCCTTAGCAGCCTGATAAACCCAACTATAGATTGGATTTCTTGAACCTTGATGTTTATTTGAATATGTGTGAGCCTTTTGTTCCATTTTTCCTTGTGGAAATCATGCCCATCTTGGGGGTGGCAGTTGTGCAGAGAGATTGACGAGAATAAATGGCCAATGGTTGGGTGGAACATTGCAGCGACATAGCTAGTTGTAGGGAAGCTCAATTTCAAGATAAGTATTATCTTGTATTAACTCTGCAATGTATTTGTGTAACATCCCCATACCCCATAATGCAGATAAATTAAAAAAATTTCTTCAAGAACCCTTGTTCTCCTTTTGAGACACATGGAATGGATGTTAAAACAATCTCCAACATTTAGTCTCAGGCTTAGAAACCATTGTAATAGTCATTCCGCCCTTGACAGATCCCTTCCGCGACCGAAAACATATTTTCTACATTGAAATTGTCCTTTCTGCTTTTTGCTTTTCTCCCTGTGAGACTAAAAAATAAGAACAAATAACACGGTAGAAACATTAGCCTTTCACTCTTCTGCCCTCCATCTAGAACTAAGATGTCAAAAACTCAAAACATGATGAATTCTTTTGAACCTCTTTCCTCCCGGAACTCGGAAGTTGAAAACATAATGTTTGACGGAGTCCTACAACCATGGTTCTACCTTCCACCTTTTGTCCTTCCAAATTTTTTCTTTCGAACTTGGAAGTTAGAATACCAACTTTTGACCTTAACCTTTTTCCCATTTTTTGCCATCCTCCTTCCGCCTTCCACAGGTAATTTCCAGTATGCAAAAAATACACTTTGGCCTTTAACTTTACCCAGTTTGTCAATTTCCTCCTTGTGCCTTTCTTCTTTCCGAAGTGGTTGGAAGTTGGAAACTCAATATTTCCTTAATTTTTTTTTTTGCTTTTTCGCTTCCCACTTTTCCACCTTCGTCAAATGGATCTCAGGATGCAAAAAACTAACTTTTTGCCATGTTCAACTTCTCTTTGCTGGCTTCCGCCTTCTGCCTTGCCCGGGCTGATTCCAAGGGGCAGAAACACTTAGTCAGATGAATTTTGACTATGTAACAAGATTTTAGCTTCCATCAACTTAGGGAAAATACGTTGCAAAAACAAAAACATATACATAAGTAAATTGTAGGAAAACATAACAGAAGTAAACTTCTACTTAATCATTAATAGCATTCAACATGGTCATAATAACTCATAAGAAATTACATTGTAGAAACAATACAACATAATACTTATCTTGGTGATGAAGCTTCCCCACAACTAGTTATGTCACTACAACATTCCACCCAACCATAGGCCAGTGTGTTCATTAATCTCTCAACATCATTTCCACCCCTGAGATGGGAATGATTTACACATGGAACTAGGGAAAAATAGGCTCACACATAGACATAATTCATCACAACATGACCAAGCCAACCTCCATTTGGGTTTATCAGGATGCTAAGGCAATGATTCACTCACAAGTCAAATGCACACCAATATTAGCCAAACCAACTAACACTTGGGTTTCTGAGGATGCTAAGGAAGTGGGGAGGAATAATTGCTAAGGTAGTGAACTCAAACACAAAGCTATGGACACCTACACCAGATCTATCCATATTGGCATTCCACAATACCTACATAGCCAACACAAGGAAGTATTCCCTTCACTGCTACACAACTCCCTCAGACCATACATTCCCTTCCAATGCTCTTCAGGTTGTGCATAAAGGATTTTCTAGCCCCTCTTAATATTTTTGTAAGGTTCCTCTCTTCACTAGTTTTATCAGCCAATTCTAGGCCTCTTCCACTCCTAAATCTTTGAGACCAAACCAGAGATGCACAACACATCAATATATAAGGAAACACAACATATTCTTCACTATGTAACACATAGACAAACAAATTTTCATACCACACTCTAGTTCAGGAGAAAAACTATAGAACAAAACATTCTTCCACTCCATACATTGAACAAACATAGGATCATGTCGCACCAGAGTGAACAATCACAACTATGGGCTCAGGAATGAACAATACATGAATGAGTGAGCGCGTATGATTAGAATGATCCCTCCACAAATAACCACAACAAAACTTTCTCGTGACTTAGACAAAGGATGAATTGGCACACATCCTATTTCTTACTTGCTGTAGAAGCAAAAATGCAGCTTCCCAGAATGCAAACTTGCAGGTTTACTCAAAAACGCAATCAGACTGCCATGCCTTGCTCTGCCCAAGGAATTAGCTTCCTCAACCAACTTCTTGAAGAAATTGATGATTGAGTGCAGGGGAAAAAAAGGTAGTTGAGGGTTCAAGGGTTCTCCCATTAACATCTGGCCTGACCCTAAGGATCAGAGGTTTGAATAAATACCCATGCTATTTATTGTGAAATCATGCCCCCATCTCTTTCACGTTGTAATCCCATAGCTATCTGTGGTATTCTTTTATTAATTGTATATTTACATGATATATCAAAATGTACTATTCATGGCTTAGCACCATAACCATAGGTATCAACCTTGATCACCTATACACTAACCATCAATCAATGGCAGGGCCTTGCCCTTGAGATCCTTTCCACGATTCATGACAATATATACACCATGTACAATTTCAATACCATGGGGTCAAAATTGGGGTATTACATTCCCCTCCCCCTTACAACATCACTTTCTTTAGTGCTCTTCCAAATTGAACAAAAATGGATGTGCTAATCGCATGGCATCCTCCAACTCCCATCTAGCCTCCTCAGGATTGTAGTGTTCCCACTACACCTTCACTTGTCCAATGAATTGATTCCAAAGTACTGTGACCTTACTATCAAGGATGCACAATGGATCAGTTTGGAACTCTCCCTCGAGTTCCACCTAAATCACATCCCAATTTATCACATGGTTAGGATCACACACATATTTCTTAAGAAAAGAAACATGCAAAAAATTATGAGCTCTAGTGCTAGCAGGAAATGCAATTCTATATGCAACTAGCCCTATTCTTTCAAGCACTTCAAGCAACCCACGGTATCTAGGTGACAGCTTGGCACAACTTCCAAGATTCAAGGAACTCTTCCTTGCCCTCACTCTGAGGTAAACAGGATCCCCAACACTAAACTCTCTATGAAATATATGCTTGTATGCATAACTTTTGTGTCTATCCTCGGTTGCTTTCAGATTCTGCTTAATCTTTGCAACCTCTTGCTCCATTTCCATGAGAAACTATGGACCAAGCACACTCATGTTCAATGGATTATCCCATGTCACTAGTGTCCTACACCTTCTTCCATGCAAATATTCATATGGACTAATCCCCAAGGATGCTTCCTGTCCATTATTATAGGAAAACTATACCAAGTGTAAATAATCTTCCCACTTGGATGGCATGTCCATCACATACATGCGAAGCATGTCTTCAAGCATCTGATTCACTCACTCTATTTGACTGTTGGGGCACACGCCTTAATGGTCACTAATTTTGGTAACTCCGCGGTTTTTGTGGAAGCTTGTAAGCAGAGTTGTGACTCAAAATAGTCTTAGGGGTGTCGGGGTTGAGTCAAAGCCCTCTTTTTTGTAATTGTCCATAAAATTTGGGTGTAAGCCCATGATTTTGTAATAGTGCACTTGTATAAATAGGCACTCATGTAAATATGTCAAGATCATCTAATGAAATGAGAATCATCTAATGCGAAGAAGATAGATCTATTTTTGGGTTTTAAGGTCAAGTCCCAGCTGTGTGCGTGGACGACCTCTGCAGCTGTGTGCGCAGAGGGTTTTTGTAAGGAATGAACTGTATCTAAGTGCGCAGCTTAGAGATTGTAAGAAAGGAACTATAGCTAAGTGCGCAGTTAGAATTAAAGGGAGGATCTATTGTTGAGTGCGCAGATCAGAACTATTGTTTTGTAAGTGGAATAAAAGCGCAGTTTGGTGGATGTAGCCCCTACACTGGGGGTGAACCATGTTATATCTTGTGTTGTGGTTCTTTTGTGTTGTTTAGGTTATGGTGTTATTTTATGCATTGATAAGTAGATAATTGATAAAGTAAGATAACTATTGATATTAACTTCGCTGTGAATTCCCAGCTAAGGGTTAGGCAAGAAACGTCTTTTATCTAACTGCAAAGCTAATTAAGTGAATATCGAAGCTCTGTTTGGTATAAATATTTGTTGTTAAGGATAAAGGTAAAGTAATATCCCTCTTCTGCTTGCAGAAACCTGGTTTTGCAGCACCCCATAGCTGTTTCGGGTGAGACTGCAACATGTTCGCAGGTTGTTGCTGAAAGGGCCAACACTGTGGGTCTGTTTGTTGGTGCGAAGTTAATGGTATAAAACCTGGGTCTTCCCTATAGCCCAACAAATTTGTTCCGTTGCCGGTTGAACTCAGTATCTGCTCAAGAGGGATTTACGTTGTACCTGAAGGGCTATGTTTTGGAGGCCCTCAGTAAAAGAAATCAGTGATTGGGTTGAATATACCTATCAGAAATTTGTTGAACAAGAAAATAAGGATCCTCGTCGTAGCTCAGATGAATTCTTGCAAATGATTTTTTTTGCTGAGATTTACGAAATTTTCTTTGGTAGTATCCACATAGAATTGCACCAGTGGTTATCTAGGTTGATAGAGAGAAGGATGAACTTCCAAGAAGATCATTTTCCTGACTGGACCCCAGCAAGAATTAATATATTGAAAAGAGTGAATAATGTGATATCGTGAGCTGTTGATTTATGGATAGCACGAACCCTTGAAGCTTTTGTGAAAAATTTTTCCATTGACACAAGTACCTCTTTTAGCGAAGCTGAAAGGAAATTCTTCAAAGGACCAAGGGGTAAGTACCTAAATTCATTTAGTTTGCAAATTAAAATGCTCTTGGCTGAGAAGGGCATATTGCTTATAGAATCAAATTGCTAGAATTATTTTTACTAACCTATGTTTGGAAGTGAAAGTAACTTCGACAAGCAAAGTGGTTTGCTGCAAAGTGGTAAAATATACAAGAGAAACCTAGAATCATATACCCTAGGTTAGAATACCGAGTATAGGCCAGAAGACCCTGAAGCTGAAGAAACCCCTGTTGTTAGAAATCCTCCTATAACCCCGCCGTGAAGATCTGCTACCCCTAGGAACCCGTCGTAGTCTGGTAGTAACCCTAGCCAGAGTATTCCGATCACAGGTCAGTCTACCCCAGTAATTTCTCCCCCCCCTTAGTCCGTTATGGCTCATATGACTGATGATATCAAGCTCCCAGTTTTTAAAGGAACTGGATCAAAGGATCTAGAACAATTTTGGTTTTTATGCGAAGTTGTGTGGACAGCTAAGAACATTTTGGATCAAGATGTAAGAAGAGCGCAGCTGGTCACTTCTTTTAGAGACTGAGCCTTGACTTGGTTTATGAATTTTTCCAGTACTCAGAACCATGTCTTGGCTGATATTAAAGAAGCAATGATCAAAGAGTTTAAGAAGCCTAAATCAGAATCACAGTGTATAACTGAATTGAAAGAGATCTAGCAGAGACAAGGTGAATCAGTTTGGGACTTTGATCGAAGATTCAAAGTTCTGCTAGATCAAGTTAGTTTCACTATTGGACCAGCACAGCATAAAGAATGGTTCATTGCAGCCTTATTACCTCATATCAAAATGCCACTCATGCAACAGAAGGTTGCTGATCAGCAAGAGGATTTGGAGATTGCCATGAAACTAGAAACAGCTCCCGTCGAAGATAATTCTGGCATAACAAAAATACAAGCGCAGTTAGCTGAAAGCGCTTTGGAGTTGCGTGACATGAAAAAATGGAAATATATTCGTGAAGAGGTGTGGTGTACATGATGTAGGACAGAAGGTCATGACAAGGAACAATGCCCTGCGCTAAGAAATTACCTGAATACTGGTGTGCCGAACCCATTTAACCCTAATGTTCTATATTGTGAGATTTGTAGAACAACTGGCCAACATCGACCTGAAGACTGCTATTTGCTACAAACATATGTGCAAGTCCCTAAGAATCCCTATTGCAAGTTCTGTAAGTCAATGGGACACAATGAAGATGAATGTTGCAGTTTTGATCTTATGCGAGAGCAAACATATGATGCTTATAGGGTACAAAATGATGCACAAGACAATGATGGAAATGGTTACCATGGTAATACATCAGGTTGAGGTACTTTTGGAGGTCGTGGTCATGGTGGTATGTCTGGAAGAGGTCGAGGCCAGGTTGTGTGCTATAACTGTAGCCAGGTAGGACATCTAGCTAGAGACTTTCAGAACCCAAATATGACATGTCAATATTACCGAGCAGTAGATCATGTCATTGAGCAATGCCCATAGCTGATAGCCAAGATACAAGAAAGAAATAGTGCTCCTCCTCAGAATACTCAGATGATTATTGTAGAGCAAAGACTTGTCCCAGCCATTAACATTGTTACAAGGAGTGGAGCTACGACACAAGTGCAGAATAAGGAAAAATAGCCTGACAAGGCTTGGGTTCATAATACCCCAGAGAAAGTTCCAACCTTCGATGTGGGAAGAGAAAAAGAAACATTTATGGAAGCCAAAAAATACTTTGTTGATTTGAGCACATCAGTAGCACCTGCACAGCAGCATTAAAAACAGTCACAGTCTCAAGAAGCTTTGATAGAGAAAGTAAGTACATTGTCGACATTTTTACAGAGTTGTATGAATCTCTTACGAAATCAGAATACTTTAAATGAGTTACAGAAAGTTATTGTTTCTTGTGAACCTCAACAAAGCTCTTGTAAAGAAAAAATTGTTAATAGAGTTAGAAGAACTGGAAGAGAAATGAGATTGCATGCTCAGATAGGAGAGTATGACATGACTGATATCATTTTAGACCTGGGATCAGAAGTCAATGTCTTAACTAAGCAGACATGGGAACAAATGGGAAAACCCACCCTTGAATGGTCCCCTATACAGTTGAGATTAGCCAATCAGCAGAAGATTGTGCCCCTAGGAAGATTCTATAGCGTCCTAGTAGACATCGATGGAGTCAGTACTGTAGTAGATTTTGAAGTCATTGAGATAATTGATGATAGAAACCCCTATCCAGCCTTGCTAGGAATTGAATGGGAAATAGAGAATTTTGCAGTAATCAATCTTAAGAATAGACAGATGACTTTTGAAGGAAAAGGCTTGAGAATCATAGTCCCCTTGGACCCTTCTCAAGGAGAAAGGTACACAGAGCCAGTCAGAGATGAGGATCAGGATGTTTTGGATCATATCTACAACATCACAGCTAAAGAGGAAGACTATGTTAACCCTACTACTAAAGGTATAATGGATTGGAAGTGTGATAGTTCTTGCATGATTGATTTAGATGAAGGACTAGACAATTGGTAGCATAGACTTTATGAGCTACATGGACATCAGTGTGCAAGAATTACCAAGTCTCTTAGATGGCTTGTCTCACAGACAAGAGTCTTACCTATTTTTGATGACTTGAGAGACCCCGAAGAGTTTATTTTGCAATTTTTAGAGCAGGTACTAGATTCATAGAAAATGGAAACTCTAGATTCAGTATTTAGAGCCACAGCTACTAGATGGTGGAATGGTCATAAGAAGTATATTCAGAGTTGGGAAGCTTGTCAAAAGCTTCTTCGCCTCAGATTCGTGGATCAACCTTAGGAGGTGCGAAGCAGGTTTGATGGTTAGATTAGCCATCAAGAACATTTGGAATAGTGTTATGGAGCACGAAAGCATGTCCCTCGTGAAGAATGGGTACATCGGTTTGTGCACACCCTGGAACCTATCGCGAAGAATTGGTATACAAAAGTGGAACTTCGCCAGGGTACTGTAAGTTGGGATAGTCTTGCTGATATTTTTGTACTGACATTTTCTATTAATGAGGTTTATCCTGATTTGGACGCAGCTATTAGGCTGATCCACACTAAGGTGTTTGATGGTAAAGAAACAACCGAGTACCAACCTGATTGGAAAGAACAAGAAGCTAATGCAGTAGAATGCTATAACCTCGCAATTGACGAGGATGATGACCCATGCAACATAAACATTACTGAGTCAGAAGGACACTGCGAAGTACATGGACCAGCAGTCGAAGCACTAGAAGTGACTCATCCCTTGAAGACGAGGGAAGTAAACATTGGGTCAGATGAAATGCCTAAGTATGCTACTATTGGAGATTATTGGGATGAAAAAATGGTAAGCAAAGTAACCCAACTTCTCCATGAGTATCAGCACCTATTCCTGACGAAGTTCTTAGAAATGAAAGGTATCCTTGGTGATATAGGAGTGATAAAAATCCCTTTGAAACCTGATGCAAAGCCTGTGAAGTAGTGCCCTTATAGGTTGAACCTTAAGTATAAAGAAAAAGTCAGGATGGAGCTCGATAAGACGTTCGCAGCAGGAATCATTGAGGCTGTGGAAGACATTCGGTTGCAGGCCGAAGCTCGAAGCTCTATCAAAGTCGGTGTCAGAAAGTGTCGAATATCCTTATTATGGTGCAACTGGAGTTATTGGTGGTGCCGAAGAAGGACAGGTGTGTCGTAGCTCAAAACCCGACCGTTAAAAAAAATAGAATTGGTGGCACCGGTATGTTAACTGCATTAACTGCCTGTAATAATGAGATCCTAAGAAATCTAGTGCCGTTTGGACAAGATCTTTGTCAGATTTTGTGTCTTAAATGCACAGTTATGGAAGATTCGGCTGATGTACTCTATAAGAAGACACCCAGACCTGCAGAAATCGCATTACGCATTTTCTTGAGTCTTCCAATTGAGTCCATGTCAGCTAATCACGAACTTCAGGAACTATTGAGAGAATTTGAATAGACGGGTCTGCTGAACCTTATGAGCAACCCACCAACCTCTGCACCCCATGAAGAAACTCCACCAGCACCGACTCATCCAATGCACAAACAATCTACCTGGAAGAAGTTTAAACTAGGGGTTCGCTCTAAGAGGAACGAAGACAGACACAAGCAATCAGGGAAAATACTGGAGGCTCCCGAGATGAACCCTTCTAGCTCAGCAGAGGTCCCACCTGCAGGTTTTGAAGACTTCGGCGAGGTGGAAAATGTTGCATCACACCGGCCCCCTTATCTTCCGCCTGTTCGACCAGTAGTTCAACTACCTTGGTGGACAAAAAATTTCACATTACGCACCCGTTCTCTGCCACTGGGTGTGCATTTGGTTGGGACAATGACAGGGAAAGTAGATCGGCTCAGGTACGCCGACCACGATACAAATGATCATGGGAAATTTCTATAGTTCATACCTGGGACATACTTGCATTCTATCCATTATCCAGAGACTAGAGCGGCATTATTAGAAGCGAAATCGTGGGCTGCTGGCTTAGATAGAGCAGGCTTGCTGAAAATGCTGAACGTCCCCCACTTCGGTCGCAGCACGCCGGTTACCGTGGTAGTTAAGCAATTACTGGCATTGGTGCATGATGGGCATTTATGGATTGGCGATGAGAGAATCCCTATTAATGGAGAGTTGGTTAATAGGGTCACAGGTTTGCCACAGGAAGGGCCTGATCCTGGGATCAAATTCATTGGGAAGCATGAAGACATGAAGTTGGCGTAGCATATGAAGGAATGCTACAGGCTGACGAAAGGAAAGCGAGGATATCAAACCTCGAAAATCCAGCACCAAAACATTCGCTTTGCAGCTGAGCTCTTAGCCTGTAAATTAATGAGGAAGTGTAGGCCAACTGAAGTTCCTGCACCAATTGTCAGTATTGCTGCAAACTGTGCCGAAGGCTACAGTTACAACTGGGCAGCGTACATTGCTAAGGAATTCCTTGAATATGTCTGTGACGCGTAGGAGAAAGGTAGACCCTTTCAATATTCATGGTTTTTAGTTCTTATTGCACTGGTAGGATGGAAAGAACCTACCGAGGCACAATTTGTTGATGTGCCTTCGCATATGCCTGGCGCAGCAAGGTACGCATCCCTATGGGTGTCGCAGGATAAAAGCTTCCAGCAAATGACGAACTATGTGTTCACCTTTTACTCGATGAGTATCTCATATGAGATTCTGAAGATGTCGCGGCTCAGTAATGAGCTATTCTCTCAGTATGATGGAGCAACCAACTTTAGGGCTAACATGCATCATGTCTTTATTCAGGCCCACGCAGATAACAAGCACAAATGGTCGAAGTTGCCATATGTGGTGAACGAGGAAGACATCCTCGCAATAGTCAAACAGTGGCTGGCTGAATGGTTGAAGGACGTAGGGATGAAACCTAACATTCCAGTCCCTCTAGTCACCAATGTGGGTGCAGGCCCTAGCCACACGCAGCAGAATGACCCACTCGAAGAATGTGAAGAATAGAGTGAATCGCAACAGAGTGAAGGTGACCAGGGTGGAGATGACGGAGATGAAGATGAAGAAGAAGATTCGGTCAAAACCATCTCAGATCCCACTTGAACAGATAAGCACAAGTCGCCAGAGGCAGAGGAAGTGACCAAACCTCAGTCCAGAAAGAAAATGAAGTCGTCAAAAGGCACAAATGTTGTCGAAGAGTCCCCCGTGAAAATGGAAGAGCTTGACCAGGATCTGACAAATTCTATAGAAGTACTAACTAGAAAGTGGTCACAATTTGCAGCCACGCATCATGATTCTCTCACGAGCGTCACACAACGAATTTCTGAACTAAAGGAGTTAGCAGAAAAATCCACGACTGGTGCTACAACAAGCACTGTACCAGTAATTGCGCAGCCAGGCACAAGGCAATGGCCAACTAGAGATAACAGAGGACAAGTGTCAAGTGCAGCCCTCATAATAACTGATGCAGCATCTCGCTCGGAGATGAGCATGACAGTTGGGATAGATTACACCAAGTTGTCTATGATGGAGCTACATCTATGTCAAGTAGCAATCATGAAGGAGATCCAAGCATGAGACCACTACTCACAAATACAATTGGAAAATACCATGAAGCAGAATGCGAGCCTCGCAGTGTAGTTTGAAGAAGCAGAGCAGAGGAAGAGGGACACAGAACGTAAGCACGCTACACTGGTACGAGTGTTGGATGAGGCGTGTCGGAATCTTCCAGAATTCGACATGCAGGCTGAGGAAGAACCAAAGCAAAGAATTGCTAAGCTGAAAGACTATGCACAACAGTCTCGCAGTGAGATTGAAAAGCTAAAAGCAAAACATGAGGCTCAAATCGCGGAGCTTCAACTTCGCATCACTCCGGAGAGTCCACCAGAGGTCAAGGAGTAGCGTCACAGAGATATTCATGCCTCAGCAACGAAGATCACTGATCTTGTGAGCAGCGCAACAAAACTGCTAGAATAAAGTGTCGATGCCTGGATGAAACTACAAGAAAATCCAGAAGTAGAAAAGTTGCAAGAAACCATCAAGCAATGATAGGCAGAGCTAGATGCAGTGAAAGTAGAAATTAAGACTCTGCCTCCTATGTAGAAGATTCTTAAGGTGAAGCAAAGCAATAAAATCTAGCAGGAAATTGAGTCATACAGAATGAAAGCAATGCTGTTGGAAAAATCTATGCAGCCCCTTATCGACGAGGCCTTGGAGTTGAGCACTACTGCGGACAGCCAACTCAAAGTTTTGAAGGAATATGATGCATTTGCATAGGAAAAGGCCAGCGAAGCATCAGCCGCAGCATTGGAGGAGTTGGTGGAGAAGGAGCAAGCAACCGATGATATCATGCATGGCCTCAACAAACAGTTCACTCTCTTCACCAACAAGATTCTCCCACCAGACAAGCAACAGAGTGTCCTGGGATGGGACACTGGTGAGTCTTAGGGGCCTGTTGGGGTACGCGCCTTAATGATCACTAATTTTGGTAACTCCACGGTTTTTGTGGAATCTTGTAAGCGGAGTTGTGACTCAAAATCGTCTNTTTTTTGTAATTGTCCATAAAATTTGGGTGTAAGCCCATGATTTTGTAATAGTGCACTTGTATAAATAGGCACTCATGTAAATATGTCAAGATCATCTAGTGAAATGAGGATCATTTGATGCAAAGAAGATAGATCTATTTTTGGGTTTTAAGGTCAAGTCCTAGCTGTGTGCGTGGATGACCTCTGTAGCTGTGTGCGCATAGGGTTTTTGTAAGGAAGGAACTGCAGCTAAGTGCGTAGCTTAGAGATTGTAAGAAAGGAACTACAGCTAAGTGTGCAGTTAGACTTAAAGGGAGGATCTGCTACTGAGTGCGCAGATCATAACTGTTGTTTTGTAAGAAGTGGAATAAAAGCGCAGTTTGGTGGACGTAGCCCCTACACTGGGGGTGAACCACGTTATATCTTGTGTTGTGGTTCTTTTGTGTTGTTTACATTATGGTGTTATTTTATGCATTGATAAGTAGATAATTGATAAAGTAAGATAACTGTTGATATTAACTTCGCTGTGAATTCCCAGTTAAGGGTTAGGCAAGAAACGTCTTTTATCTAACTGCGAAGCTAATTAAGTGAATATCGAAGTTCTATTTGGTATAAATATTTGTTGATAAGGATAAAGGTACAGTAATATCCCTCTTCTGCTTGTAGAAACCTGGTTCTACAGCACCCCATAGTTGTTTCAGGTGAGACTGCAACCTGTTCGCAGTTTGTTGTCGAAAGGGCCAACACTGTGGGTCTGTTTGTTGGTGCAAAGTTAATGGTATAAAACCCGGGTCTTCCCTATAGCCCAACATTGACCATCATTTTGAGGATGGTAAGCAATTATGAACCTCAGCTTTGTACCCAAATCTACAAACAAACCCTTCCAAAAGTTCGAAGTGAACTTGGGATCTTTGTATGAAACTATTGCTTTAGGAAATCCATGCAATCTGATCAAATTCTCCATTATGAATATTTTTACAATGTCATGATTCTTATGTGTGGACTTAACTGGTATAAATTTTTCTTCCTTTTTCGACTTTTCCACCACAACCATGATGGAATCATGTTGTCTCCAAGTCATTGGAAATCCTGTAATAAAATCCATGGAAACAACTTGCCTTTTCCATTCTGGAACCGGAAAAGGTTGCTACAAACTTGTTGGGTTTTGATGCTCAACCTTCACCTTCTAAATTTTCACGCACCTTGAAATATACTCAAGAATGTCCCTTTTAATTCCTGGCCAAAAATACTTCTTTTCTGGCCGTAGCAATGTTCTTCTGATATCCTGGGTGTCTAGAATATGGAGTCTGATGGATTTCATCAATAACAATTCTACTCAAGTATTCTACACTTGGAATATAAATTATGTTCTAATAAGTAAGAATTCCATCTTCTTCCAATTTATATCCCTCATACCTCTTCTCAAGACTTTGCTGCTGCAATTTATCCTTTATTTGCACATACATTTCATCATCACCAATATGACAACAATCTGCTGTCTCAAATATGATTGGAAAATACTAAGAGATACCACATGCATTTCATGCACTTTTCTGCTGAGTGCATTAGCCACTTTATTTTATTTTCCTTTTATGTGTTTGATTTCAAAATAACTCTCACATAGATCAAACTCTAGCCATCTAGATTTCCTAGCATTTAGAGTTGGCTGATAAAAAAATATTTTAGACCTTATTGGTCTATTCTTAGATCAAATTTCCTTCCCATTAAGTAATGCCTCAACATATTGAGAGCATGTACTATGGCTACAAGTTCTAAATCATGAGTAGCATATTTCTTCTCATGATCCTACAATTTTATTGACTAATAGCATACCACATGGTTTCCTTGCATAGTAACTCCTCCAAGTCTTTGACCGCATGCATTAGTACACACCACACTTTTTTTTTCTACGTCTGCAATCTTCAAAACTAGTGCACTTGTGAGAAGATTCTTCAGCTACTGGAATATTTATTCACACATTAGTGTCCATTCAAACTTTATCCCCACTTGCAAAGAATTTATTAAATGTGAAACCTTAGATAATCCTTCAATGAACCTCCTGTAGTAACCTACGATTCCCATAAAAGATCTTACATCTGTCACATTTCTTGGAGTTGGCCAATTCATAATGGCTTCAATCTTTGTAGGGTCTACAAATATTCCTTCATATGATATAATGTGACCCAAATAATGAAATATATCTTTATAGAAGTCACATTTACTAAAATTTTCATACATATAATGCTCCCTTAGCAATTTCAATGCCAATCTCAATTTTTCTTCGTGCTATTCCTCATTCTTAGAGTAAATAAGAATGTCATCATAGAAGATAAGAACAAACTTGTCGAGATACTTGCTAAAAGTACAATTCATAAGACACATAAATGTAGTTGGTGCATTTGTCAGACCAAATGGTACCACCACAAACTCATAGTGCCCATACCTTGTTCTGAAGGCTGTCTTATGAATATCTTCATCCAAGATCCTTACCTAATGGTGACCAGACCTCAAGTCAATCTTGGAAAATACCTTTTTTCCTCGCATTTTATCAAAGAGGTCATCAATTCAAGGTAAAGGGTATTTTTTATTCATAGTGACTTTGTTCAACTATCTATAATCAATGCACAATCTGAGTGTACCATCCTTGTTCTTCACAAACAGAACTAGTGCTCCCCAAGGAGACACACTTGGCCTGATATACTTCTTTTACAACAACTCTTGTAGTTGCATCTTCAACTCTAGTAATTCTGGTGTGCTCATCCTATAGGGTGTCTTAGACACTAGTGTTGTTCTTGGCACAAGTTCAATTGTGAAATCAATGTCCCTCCTTGGAGGAAGCCCTGGAATTTCATTAGGAAAAACATCCTTGAATTCCTACAATATAGAAAAGTCCTCTAGCTTAGGAGTTTCATTCTCTACTACCTCCAACACACGAGCTGCATACAATATGCAACCTTTCCTATAGAAATTATTTAGTTGCATTGTTGAAATATTCCTAATAGAGATCACCTTTGGAATGCCTCTTACAACCTTTGGGTTTCCTTCTTCATCCATGCATTCAAAAGTCTTATTTTAACAATCAAGCTTAACTATGTGTGCTTCCAACCAATCCATTCCAATGAGAACGTCATAGGAACCAAGTGGTAGAAAATTAAGATCTGCATAAGTGACCAATCCATACATAACTAATGAACATTTCTTTACCACTTCACTAACATTTCTCTTAGTCCCAGTGGCTAGCTGAAATAACCATGATTTTCTATGATTTAAATTCTTAAAAGCACAAATCTCAACAACTCTAGGAGTAATATAACTGTGAGTAGATCCAGGTTCAATCAAAACAGAAACAGATTGCTCAACAATCTTACCTGCAACTTCAACCATAGTTCACTGATAATATTCCTCATGGTCCTCTAGTGCTGCATAAATCCTGGGGACGATCCTTGCCACTTGACCCATAGTTTCTGCTTCTTGAATGTTGTGAGCTTGCCTCACATACCCATTCTCAAGTGGATAGTTCCTGCGTATATGGGGTCCTCCACATCTCCAACATTGGATTGGTTCTCTAATCTCTTTGGGATTTATTGACATATCATCCATCACTCTAGCTAGATGAGTCACAGCTTGTGATGGCTACCTCAGCTAGTTTCAGAAACTAGACGGTTTGAAAACTTTATTCCTGTGATCAAACTTTTAATTCTTCTTATCCTTCCATACTTGATGGTAATCAAGTTTTGTAACACCTCGGTTTTGACCCCATTGCATTAATGTATATGATGTAGATATTATATCGAGTCATGACAAGGAGCTCGAGGCCAAGGCCCTGTCATCGATTAATGTTTGGTATATAGGTGATCATGGTCGATGCCTATGGTTTATGTGCTAAGTCAAGCACATTTGTAAACATCATGTAAATATCAAATTAATGAAAACCCACATCCAGCTATGTCAATGCAACAAATAATGAGATGGGGGCATGATTTTCCTAAGGATAAGGGGGTGGGAATATTAACCTTGAGCCAATTTGCGGAAAATCCATGTGTCATGGGGAGAACCCATCAGAACTGTCAACTACCCTCTTTATTTTCTTCTCTTCCCAACCATTTACTCTGTTAGAAGGTGGTTGAGGTAGTTATTGCTTGGAAGGGGAAGAGTATGGGCAATTTTGAATTGGGCAAAGCATCCAGTTTTGGAATGTCATGTTCTACTTGCATGGAAAAAAAAACACCAGAACTGTATGCCAGTTCTGACCCATGCATTCATGTTTTGGATTTACTCTCACTTTGGAGAGCTACAGAAGGGGAGGGATTCATTCAGCATTCATCATTCACCACCATCTTGGTTTGGGGAAGAGAGTGACATTGTGATAGAAACGAAGCTCTTCCAATGTGTATCCTTTGTGTTTTGCAAGTGTCTAGTGACATCGTGATAACAATGAAGCTCCATATGTGTGTATCCTTTGTGTTCTGTGAGTGTCTTTCCCTTGGAAAGACTGTGATTGTTATGTTGTAGCATGCATTAAACTACAGAGTGTATGAGACCATGTTACTCATGTTCCAGAGTAAGCCTGTGTTGTGGAGTCTCCCTGTGGTTGTTGTGTTGTGCATCCTGGTTCAGGTTTGAAATATGTACAAGACTTAGGAATGGGAGAGATGTAAAACAAGCTTGGTAAACCTAGTGTGGAACCTCATGATAAGATAATAGTGGCTGGTAAACCTGCTATGCACATTCTGAAGAGTATTGGAAGGGAAGGTGTAGCCCAAGGGACTGTGGAGCAGAGAAGGGGACACTTCCTTGTGTTGGGTGTGTAGGAATTAGGGAAGCCATGCCAGATAGGTCTTATGAAGGTGTTCTTAGCTCTGTAGATGAGCTCACTATCTTAGTAGTTCTTCCTTCCCATTTCCTTGGAAGCTTGATAAACCCAACTGGAAAGATGGCTTTTCTTAGAATCCTGATAAACCCATCTATTGGCTTGGCCGTGTCTTGTTGTGTTTGACCTAGTGAGTAACCTTTGGTTGGATAGTTTGATAAACCCAACTATGAATGATGGCTTGGCTAGTAGCCTAGAAAACCCAGCAGTGAGATGGCTTGAATGTGAACAATTTGATAAACCCATCTGTTGGCTTGATTGGTCCTTAAAGGTGAATGTTGGATTGACTGTGTTCAGTTTGTGAAACCCAACTATGAGATGGCTTGGCGAAGTGGCTTGTGAAACCCAACTGTGTTAGCTTGGCTAAGTGTTATTGCACCTTGGCTATGTATGAGTCTTCTAGTGTTCCCTTATTCGTTGAGGAAATCATGCCCATATCGGGGGTGTAAGTGTTGCTGAGAGACTAAGGACCACACTGGCCTATGGGTGGGTGGAACGTTGCAACGACATTGCTGGTTGTGGGACAAGTTCTATTCAAGATAAGTGTTATTTTCTATGTTATTATGTTATTCTATGCAATTGTATTTCTTGTTTTGCATATTGCTTGATGGAATGTGGTGAACATGTTGCTATGTTGAATTTATGCATTGTTCCTTTGAATAACTACAATTATAGGCATCTATGTATGTTTTTCCATCAATGCATTTTGAACTAAGTTGTAGGGTAGATTGTCCAGATCGGTAATGGCCTGAGTGATCAGATTGATCCAAGAATTCAGTGGAAAAGCTGAGTTTCCTGTTAGAAATTCTCCTTTGCACAAATTGCAGGTTTGTGGGATGCAAGATGGGGAATGTCATTTCCCAGGTCTTGGTTTCCATAGATTTTCCTTTCGCAACTTGTGGGATGCGGGATGTAGGATGTGAAATCATGGTGTCACGATTTCCACATTCCCAATCCCGCAAGCCAAAGTTTCTGCACCATCGATATTCGTGGGATGGTTGTTTGCTGTCGATCAGTTTCCGATGCAGGATGCGGGATGTGGGTTGTGGGAAGTGAGATCGCAAATTTCATAACCTCTGACCCTGCAACTTAGGATTTTTGCACTGTTGATTTTTGTGGGTGGATTCTAAACCATTGATTTGGTTCCAGTCTGCGAGATCATTTAAGATCGTTGATTTCTGTCGCATTTGATCTCTGACATCCAATCTCCTCTCAGATATTTCCTTGCAGATTGTCGAACTAATCTATGAACGATGGGAGGGGGCATGACAATGTTGGGAATGTTGAGATGTGGTTCACGACCATTCCTTTTGTTTCGATGAATAGTGAATGTTCTCGATGAAATTTAATCTCGCATGATATTGGGGTATGGGTACATGACATTGTGGTATTAGAGTTGTGGGTTGTAGCATTGGGGCTGGATGGACCAGAAAACAGTCAAGAATACCCTCTGATACCAACTTGTAGTACACTACATTGTGGTATCAGAGCTCTAGGTTACAGCATTGGGCCTGGGTGGGCTGAGAATTAGTTAACCAAAGCTGTCAGTTATAGCATTGGGCCTAGATAGGCCAGGTGACAGTAAGTAAATGGTTTTGATTTTGAATTACTATATGCCTAACAAGTGGTGTTGATAACACATTTTTCAAAGTCATAGTATAATTTGGAAAAGTAAGTTGTGGTTCAACCATGATAATCCATGACGGATATGATGCTCGGGACTCCTACAAGCATGCGTGAGATGCCACGGGGGAAAATGTCTGAGTTGGAAATGATGACATAGAGTCTAATGGAAGGAGATTCCAAGAGATGCCACCATATATTGTAGCCACCATGAGAAGCCTGATTAAATATTAGGAAGAGCAGCATCAGTTGAATGCTGCTATGTTGCAGAGTTTAACAGACTTGCAAAGAAACATAGACTCTGGACAAGGTACACTAAAACCTGAAGGTAGTAAGAGTAGTACCAGAAGAAGAAAAAGGACTGCTAGTAGATCATTTGACTCAGAAGAATCAAATGGGGATTCAATCTTTTATTCTCACAAGGGAAATAGAAAGAGGCACCATAAGGATTTCTCTTGGGATGAATTTAAGAAGGCTAAACCTCCTACATTTGATGGCGAGGTAAAGACTGGACAAGAAGCTGAAGCTTGGCTTCTTGGGATAAAGAAGTAATTCCAAGTTCAGGATTATTCGGGGAACATGAAGGTAAGGGTTTCCATATTCAGTTTGAATGGAAGGGAATCCATATGGTGGGAGCACTTCAAGAAAGTAAGGAAGTTTAGTGAAAGAAGACATAAGTGGAAACAGTTCCAGAATTATTTCAAGAAGAAATACCTCTCTGACCAATACTATGATGAAAAGTTCAAATAATTCCATGAGCTGAGATTCACAGGGACTTCACTTAGTGAACCTCTCACATAGCATGTGCAATCGTGGGATATTAAAGAATACCCTTAATTTCAAGAGATATTGACCCAAACTCTTTTTTTTAAAACCCCCTCCCAATACTTAAAACCTCCTCCCCACCCCCTTTTATACCTCAATACTTATAAACCACCCTACTCACCCCCACCTTAAATCCCTCATCCCCCCAATACCTACAATATATTGGTTATTTTTTCACAATTTTAAAACCCACAATATGAACTAGCATGATAGGATATTGGTCAACAAGTGAAGCCCCCGTGCTGAGATTGGGAAATCAGACCATGGAAGAGTATGAAAACATGTTCCTAGAACTATTGAGATATGTCAGGTACATCAAAGATGAAAAAGTGAAAATTCACCGTTTCCTGAGTGGATTGCCTCAGTCTTACAAAGACAGAATCAAGTTTTATGAACTTAGAACTATTGAAGAATCAATTAGGAAGGATAAGTATTTCTATGATCAAGGAAAAGGAAAACTTGATTACTGGAAGAGATGGAAAGACAAGAAGAATCAGAAGTCTGACCAAAGGAATAAATGTTTCAAACCTTCTAGCTTTAGGAATTAGTAGAGGCAGGAATTCCAAGCATAAAAGCATCCAACTAGAGTGGTGGGAGAAAATCCAAGAGATCCATAGCAGATCAGAGAACCACTCCAATGTTGAAGATGTGGAGGACCCCACATGCGGTGAAATTGTCCACTCGATAATGAGAGTGCAAGGACAGCTTATAACATTCTAGAAGAAGAAACAGTGGGTCAAGTAGCAAGGGACGTCCCTAGAATTTATGCAACACTAGAGTACCGTCAGGAAGACCACCAGTCAACTATGGTTGAAGTTGCAGGTAATATTGTTGAGCAATTTTTTTCTATTTTGATTGACCCTGGTTCTACTCAAAGTTAAATTACTCCTAGAGTAGTGGAGATTTGTGCCCTTAAGAAAGTAAAGCATAGCAAATCATGGTTAGTTCAGTT
This sequence comes from Pseudotsuga menziesii, assembly GCA_001517045.1. NCBI lineage: Eukaryota > Viridiplantae > Streptophyta > Pinopsida > Pinales > Pinaceae > Pseudotsuga > Pseudotsuga menziesii. Next base: position 534,966 of record LPNX010706218.1, on the reverse strand, counting down.
AGCCACTGGAACTAAGAGGAAGGTTAGTGAAGTTGTAGAGAAGTGTCCATTAGTGATGAATGGATTGGTCACTTGTGTAGATCTGAATGTTCTACCCCTTGGTTCCTATGATGTTCTCATTGGAATGGATTGGTTAGAAGCTCATAGAGTAAAGCTTGACTGTTATAATAAGGATTTGAGTGCCTGGATGAAGAAGGAAACTCAATGATTTTGAAATGAATTCCAAAGGTGATTTTTGTGAGGCAGGTTTTAGCAATGCAGTTGAAGAAGTTTTGTAGGAAAGGTTGCCAGTTATATGCAGCCCATATTTTGGAGGCACCAGAGAATGAAACTCTTAGGTTGGAGGACTTTCATGTGTTGCAGGAATTCATGGATGTGTTTCCTGATGAGATTCCAGGGCTTCCTCCAAAGAGGGACATTGATTTCACAATTGAACTTGTGCCAGGAGTAGCACCAGTGTCCAAGACACCCTACAGGATGAGTACACTAGAAATGCTAGAGCTAAAGATGCAACTACAAGAGTTGTTGGAGAAGAAGTATATCAGACCCATTGTGTCTCCTTGGGGAGCACCACTTCTATTTGTAAAAAAGAAATATGGTACACTCAGATTGTGTATTGATTATAGATAGCTGAACAATGTCATAGTAAAGAAAAAGTATCATTTTCCTAGGATTGATGACCTCTTTGATCAAATGAGAGGAGCAAAGGTGTTTTCCAAGATTGACTTGAGGTCTTGTTACCATCAGGTGAGAATCAAGGATGGAGACATTCATAAGATAGCCTTAAGAGCAAGGTATGGACATTATGAGTTTGTAGTGGTACCATTTGGTCTCACAAATGCACCAGTTACATTTATGTGCCTTATGAATAGTGTCTTCAGCAAGTATTTGAACAAGTTTGTTCTTGTTTTCCTTGATGACATTCTTGTTTACTCCAAGAATGAGGAAGAACATGAAGAGTATATGAGATTGACATTGTGATTGCTTAGGGAGCATCAGTTGTATGCAAATTTCAGCAAGTGTGACTTCTATAGAAATAGAATTCAGTATTTGGGTCACATTATCTCTAAGGAGGGTATATTTGTGGACCCTGACAAGATTGAAGCCATTATGAATTGGCCTACTCCAGGAGATATGATAGATGTGAGATCTTTCATGGGAATTGTAGGATACTATAGGAGATTCATTGAAGGATTATCCAAGGTTTTACATGCCATTAATTCTTTGAAAAAGAAGGACATAAAGTTTGAATTGACAGTGAGGTGTGAAAAAATATTCTAACAATTGAAGAATCTTCTCACCAGTGCACCGGTTTTGAAAGTTGTAGACCCAGAGAAAGATTTTTTGGCGTGTACTGATGCATGTGGTTAGGGGCTTGGGGGAGTCCTTATGCAAGACAACCACGTGATATGTGTTGATGTATATGTAACTTCGGAATGTATTCTTCTATGTATCTTATGTATTGTAACCCGATGTTTATTTTGGGATGTCTCTATTATGTATTTTATTCATGTGGTCATGCCCCGATGTTCCGATCGGGAGGATTAATAATGTAATCAAGTCATATCAAGTCATTAGGTAAGTCCCCACAGTTTCGGGGCACTTGAGTTATTATACACTAATTAAGGTGTAGGCTCGAGTAGTAATTATTAGGTTGATCCTACATGTGAAAAGGCAATTCAAGTGAATGGATGAATATAAATAGAGAGTGAGAGTCTCTCTATTTATCACTTGTGAAATACATCACTTTCTCTCCCAAGTGTGGCACACTACTGGAGAAGGAAATTTTGGGACTAGACAGAAGACAGAAGATTACTGCTATTTTGGGAGATCTCTTACTATTTTGGTGTTGATTCTATCTTAGAGGAAGTTGTGGGGTTTTATCCTTTATGGTTTCCCCGAGGAAAACTCTTTGTGTCTCTTGTCTCTTGTGATGTTCTTGTGTTTTATTGCTGTGCTTGTTATTCTCTCAGTGAAAAGATCCCAAGATCATAATGCTAGCTTAAATGTGATGAAAAACTAACATGGAATCAGAGCTAATCTGAGAAGAAGACATTGTGCAGCTACAGGAACTAGGGCTTCCTATTTTGTGGATCTTCCTCCACATATTTTCAGCAAAAGTATGCTAAGATGACTCCCCATTGAAGGGCGCATCTTTCTTTCGAAGCAGAATTTGATTCCGAGCATTTTCTATCTTCGATGTGGAAATTAGGGCTTTCTACAGAAGATGAATTTTTGAGTAAGACCAATATAGGGTTATTATCCTCATCAAAACCAAAGTTTAGAGACCTGGATCAAGAAATTTGGTTGGGTAAAACTCCAGGAAAGTCAAACCCTAGTTTGACCCTGAGCTAGGTGAAACCCTAAATACTAAAACTGCTACGTTTTGGTACAGTCGCTATATTACGAGATTGGTGAAGTCTCAGAAGCTAAAAAATGTAGGGAATGAATATAAAATCTTGATGAATCCTGTGTCCAACAATCAGACTCATATTTGATGCACTCCAGGAGATATGATCTCTCCAAGTTAGGGTTCCAGCCTCTTCCAGAATTCATCCCTGAACAGGACATCTGGGGAGATATGCAATATCTTGAGCTACAGAGGTCCAAATGGAATTAATGAAGATGTTCCAGAAATGGCGTTGACTTTAATTTCGGTGGTTTGAATATCAGACTCAGAAGATGAACCAGTGACATGTGGAATGCCGTACAACTTCACTGTTCTGAACAGTCCTGTAATAGGTCACCTTGGGAAACGGATCATAAATCCAAAATGGTGAAACAAATTCTGATGAAACCTATGGTGTTGGATCAGGGAAATTGTATGTTACCTTATTGCGAAGTTTCAGACATAGAGGATCAGTAATTTCGGAGATATCACAGAAACAGTAACAGGCATTTCTGCAGAAGAAATCAGTAATTTAGGGCTTCCTGTTTTGGGAGATTCCCTCCACTGTTTTCAGAAAAGGAGTACTTTGGACAGCTCCATTTGAAGAGATTTATCTATTTGTCCAATCAGACCTGAAAGTTTCCAAGTTTTGAAAATTAGGGTTTCTGCGACAAACCCTAGATCAGCGAAATCCAGGACAAGGACGGACACCTCAAATCGGTAAGATCTAATCTTTTGTATTTCCATTTGAGGTTCTCATTTCAATATGATCTATCAAAATAGCTTGATGATAAGCTTGGTGAAGTTGACAACTTCCAAGAATAGAAGTATTTGATCTCTCTGAAGAAACTGGATTGGACACCTACATGAGTATAAAGGTTCCAGTTTCAGAGGGAGATGAGGGCAACGAAGACATCATGCTCATGCTATAGAGGATGATGAACCATATAGAAAGAGATCCATATATGAAAGTGAATATTCTTCAAGTGAGGATGAATATGTTCTGATATCATCTCTCACATGTAACATTACTCATGGAAATGATGATCGGCTTATAGACAGTGGGGCTTCCAAACATATGACGGGATTCAAGGAATCCTTTGTAAGACTGTCAGATGTGAATCACCTCACAAGGTGAAACTAGGAGATGACTACCAATATCCAATAAAAGGTAGTGGGGAATCTTCATACAAGCTAGACTCTGGTAAGTCTCTAACAATGAAAGAAGTATTGTTTGTTCCAGGACTTAAGAAGAATCTTCTATCCATTTCAGCCTTGGATGCAAAAGGAATGTGGGTTGCATTCATCGATGGTCAAGTCATCATGTGGCCAAAAGAAAAGAAAATTGATGATGCCGTAGTGATTGGAGAACAAGAAGGAGGCTTGTACAAATTGAAGGGCTTGTACAAATTGTAGAGCCAAATGAGCTTTGGCATAGAAGGCTTGCACATGTGCACTACAGAGCACTACCTATTGCATTCCAAACAAAGCATGATGGAGTTTGAAAAGGATGTGCGAAAAGGAAGAATACAAAGAAGACATTTCCTAGCAGCAAAAGCAAAGCCAAAGGCATTCTAGAAATCATTCACTCCGATGTATGCAGTCCAATGTCATCAAACTCACTAAGCGGGTATGCATACTATGTTTCTTTTATTGATGATTTTTCTAGAAAGACATGGATTTACTTTATGAAAAACAAAGCCTTGATCAAGAACCATACTGAAAAGAAGATCAAGACCATTCGATGAGATAATGGTGGAGAATTCACTTCGAATGAATTCAAAGAGCTATGCAAAGAAGCAGGGATTAAGAGGGAGTTGTCAACTCCTTATAATCCACAACAGAATGGGGTTGCAGAACGGAATTTCAAGCTATTTGAAGGGAAGAACAAAAATCAGAATATGACCTAAAGAATCCAGTTGAAGAATGTGAAGATCTAGAATGCAGAGACCATGCAGTCATAAGAGTCTCTCAAATCAAGAACAACTTGAAGTGGTAAAAGAAAAAGTGAAGAATGCAGAAGTGATGATGGCCACCTTGAATGGCCTCCCAGGATCGTGGAATTCATTCAAGGAATGTGTTCCAAAAGGAAGTGATTACTTTCAGCAAACTTTGGGAATAAGAAGAATCTTGAATCATAAGAAGAGAAGAGAAGAGGGGTGCAATTGAAGATCAAGATTAGTGCACAATCTCAATGTTGTCCTGGTAGAGATGGAAGGCATCTAGAAAGTTTCAATGAGATATGGATGAATGTTGTATTGGCTAAAGTAGTTGCATGATCATATATTTATGCATAAGTGTTTGCCAGTATAAATATTCCTTATGAAATGTTTCTAACCATACAATTGCATTTGACTTGTAGGAAAGATCGCATACATAATCGCCTACAAGCAAAGAAGAATGAAGACTTGTTCCGAAGAACAAGTGACGACAGTTCAAAGACAAAGAATATTATGATGAGTGGCGTGACATCATTGATGCAGAACCTTCCAGCCACCAAGAAGAAAGGGAAGACCAGTTCAAGAAGAATGATGTCTGGGCGTAGTATCGAGACCTGAAGAGAAGTTCATAGTTCCATCATGCAGTAGATGGAAACATCATGGGATACAAAGCAAGATTCGTAGCATGAGGCTTCTCATGAAGAGAAGGCATAGTCTACAAAGAAACATTTACAGCTAATAGAAGTGAAGTCACATGACATGCATAATCATGTGTGCAAATAAAAGAAGGCGTTGTATGAGTTTAGAAGACACCCATGGGATAACACATACATGATGAGCTTGATGAATATCTTAACCTTTGCCACAAGGTTGATAGAGGATGACAAGCTCACAGATGGGTGCAAGATGAAATTTTGAAGAAGTTCAAGATAGAGGATCTTAGTATCCACTGATCCTAGATGGATACTACTTGTCACTCCAGTACAGAATGTTTCAGTACATAGAGTACGGAAGAAAGAGGGAGTATGATGCTCCGCTTTAGAGGGAGTGATTGCAGAAGATCCTGAGGTTCGACATGGTACGACAGGATGGGTAGATTACTGATGATTCTAGGCTTTACTAAGAGTAAAGTGGATTTCAACCGTTGCTTCAAGGTTGAAGATAGAAGACCAGTGATGCTCTTGTTATGTGGCATGGAGGTGTGGCAAAGTATAGATGGGATCTTCCTTGGACAAGGGAAGTATGCAGTAGAGATTCTGAAGAGATTCAGGATGATGGACTGCATGACCACACCTATGGCATTGAACCTGAAGCTATTGAGTGATGCTTCATCAGAGTTGGTTGATGCTACGATGTATCGTTAGATGATTGGGTCATTGATGTACCTGACAAACATGGGACCAGACATTTGCTTTGCTGTGAACACCTTGAGCCTGTACTTGACAGATCCGAGAAGTGTTCACTTGATTGCTGCAAAGCATATTCTGAGGTACCTGAAGGGTACAATTGATTATGGGCTCAAGTACGATGCGAATCAAAAGATTAACCTAGAGGGTTATGTTGATTCAGATTGGGCAGGCAGTGCCATCGATAGGAAGAGTACTTCAGGATGTTGCTTCAGTATGGGATCAGGTGTGATCTCTTGGTTTAGTAGGAAGCAATCCTGTGTGGCACTGAGTACAGCTGAAGCAGAGTATGTCACAGCTTGTTCAACTAGTTGTGAGGCAGTATGGCTGCGGAAGCTACTGTCTGATATATTTGATCTCCAGTTAGATGCTACTTGTGACAACTAGAGTTGCGGGAAGTTGTCAGAGAATCCAGTGTTTCATGACAGGTCGAAGCATATCGAGATCAAGTATCACTATATCAGGGATATGGTGCAGAGAGGAGCAGTGAATCTCCTATATGTTTCAATGGAGGAACAGATAGCTGATGTATTGACGAATCCATTAGCTAGGCTGAAGTTTGAGTACTTCAGAGAGAGACTTGGTGTTCTCTAGATCAAGGCCTCCTCCCAGAGAAAGTACTGAGATCCATATCCATTCTGACGAGTAGGTCAGATATAAGGGCTGAGCCATTTTTCCATAGTGGTAGGGTTGCTCCCTTCCATGTCAGATATGAGTGCTGGCCATTCTGTCGAGTAGGACAGATGTAAGAGAAATTGCCATTCTAGGAATGGAGGCACTTGGTCAGTTACCAGGAACACTCAGTGTAAGAACTGAGTAGCCATTCTGATGTGATAGAGGGATGTGTTCCCACTTGATCAGATGTAAGGGATGAACCATTCTATTCATGGCTAAAGGATTAAGTTCCTTCCATGTCAGATGTGAGTGTTGGCCAATCCAACGAGCAGGTCGGATGTAAGGGAAACTGCCATTCTCTAGGAGAATGGAGGTGCCTGGTCAGTTACCAGGTAGCTCAGTCAAGGAGGACTGGGGGCCATTCTGATATGATTGCTGGGATGTGTTCCCCTCATGATCAGATATGAGTGCATGCCCTTCCATCATTGTGAGCAGGATGTGTTCCCGCCTGGATGGATGTAAGTGCTGAGCCTTGTCACAGATGATAGTAGGTGTGTCCTATCATGCTGGTGACTGTAAGTGCTATGCCATTTCACAGATGATAGTAGGTGTGTTCTATCATGCTGGTGACTATAAGTGCAGTGCCTTTTCACAGATGGTAGTAGGTGTGTCCTACCATGCTGGTGATTGTAAGTGCAGATCCTTTTCACAGATGGTAGTAGGTGTGTCCTACCATGCTGGTGATTGTAAGTGCTGAGCCTTTCCACAGATGGTAGTAGGTGTGTCCTACCATGCTGGTGGATGTGAGTGTTGTGCCTTTCCACAAATGATAGTAGGTGTGTCCTATCATGCTGGTGGTTGTAAGTGCTGAGCCATTTCACAGATGATAGTAGGTGTGTCCTATCATGCTGGTGAATGTGAGTGCTGGGCCTTTCTGATGGGATTGTAGTTTACTACATGATCAGATGTGAGTGCTGGGTGTGCCTTTCTGACGAGCAGGTCAGATATAAGTGCTAGTTGAAGACCTACACGAGGGTAGGCCTACAACCAGCATGAAAAAGGGCTGGATTTGTAGAAATTCCTATGACAAGAAGAATCATGAGATAGCACCAGTGTTGATCCAGATCGAGTGATGATCCAGATCCAGTAATGATGATCCAGCAGTAATGATCCAGATCGAGTGATGATCCAGATCCAGTCCAGTGATGATGATCCAGATCGAGAGATGATCCAGATCTAGTGATGATGTTCGATGATGATCCAGATCGAGAGATGATCCAGATTCGATGATGACTTGAAGACGAAGATGACTTGAAGATGAGATGATCTAGTTGATACAAAGAAGAAGACCAGTGCTAAAAATTGTGTTGAAAGAATACCTTCCTAGTTAAGAGGGAGTGTTGATGTATATGTAACTTAGGAATGTATTCTTCTATGTATCTTATGTATTGTAACCCGATGTTTATTCTGGGATGTCTCTATTATGTATTTGAGTCATGTGGTCATGCCCCGATGTACCGATTGAGA
>LPNX010706218.1:475849-526861 GCA_001517045.1 Pseudotsuga menziesii | reverse complement strand
GAATATAAATAGAGAGTGAGAGTATCTCTATTTATCACTTGTGAAATACATCACTTGCTCTCCCAAGTGTGGCACACTACTGGAGAAGGAAATTTTGGGACTAGATAGAAGACAAAAGACTACTTCTATTTTGGGAGATCTCTTACTGTTTTGGTGTTGATTCTATCTTAGAGGAAGTTGCGGGGTTTTCTCCTTTATGGTTTCCCTGAGGAAAACTCTTTGTGTCTCTTGTCTCTTGTGATGTGCTTGTGTTTTATTGCTGTGCTTACTATTCTCTCAGTGAAAAGATCCTAAGATCATAATGCTAGCTTAAATGTGATGAAAAAATAACAATATGTTATGAGTCAAGAAAGTTGAAGGATCATGAGAAGAACTATGCTACTCATGATCTGGAACTTGCAGCCATAGTACATGCTCTCAATATGTGGAGGCATTACTTAATGGGCAGAAGATTTGAGTTAAGGACAGCCCATTGCGGTCTGAAGTACTTGTTTCATCAGCCTACTCTAAATACTAGGAAATATAGATGGCCAAAGTTTTTATGCGAGTTTGATTTTGAAATCAAACACATAAGAGGGAAAGAGAATAAGGTAGCTAATGCACTCAGTAGGAAGGTGCAGGACATGCATGTGACATCTATTAGTATTTTCCAATCAGATTTGAGGATACAAATTGTTAATCATACTGCTAGAGATGAATTGTATGTTCAAGTAAAAGACAAATTGCAGCATCAAAGTATTGATAAGAGATGTGAGGGATATAAAATGGAAGAAGATGGACTACTTACTTATAAAGGTAGAATTTACGTTCCAAAGGTAGAAAATTTGAGGAGAGTTGTTATGGGTGAGATACATCAAGCTCCATATTCTAGTCACCCAGGATATCAGAAGACAATTGCTATGGATAGAAAGAAGTACTTTTGGCCAGGAATGAAAAAGGACATGGCTGATTATATTTCAAGGTCCATGAAATGTCAGCAGGTAAAGGTTGAGCATCAACACCCTGTGGTTTTGTTGCAGCCTTTTCCAGTTCTAGAATGGAAATGGGAAGTTATTTCCATGGATTTTATTATAGGATTGCCAATGACTTGGAAACAACATGATTCCATCATTGTTGTGGTGCACAAGTTGACGAAGGAAACACATTTTATACTGGTTAAGTCTACGCATAAGACTGATGACATTGCAAAGATATTCATCAAGGAGATTTTCAAATTTCATGGATTGCCAAAGGCAATAGTCTCTGACAAAGATGTCAAGTTCACTTCCAATTTTTGGAAGGGATTGTTTGTGGATTTGGGTACAAAGATGAACTTCAGTACTTCTTACCATCCTCAGACTGATGGACGTACATAGAGAGTTAAGCAAGTGTTGGAAGACATGCTTCGAATGTATGTGATGGACAAACCGATCAAGTGGGAAGATTATTTAAACTTGGTAGAGTTTTCCTATAATAATGGACAGCAAGCATCCATGGGGATGAGTTTGTATGGATATTTGTATGGCAGGAGGTGTAGACCACCAATGACTTGGGATAATCTAGTGAACAGGGTTGTGCTTGGTCCAGAATTGGTCAAGGAAATGGAGCAAGAGGTTGTAAAGATGAGGAAGAATCATAAAGCATCCCAGGACATATAGAAAAGATATGCTGATAAGCATAGGGTTAACAGTATTGGGGATCATGTTTACCTCAAAGTGAGGGAAAATAATAGTTCCTTGAATCTTGGGAGTTGTGCCAAGCTATCACGAAGATATTGTGGGTCGTTTGAAGTTCTTGAAAGAATAGGGCCAGTTGCATATAGACTTGCATTGCCTGCTAGCACTAGGGCTCATAATGTTTTTCATGTTTCTTTGCTTAAGAAATATATACATGACCCTAACCATGTGATAAATTGGGATGTGATTTAGGTGGAACCCAAGGGAGAGTTCCGAAACGATCCAATGTGCATCATCGACAGGAAGGTCACCATGATCCAGAATCGAGCCATAGGACAGGTAAAGGTACAATGGGAGAAATATGATCTTGAGGAGGATACATGGGAGGTAGAGGATTCCATGTGATTGGCACATCCATTTTTATTCAATTATATGGAGCACCGAGGCGATGCCAGTGTAGCATTTTGTTCAAATTTTGTAAGCACTGATGACAATGCTATTGAAGGGGGAGGGGAATATAACCCCCTGGTTTTGACCTTGTTGCATTAATGTATATGATATAAATATTATATCGATTCAAGATAAGGAGCTCGAGGCCAAGGCCCTGTCATCGATTAATTTTTGGTATATAGGTGATCATGGTCGATGCCTATGGTTTTTGTGCTAAGTCAAGCACATTTGTAAACATCATGTAAATATGAAAATTAATGAAAACCCACAGCCAGCTATGTCAATGCAATGAATAATGAGATGGGGGCATGATTTTCCTAAGGTTAATGGGGTGGGAATGTTAACCTTGATCCAGTTTGGGGAAAAGCCATGTGTCATGGGGAGAACCCATCTGAACTGTCAACTACCCTCTTTCTTGTCTTCTCTTCCCAACCATTTATTCTGCCAGAAGGTGGTTGAGGTAGTTATTGCTTGCAAGGGGAAGAGTATGGGAAATTTTGAATTGGGTAGAGCACCCAGTTTTGGAATGTCATGTTCTACTTGCATGGACAAGAAAACACCAGAATCGTATGCCAGTTATAATCCATGCGTTCACATTTTGGATTTACTCTCACTTTGGAGAGCTATAGAGGGGGGAAGATTCATTCAGCATTCATCATTCAACACCATATTGGTTTGGGGAAGAGAGTGACATTGTGATAGCAGCGAAGCTCTTCCTATCTATATCCTTTGAGTTATGCGAGTGTCTAGTGACATCGTGATAACAAAAAAGCTCCATCTGTGTCTATGCTTCATGTTCTGTGAGTGTCTTTCCCTTGGAAATACTGTGATTGTTGTGTTGTAGCATGCATTAAACTATGGAGTGTATGAGACCCTGTTACTCATGTTCCAGCGTAATCTTGTGTTGTGGAGTCTCCCTGTGGTTCTTGTGTTCTGCACCCTGGTTCAAGTCTAAGCTATGTACAAGACTTAGGAATGGGAGAGATGTAGAACGTGCTTGATAAATCTAGTTTGGAACCTCATGATAAGATAAGAGTGGCTGGTAAACCTGTTATGCACATCCTGAAGAGCACGGGAAGGGAAGGTGTATCCCGAGGGACTGTGGAGCAGAGAAGGGGACACTTCCTTGTGTTGGGTGTGTAGGAAGTAGAGAAGCCAGGCTAGATAGGTCTTGTGAAGGTGTTCTTAGCTCTGTAGATGAGATCACTAGCTTAGTAGTTCTTCCTTCCCATTGCCTTGGAAGCCTGATAAACCCAACTGGAAAGATGGCTTTCCATGGAAGCCTAATAAACCCATCTGTTGGCTTGGCTGTGTCTTGTTGTGTTTGAACTGGTGAGTAACCTTTGGTTGGATAGTATGATAAACCCAAATACAAATGATGGCTTGGTTAGTCTCCTAACAAACCCAATAGTGAGATGGCTTGATTGTGAACAGTCTGATAAACCCATTTGTTGGCTTGACTGTGTTCAGTCTGTGAAACCCAACTGTGAGATGGCTTGGTTAAGTGGCCTATGAAACCCATCTGTTGGGATGTTTTCTATTATAGCCTGATAAACCCAACTCTGTTTGCTTGGCTGAGTGTTATTGCACCTTGGCTATGTATGAGTCTGCTAGTGTTCCCTTATTCCTTGAGGAAATCATGCCCAAGTTGGGGGTGGGAGTGTTGCTGAGAGATTAAGGAGCACACTGGCATATGGTTGGATGGAATGTTACAGTGACATAGCTGGTTCTGGGACAAGTTCTGTTCAATATAAGTGTTCTTGTCTATGTTATTATGTTATGTTCTGCAATTGTATACCTTGTTGTGCAAATTGCTTGATGGAATGTGATGAACATGTTGCTATGTTGAATTGATGCATTGCTCCTTTTTATAAATGCAATTATAGGAATCTATGTATGTTTTTCCATCAATGAATTTTGAACTAAGTTGTAGGGTAGATTGGCCAGATCGGTAATGGCCTGAGTGATCAGATCGATCCAAGAATTCAGTGGAAAAGATGAGTTTCCTGTTAGAAATTCTCCTTTGCACAAATTGCAGGCTTACGGGATGGAGGATGCAGAATGCCATTTTGCAGGTCTTGGTTTCCAAACATTTCCCTTCCGCGGCTTCCACTCCTCAACTTGGGTATGTGGGATGCGGGATGTGGAATCATGGTGTCACGATTTCCACATTCCCAATCCCGCAAGTCAAATTTTCCGCATCATCAATTTTCATGGGATGGTTGTCTATCATTGATCTGTTTTCGATGTGGGATGCTGGTTGCCAGAAGTGAGATCACAAATTTAGTAACTTCTGACCCCGCAACTTAGGATTTCCACACCATTTATTTTTGCGGGTGGATTTTGAACCATTGATTTAGTTCCAGTCTGTGGGATCATTTAATATTGTTGATTTCTACCTCATTTTCTCTCCTCCATCTGATCTCCTCTGAGATATTTCCTTGCATATTGTTAAACTAATCTATGGAAGATGGGAGGGGGCATGACAATGTTGGAAATGTTTAGATGTGGTTGATGACCATGCCATATGTTTTGATGAATAGTGAAGGTTCTTGATGAAATTTACTTCCACATGATATTGGGGTTTGGGTACGTAACAAGTTTTTCTTTGTTATGATCATAGAAATCTTTAGCCTTCCTGACAGCCTCTTCTAGAGTTATGGGTTCATAAAAATCAATCATGTCTTGTAATACTAAGGTAGTCCACTTAGAAAAAACTAGATTTTCACTTTATAATCTCTGATGTACCTGACATACTTCAACAATTCCAAGAATTTATTTTCATATTCTTCCATGGTCAGCTGTCCCAATTTCAGCTCATGGAACTCTTTAACCCTATCATCATAGTACCTATGAGAGAGATACTTATGCCTGAAATACTTCTGGAACTGATTCCACAAAATCTTCCTTTCACTGATATTCTTCACTTTCCTGAAGTGTTCCCACCATATGGATTCTCTTCCAGTCAAATTGAAGATGGCTACCCTGGCCTTCATTTAGCCATCACATTTCCATAGTAGTTTTGGACTTGGAAACATTTTCTCATCCCAAGAAGCCAAGCTTCAGCTTCTTGACCATTCTTTACCTCACCATCAAATGTAGGAGGCTTATCCTTCTTGAATTCATCACGTGAACCATTCTGGTAGCACCTCTTTTTCTTATTCCTATGGGAAGAAAATATTGAACCCCCATGGATCCTTCAGAGTTAGATGATCCACTAGAATACCTTTTTCTTCTTCTAGCATTGCTCCTACTTCCTTCTGGATCTACTACCCGATGCTCAGATTTCATCCTCCTCTCAATGTCTGTCAAACTCTACAACATGGCTGAATTCAACTGATTCTACTCTTCTTGAGCTTTAGTCATTCTTTCAATATTTTATCTGTAGCTTTGCATCTCCACCCTTAGGCTTCTCATGGTTGCTACAAAATCTGGGGGATTATCTTGAAATATTCTCCCATTACACTCTATCTAGGAATTTCCAACTTGAACATTTTCCCCCATTGCATATTCTCTGTGCCCATAGGGATCTTGTTTATCATTCATGTCGTAGGCTCTCATGGATGAACCAAAAACCAACTCTTCCAATTTGCACTATGAATTTGTAAAAATGTGTTAACATACACCATTGTTAGAAAACCTCAAAATTCTAAATCACTTACCGACTGTTCATTGCAAAATTGGAAACTCATCACCACAAAGAAGATTAATATCAATCAACAAGGTTGATCCCCTAACAGATCAATGGTTGACAACAATTTCACTGGGAGAACTATCGCGAACAAAGAAAAATTTATTGTGCGCGATAGGAAACGTGCGTAAATGACCTATCCTCTCCCCGTTGGATATCGCACGTGACGATCGGAGATGAGAAAATCACTTTATGGAGCATGGAATATTTATATAATTGAGTTCACCCTCGATTTGAAGTATGCTCCTTTTTAGAGTGCTACTCAAGACATTTGGCTGGGTTAGCTAGGTTTAGTAGTTCTGTTGAAATAGAAATCTATCTTGTTGCAGTTTTCTCTCTGCAAATATATTCAACTTGGCGCATTCAGGCCCAATGTTGTAACCATTAGCTCTGATACCACAATGTAACATCCCCATACCCAATAATGCAGATAAATTAAAAAAATTTCTTCAAGAACCCTTGTTCTCCTTTTGAAACATAGGGCTTGGATATTAAAACACTCTCTAACATTCATTCTTAGGATTAGAAACCACTGTAACAGTCATTCCTCCCTTGACAGATCCCTTCCACGGCTGGAAACATATTTTCTGCATTGAACCTTTCCTTTTGGCCTTTTGCCTTCTGCCCTACAGAACTCATAAATTAGAACACAGAACATGAGGGAAACATTAACCTTCCTCCGTTCCTCCCTTCCTCCTTCTCAAAAATCAGACTTGAGGAACTAAAAACATGACAGATTCCTTTGAACCTATTTCTGTCTTTTTTCCTTCCGCCTGAAACTTGGAAGTTGGAAACATAACATTCGATGGAGTCCTTCAACCATGGTTCTTCCTTCCACCTTATGCCCTTCTTCCTTTCTCCTTTGAAACTCAAAAGTCAGAAAACCAACTTTCGACCTTAACCTATTTCCCATTTTCCACATCCCACATTCTACCTTCGCAGGTGGTTTCCAGGGTGAGGAAAATACACTTCTACCTTTAACTTTACCCGGTTTTTCGATTTCTGCCTTCTACCTTTCTGCTTTCTGCAGCCGGTCAAAACTCAAAAACCTCACATTTCCTTAAGTTTTTCATTTCTTTTCTACCTTCCGTAGGTGGATCTCAGTGTGCAGAAAAATAACTTTATGCCCTGTTCAATTTCTCTTTTCCAGCTTCTAGCTTCCACCTTACCCAGGTGGATTCCAAGGTGTAGAAACACTAAGTCATATGCATTCTGAATCTGTAACATGATTCTAGCTCCCATCAACTTAGGAAAAATACATTGCAAAAACACAAGGCATATACATAAGTAAAATGCAGGAAAAGATAACATAAGTAAACTTCTACTTAATCATTAGTAACATTCAACATGGTCATAATAACTCATAATAAAATACATTATAGAAACAATACAACATAGTACTTATCTTGGTGCTGAAGCTTCCCCACAACTAGCTATGTCACTGCAATGTTCCACCCAACCATAGGCCATTGTGTTCATTAATCTCTAAAAATCACTACCACCCACGAGATGGGCATGAATTCCACAAGGAACTAAGGAACAAAAGGCTCACACATTGCCAAAATTCATCATAACATGACCAATCCATCCTCCAGTTGGGTTTATCAAGATGATAAGGAAATGACTCACTCACAGGTCAAATGCACACCAAGACTCAGCCAAACCAGCTAACCGTCGGGTTTCTAAGGATACTAAGGCTATGGAGAGGAAGAATTGCTAAGCTAGTGACATCAACCATAGATATATGGACACATACAGCAGATATATCCAGCATGGAATTCAACAATACCTACACACCCAACACAAGGAAGTATTCCCTTCACTGCTACATAATTCCCTCGGGCCATACCTTCCCTTTTAGTGCTCTTTAGGGTGTGCATAAAGGATTTACCAGTCCCTCTTGATCTAACTATGAGGTTCCTCTATTCACTAGGTTTATCAACTAATTCTGGGCCTCTTCCACTCCTAAGTATTTTAGACCAACACATGGATGCACATCACAATAATCCACAAGGAAACAAAATAACATAGGATTTGCTCTATAGCACACAGACAAATAGGATTGCATATGCAACTGTAGTTCATGAGAAACACTATAGAACAACCTGTTCCACCACTCTAGATAGTGAAAAAACATAGGATCACACTGCACCACAGTGAACAATCACGACTGCAGGATCGAGAATGAACAACACATGAATGAGTGAGAGTGTATGATTAGAATGATCCCTCCTCCATGAAGAACAAAAAAAAAACCTTCTTGCGACTGAGAGAAATGATAGATTGGAATGCATCCTTGTGCTTACTTGCTATAGAATAAAGAATGTGGCTTCCCAGAATGTAGACTTGCAATCTTGTTCAGATAAGAAATCAGACTGCGATTCCCTACTCTTCCCAAGGCATTAATTACCTCAACCAAATTCTGGAATAAATTGATGATTGAGTGCAAAGGACAAAAAACTAGCTGAGGGTTCAAGGGTTCTCCCATTGACATCTAGACTCATCCTAAGGCTCAGATTTTTGAAAAACTCCCCACCCTTTTCCTTGTGAAATCATGCCCCCATCTCTTTAGACTTTCACGTTGCAATCCCATAGTTAGCTGCGGTATTCTTTTATTAATTGTATATTTACATGATATATCAAAATGTATTGTGCTTGACTTAGCACCATAACCATAGGTATCAACCTTTATCACCTATACAAAAAACATCAATCAATGGAAGGTACTTGGCCTTGATCTCCTTTCCATGATTCATTACAATATATACGTCGCGTACAATTTCAATACCATGGGGTCAAAATTGAGGTATTACAATTTGTTTATGAACATATTTAATGTATTGAATGATATTTGTTTCTGCTGTATTTTCATTTATTATACATTTGCATATGTTTTCACTTTCAATGCATTCTTGATTATGTTCATGGGGCTAGATCCTCGGTTAAGTTGGAAGTGAAGTAGTCACATCCTCTTTAGAGGAGATAGGGGAAGGGACGTGACATTCTGTTTGTGTTGTTGATTCAACAACCAATTTTGGGAATGTTGGTTGTTGTGTAGAAGCATCCCTTTTCTGTATTTCAGCCCCAACAAGTTCAATTTGAGTTGCTGCTTCAACAAACAATTTTGATCATGTTGGTTCTTGTGTAACATCATCTAATTTCTATGATTCACTCAAAGTACACACTCTTGGAGCCACTCCTTCAATGTCAGATCCTTGGAGTGTTGGTTCTTCTGTAACAGCCTCTTGTTTCGCAATTATTTCAATGCTTTTAGGCTTTCAATATTTCTCTTGAATGATTTCTGTATCCCCTGACTATTGATACTGATCTTACATCAATTCAATGTCCCAAGATTGTTGAGACTGATATGGAAAAAGTTATGTGTCCTTTGACTGTTGGGACTCTATTTCCTCTTGTTCTTGCAATTCCTAATCAAGGGTTATGCTAAACCTTTTCTTCATTTCTTCCATCGATTTTGTTGGAGGTATTTCTTTTCTACCCTGCCTTTCTTGTGCTAATTTCCATGTTGTTAGATACACCATTGTAACTCTATACCTTGCAAGTTTGAATAGATATCCACATTCATGGAATAGTAGTTCATCATGTTCACCATCCTTCAAAACAGAAGGTGGATTCTCTAATTGGTCCGTAGCTTCAACCAACGTGTTTAACCTCTGCACCGTCTTCTTTTTGCAAGCTTCTTTCAACCTCTGCACTTCATCTTGGAGTGTTCGTACTTCTCATTTTAACAATTCATTGTCAAAAGGTAAATTTTCAATTTGAGGTTCACTTACAACAGGTTCTTGTGTAGCAGTAGATGCTCAGGGTTTTAGAATAATAATTTCAACATTTCCCCCTATTACATGTACCTATTATGCTGTATTAGAATCCCTAGTCCTTCTCCTCTTTGCAAGGCTAGATGTCTGGCCTTCAACACTTGGTATTTTCCTTCTTTTATGTGACACAGGATTTCCCACATTTTCAGAAGCAGGGATGGAAAATTCACTAAATTTCCCAGTTTAAAAAAAATTCCTTTTCCTGAATTATGGTTCCCCTAATTTTAGGGGAGGATTCAACATTTAGGACTTCCACCTCCCCTCCTTCTATTTTCTCTATATAATATCCTGCTTCTTCCATTGTTGCTTCCACAGTTACAAATTCTACAGCTGCTCCAGGTTAAGCTTCTGCTACTTTAACTTCTCTCACATGACCTTCCTCTTGAACATTCTCCAATTTATTTGTAGAAATTCCATCCCTCACCCCAGCTGAACATGAGGATCTTTGCTCATCACTTTCTTCTCCAATACCTTCATTTTCCAATACAGGTTCCTAGTCTACCCTTGGCCTGGGAACAAATTGTTCCCATTTTAAATTATCATGTGCAAGGGACGTGAAAAATAACAATTTGATTAATCCATGATTGTTTAGGGAAGATACAGGATGCCAAGATTATTTTACATAGTGAGACATGATTTGTAGGGTTCTTAGGAGACAAAATGGCATATTGAGTAATCTACCATGGCATAAATGGGAAAGTAGGATAAATTCATAGATATAAATGATTCAGTACCATCTTTCACAATTTATGTATTTCTTTAGAAAGATGACAACTTGATCCCAGGGTCTTGGTAGCGACTCCAGTGCTATTCCCCTTCCTCTTGGATAAATAATTTCTCCTACTACAAGGAATTCATGTACTGCGATCGAATTGGGCATCTTCCAACCAAACCATATCGCCCCAATCTGTGGTAATCCTGTCACTTCTGCCACAATTGCTTCTGTAATGTATATTCACAATCCTTTAACTATTGAGTGAGTATCGGTCAATTTTAGAGTAAATTGTAGTGACATATCCACATGGAAGTCATTTAATCTTTGGAAGTACTCTGTCCAACCGGATTTCTGAAAGATGGTAAAGACATCCCCATTTTCGTGCAGAGACACTTTGTTTTAGGTTCGTGTCTCGCTGAGATACCCATATTTCCTCATTTCTGTAAGGTCTGTTATCAAATGCAATAATTACCAGACTCAGACATTGGAGTTACAACATGTAGTAACAGGAAAAGGATAGCCGAATTTCAATTGGGTATTTTCAAAAAGTTGGCACGGTTATTTTCAAAAAGTGGCACTGTTATTTTTGGAAATTGGTATGCTTATGGGATAAAATCAATTGGTCGGATCTCACATGAGTTGGGTAGAATGATGGTCATATCATGAATATGGGCAATAAATTTTTGAATTGTTTCCCTTGTGGAGAACTAATCAGCATCTATTGACGAGGACTAATGACAAGGTATAAATATTATTGCTGCTTTGTCAAATAATGCCTAATTATGGTTATGATTATAACCCATACCTTTCAATATAATGTTAAGGAATCATCCTTCCATGGTGGCCTTATTTCATGGTTGCATCATTCATGAGGATATAAATACACATATTCTTCCGTGATTTGGTCATTTCCAACCGAGCGGATAAAGTACATCCATGTTGGCACAAAAGTACATGACGATCATACGAGCATATAATGTTCCTTGTGGAGATAGGAGCAGGCTGATAGAAACTAGCAGACATATAACAATCTTATGGCTGAAGAATTAGTGGAGTTACAACTATGAATTGGAAAGATATGGTGCAGTCGCAGCCACAAACTGGAAAGATTTGGATGATTCGTAGCCATGAACTGGAAAGATCCGGTGGAGTCACAGCCACAAAATAGTAAATGTTGGAATAATTTTAGCAGTGTTGCAACTATGAAAATAGGAAAAGTAAAAAAAATTAGCAGAGTTGCAGCTACAAGATAGAAAAAATTGGCATAATTTTAGCGGAGTTGTAGCTACAAAATAGGAAAAGTTGGCACAATTTTAGCGAAGTTTCTAGCATTGCAACATCCTTCAATTTTTTTTTCAAGGAGATGTCCAAAAATAAGAGGATCAACCAGAATTCCTGTAATCTCTTGGCCCTTATTGTGACTATTATTCTTTGAGTGAACCTTCGTCCATAGTCCTGTACACAATTCTAAAAAAATTCCCATCAAAGTTTAAAAATAAAAAAAACCATGAAAGACTACTTTGGGCTTCGGCAGGGAAGGGAACTCCTTAGTATCATGATCTAAGTCACATAGGCTGCATACTGCTAACTTATCAAGTAGGAACTCCTTCAATGGGTGTTTTTTCCTGCACTTAGGTAAAAACAACCCAAGTACCAGATCCTTTGTCGCTTTTTTATGCTTTTCTCTTAGGACATCAAATTTTGAAGAGATGGAACTCATCATATCAGTTTTGAAGTTCTCCAAAAGTTTTCCTATCCTCTTCCCAAGTGGCACCTCCACTGGCTAAGTTGTGTGCACGATCAAAGATGTCCCTTTATTTTGTGCAGGTTCTAGAGGACCCTATTGAGTACCTTCGAAAAAGATCAACATTGTTGTTGAAGGACTCCTTGGAGATGTCCCATTTTCCCAATAGATTAAGCATATCCAGGAAGTATTCTCTAATTCCTCGGAGCAGGATAATCTCAAGAACATCATCCTCAATTTCAGCATGGCCATACCTCTACACATTATATAAAACTATTTCCACGAAGTCCTCTAGTCTCTCATTGTCTTTTTGCATCATTCTAAATAGGTCTCATGTAAATATTCAATTTAATATAAATACCCACAAATAGCTATGCAATACAACAAGAGATGGGGCCATGATTTCATAAGGAATAGGGAGGGAAATTATTCAAACCCTTGAGTTAATAGTGTTGAGCCAAATGTCAATGGGAGAACCCATAAAGTTTTCAACTACCCTTTTTGTCTTGTGCACACAATCATTTATTTCTTCTAGAAGTTAGTTGAGGTAGTTACTTCCTTGGGAAGGGAGGAGTATGAAACTCAATTTTGTATTGGGGAAAGCCATCATTTTTGAAAAAATGAATTTTTGCTTATGAAGCAAGTTAACACCCAGAAATTGGTGTCCAAGCCATTCCCTACCCATGCATTTTTCTGCAATTTCCTCCATTTTCCATGGCTAGGAAACCCGTTTTGGTGTTACAAAATGGATGGGAAAAAGAGATTCATGATTTGGGATTTTACTGAGGTCATTTTTGCCACTGCAAGTCCCATAAAAGTTTCTGAATTTGAATTGCTCTCCCAGGGTTGATTTCCCCTTCTACCATTTTCATTTTTGGTTCCTAGGATGTTTTTCTTCATTCCCAGTAGTTGTATTTTAGTGTTATATGAATCCTTATTTTGGTCTGAAAGACTTAGGATTGGAAGAGTCCCATAATTGGCTTGATAAACCTAGTGAAGAGAGGAACCTGACAGAAAGATCAAGAGGGGCTGGCTATTCTTCTATGCACACTTTGAAGATAACTAGAAGGGAAGGTATGTCTCGAGGGACTGTGTAGTAGTGAAGGGAATACTTCCTTGTGTTGGGTGTGTAGGTATTTTGGTTACCAAGCTAGATAGATCTTGTGCAGGTGTCCATAGCTATATGGTTGATCTCACTAGCTTAGCATTTCCACCTTTCCACTTCCTTAGCATCTTGATAAAAGCAACTGTAGATTGGCTTGGATGAACCTTGGTGTATTTGGCTATGTGTGAGCTTGTTGTTCCCTAGTTTCTTGTGGAAATCATGCCCAGATCAGGGGTGGAAGTTGTGCTGATATATTGATGAGCACAACTAGCCTATGGTTGGGTGGATCGTTGTAGCAAAATAGCTAGTTGTGGGACAACTCATTTACAATATAAGTGCTCTCTTGTATTTTTTGTATTAAATATTGCATTATATTTTTTATGAGTTATCATGAACATATTGAATGTGTTGAATTTTTTTCTTCTTCTTCTATATTTACATGTATTATGAATTTGTACATGTCTTTTATTTCAATGCACTATTGTTTATGTTCATGGGGAAAGATGCCCATCTAGCACATTCATTGTCATGTCCTCTCCACGACGAGAGGTGGGAGGGGACGTGATAGTTCCTCTCTCTTGTCCTTGGTCCTACAATAATCCTAGTATCTTTCTAGGAATACCATCATCATCTTAATCCTTCACAACCCCTCAATTTTTATAATATAATTTAGAGAATGTTTCATACTTGGGCATATAGCCATAAGGAATATTTTCCGCATATCATCCTCCATTGTGGCACCTTATTCTAATTTGAAGTAATATCCATGTACCTCCTTCCTCTTTAATTCATTTAGAGTGGTTAAATTTAGCTAATCTCTAGGAATCATAATACCCTCGGGCTTGGAAAAGTTTTAGAATGATGTTACTTCTAGTTCTTTAGGTTTGGGTCTAGGAAAAACTTTGGTGATAAATTTGGCGGGATATACATCTACCTAAAGAATGGATTTTACCTCTAATAAATATTTCTTGTTAGCAATTCTCTTCTCTAGACCCTTCTCATGGTCATTTGGCTTAATATTATAATTTCCAGTCTTTGTTCTCATAGTAAAATGTGGACCACACCTCCAAGGATTCTCTAGAAGGAATCTCAATTTATCCAAGACTTGGATAGCTTCATTTTCACCCTTCATTTTTGAGAAATCATATCCCATCATGACACCAAGATAAACTATCATGTGAATATTCTTTTTGGACTTCAAGAAGTGGAATAAATCAATATCAACCAAATGTCTAACATATTCTAGTACAAAACATATTTTTGTAAGGATACTGCGGATCTTGTAGGGGGATTTTAGCTCAACTCCATACATCATTATTAGTTTGGAATACTCCCCTAAGTACTAATATCATTTCCCATGAACATTACCTAAGTTTAAGTATCGCTTGATACTATCGAGCATCCTATGAGACTCTCTACCTATGATGAAAGAGAAGATTGTGAATATTAACTCATTTATTTATTTGAATAGGGAAGACCCTATTATCACCTTTTACAACCCATGTTATTTATTCAAGGCACCTGGTTGGATTAAGATCACTGAATTTTTGTATCCATAGGTGGGATAGGGTGTGGTTTTTCTAGTATATGAACATGTAGACTAAGTAGGATGGGTAGCATAATACTCTATTAGTTTGGAAACCGGTTAACCATTATATTATATTAATGGCTAGAGTCTCTTCATATCTAATGTGGGGGTTAATAGATCATTGAATAAGTTAATATGGCTATAATTATTTCATCCACCATGGATTTCTCATCCCTACCTAGGGTCAAGGTAAACATAGAGATGGATTCATGGATCCAATCAAGAAAATTCATGATATTAAATGGGAGAGGATGAATCTCAGTAGTTACTTGGTTGCATGGAATATTCTTAAATATATCACCCATGAATGAGGTTAGTGTAGAGGAAGATACATCACTCATTTCCAAGTGACGAACCATGGAATAGGAGGAGGAATATCTATTGGCATGGTGGACTATATGGGTAATTGCAAGGGATTAAAGAAAGGATGGAGGAATTTTAAATATCATAGAACAAGTGAAATATATTATTCTTTTTGGTGAATGAATATCTGACACTATGTTCTCTTAAATTCTCTTGGCTACTCCATTGAAGTAAATATGACATCTAAAATGAAGAATACCATATCCAATATTGCATATGAGGAATTTCACATCCTACAAGATCTTAAAAAGTTGGTCACCAGATTTCTTTGGTGAATCCAAATATAAAGGGATGTTTTTTTTAATAAATTTCCATAGTTCCTTTGGATTTCTGTCCTCTGTGAACTGAAATTTGTGGTCGGATTTGAATTTAAATCCGACAAAGTGGTTATACTACCAACGACATAGTGTAGGATAGCTTGTTGGATATTTGACATTAATGAAGTGAAATTTGTTGTTGAAATTACATTAAATCCCAAAACTTTGCTATACTACCAATGAAGGGGAGGCGTTAGATATCCGACCTCTATAATGGAAACATAGTCAAATTTCCAACACCTATACACTGAAGTTTGTGGTCATATTTTTGACGTCTATAAAGTAAACATTGTCAGTTTTCTGACATCTATGAACAAAAATTTGTGGTCGAATTTCTGACGTCTACAAAGAAAACATAGTCGGATTTTCGACATCTATGCAGTGGAATTTGCAGTCGGAGTTCCAACATCTATGAAAAAAACTAGGTTAATTTTCAACATCTATGAACTAGCATTTTTGGTCAGATTGCTGATGGCTATGAAGAAAATGTAGTCGGATTTCCAACCTCTATGCAGATAAATATGTGGTCCGATTTTTAGTGTTTATGAAGGAAACTAAGTCGGATTTCAATGAGAGTTTTCATTGTCAGAAAACCGCTGAAATTTAACTGACATTTAAAAGGAAAGAGGATTGTCTAATTGCCGACAACAATATGTCAAAAATCAGACATCTAATTTGTTGCATTTTGTGTTAAAAAATTCTAGTGCATTCTAGAGTTTACAACCCAATTTTGCAAATTGTATCAGGGGATTTGAGATGCAGTCAAACCTTTAAAGAAATATGCAATGATTACCTATTCTTCTTCTTTTTAGGATAAGTTTTCCCTTCACCCAGGAGAAAGAAAATCTATTGACCTGTAATCACTCTTTAACAAGGTTGAAGACATGGAGGGAAATATGAAGAGTGTTGGTATTCCACCGAAGATTAGTTCAGAACCACCTACTAATAAATAATACCTAGAAAGGAGAATGGGTAAGTAGCTAGAGATATCCTCTATATTATATGATTTGAGTCTAGAATAATTTTCTAATAATATCACGGAAATGGTTAATGATCTCACCAAATTCAGACAAATCCACGTCACTAATTCATTTGTTGGACCTGTTCCTCGGTCTCAAAATCACCCTATTATAGGCCAATCACAATATAGAAGAGACATTCTTATATCTCTTCAGTGGGAGATGATGACATAGAATGAAAATACAAATTAATATCCTATATACCATCCTAACATGGGTAATTCTGCAACTTAGGAACATGAGGAATATTATGAGTACATAGAGGAAGAATCACTAGTTTCTTCCTCGGGACTTAATATCCTTTTCCACTTAGATGAGATCGAAGATGAATGATAACTATTGGGGTAAGAAAACATGTTTATTATATTGTAGGAAAAATATATTAAAGAAGGAGAATATTCACATCAAAGAAGAAGGAATAATGATCTATCTCCAACTCAAATACAAATGGTCACTGATAACATTGTGTCTGAAGTGAGAATAAATTATAGCCTAAGGCTGAGACCCAATTCTCATATATTTAGGCAAGATGATCCATACAAGCAATACAATAAAATAGGAGGTAAAGTAATAGGACTGCACAATAACCGAGGAGAGATACAACCCTAAACGTAGCGAATGTTAGGAAACATGTATACCCTATCAATCCATATCTTAAGGGGCCCAAAACTAATAAATACCAAGGCATTCCTACTCAACCACTCATATATTCATCATCAATTGGAAAGGAATTAGAATTAGGTCCTACTTTAGTCCCTACTTTTGATATGAAGCTTGACTTAAGCAAAATAAAGACACCAATGCCCCTTTTTGAATTATTTCAACACCCTCCTCATAAGAGAGAAATATCATCCTATTTAGGCCTACAAGATGACAATAACCCCTCAAGTATGAAGCTCCTTCACCTCCATGTAAACTTACTACCTCCTCATCCAATGTGATGGTATTAAGTGATGAAACCCTTTTGCAATACTAATTTAATAAACCTACTAGATGATGTAACTAAGTTAGTGTTGGGAAATATGACTTATGGATTAGATAATCTTACCCCACCTTTCTACATCACATTGGAACTTCAAAACCTTCATTTTCATAATTGTTTGTACGATTCTAGAGCCCCCCATTCATTAATTCCTATAGAATTCATGGAAAAATTACAAGACATTACAAGACCCTATAAGGACTTGCTCTTCTTTGAATCCAAAATGGTATAATGTATAGGATTGAAAAAATATATGGTTGTTGGATGGTCCAAATGCCCCCCAAAATGCACCATGATGGATGTTATTATAATTGATGTTCCTCCCTCTTATGGTATGCTTTTATCTAGAAATTAAGGAACTTATATTTGGGGGAACATCCAATTCGACTTATATTATGCTACTATCCTAGTTTACAAGGGGGGAAACCCACAAGTTATATAGGGAATCCAAATAGACCTATGTTATCAGTGGCCCCTAGAAACCCACCAATTTTCTCACATATACCTATTGGAGAAAAATTGAGACTAGATTCTTGAACATGGGATAACATAGGGCACCATTGTAGTCTAGTGTGAAGAAATTTCAATCTTCCGAAGGGGAAGGTCTCACCCAAAGAACAATGTTTGTAGGAATTCTTCAACTAGTGTGGACACTACTTATTCCTCTATCTTGTATGGTACATGTACAGAAAAAAACACCACAACAGTATATCCTTCCCCTATATAGTTAATCTACTTGAATAAAATGACTCTTTTAAATCATATCCAAATGCTCTGGTCTTCGTTTCCCTATTCTTCATGCGATCTATAGTACATGCAAAGAATAATTAGAAAAAAAATACAAAAAAAGATAAGAGTAACAAGATAGATCAACAATCCAAATTAGTGATAAAGGAATATAATAATAAATGACTGATATTCACACAAATCATATATGGGAAAGGGAAACACTTTAGTATTAATCAAATGTCAATATAAAGCTACAACCAAAGCCTTGATGTCAATAGATTTGTCTCGACAAGGTATTGGACACACTCACAGACTCTTCACTCACAATACTCACTCAACTTTGCCTCAATACCAAAATTCAATCCAACAACGTAAGGATGCATTCTTTGGTCTCCCCTCATATAGTCAATGAAGGCTTCTTTTATAGGACAAGGGAGGTTCATATGAGATGAGATATTTTGGAAAGACGATAGGGGATGATCCCTATAGGCTAGGAGGTCGAATTTCATCTCTCCCTAACACATAGGAACATCCTAGATTTCACTTGGAAGCTTCTCAAAACTTCCTTTTCTTCCTTTTCAAGTCTACTGGCACTTTTTGCAGAGAGGGTAAATGCTCTAATGCTCTTTTTAAGCAAGGTAAAGGCACTGGTGGCCCCTAATGTCAGTAGAAAAGGAGTTCCAGCCCTCTATGGCGCTCTATCATAAGACGGAAAGTGGGCTAGCCAACTTAAGCATGGAAAAAACATCCAAAATAATATCATGACAAGTTCTTTGAAGGATCAGGCATCAATGTATATTTTAGGTGCAACAGAATGCCCCACAAAATATGAAGCTACAAGGATGTGATAGGTAAAATAATTTTTTAGACATAAATCTGGTATCCAAGGCAAAGAGAGATGAGCTTACAATTGATATATACCAACAACTAACTTATCTGACTCAATCATGGCTGCAAACCAATACATTACAGATCTATGAGGATGACTATGTCATGGCTACCAAGAATACACTATATATCCATGATTAATAATGATGAAAGAAGAACATGACTATGGAAAATACAAAGTAGATCCATGTTACAAGAACTCAATACTGGACACAGCCACCAAATATATAACGTGGATCCATGTCATGAATTCAAATAATACTTTGTTGCAAACTGAGGATAGGAAGTTAACCAGATGAATGCCTAACTACTCAAGGTCTTCATTCCAATCCCTGAATGATACAATTCTATCCATGTGAATAGATGTCTTGATGTCGAACATGGTAGAAACCACTTTATTACCAGTCATTGCTCTATACTATTAACAAGTCTGAGCAGATTCACATTGATTTCAATGATCCCCAAGGTATCTCAGTACATTCTCCCAAGTGTAAATAAGAATTTTAAAGTTGAACACTTGATAGAATCTTTCAATTAGCGGTCATTTTTGAAAATCTACTGTCGAAAGCGAGGAAACCTGCCATTGAGGCATACAGAGTTCAAGCTACTTGACTTGGTTTTTAAGTCTAATTCCCAGATGATGTGCTGAAGTTGAAAGGAATAGACTCGTCAAAGGATGGACATGATGTTTCCCCCATCATCAACACAAAATGTGGAACAAAAGTTGATTTTCAAGTGATGAAATAACCATGAAACTAACTCATATACGTTTGAATTTGCAGGAAGGTAAAGTTACTGAAGAGGTCGATTGCAAAAGAGACACCCTTTGAAAAAATTATGGCATGTTAAATGACTTGGAACCATTGAATCAACAAGATGAAAATCAATCGTAATGCAAGGATATGGCAATGCATTCTTTGAATTAACTCAAAGGATTCAGGTGAATCACAAAAGTGGATTGACTTGGAGACAAGTTGAATACCCAACTGTTTGAAAATGAAAATGAAGACAGGTTCCATGTTCAAAGGTGGTTTGTGAAATTACATTGATGAAAATGAAGATATATTCCCCATTCCCTTAATTTCCCCATCACGAAGGATGAGTGACTCTTTTCATTTTTATGAGTTCAAAGAGGGTAACAAACACTCGTTGTAGCTCATCGAAAGATGAGTCCATTCTCATACACTTTATGAACCTAAGAAAGGAGAGGCCCATTCCAAAAAGAGGTTCTCTTAGTGTTTAATTTAATGAGTCCATTAAAATTTAACATGGTATCGTTCATGTTTAGAGACCCTGAATGAATACGAAAGGAGAATCCAAAAAGTCCCTTTTCGTATAATTTAGTCCCTGGGGCCAGGAAAACTAGAAAATAATGCCAAAGAGAAATCTTCTAATTCAGATCAAATTCCTTTTCAGTTGTGACAATTTTGATCTACATCAATATCTAGAATCCTAATAGAAGCTCAAAAATTGAATTACTTGCAAAAACCAGCAAAAGAGTATGAAAGAGGAATAATTTTACATACATAGTGTGAACAAAAAATGGATATTATTTGACTTTATAACATGTGAATATGTTAAGAACTAGTTTATATTACATATGGTTCAATTTGTGAGGCTTAGGAAGCCAAATCTGAGTGTACATGTGAAAA
Source organism: Pseudotsuga menziesii (assembly GCA_001517045.1). Taxonomy (NCBI): domain Eukaryota; kingdom Viridiplantae; phylum Streptophyta; class Pinopsida; order Pinales; family Pinaceae; genus Pseudotsuga; species Pseudotsuga menziesii. The sequence continues at coordinate 506,127 of LPNX010706218.1, read as the reverse complement.
TGGACAAATTGGCCTCAATTCCCCGTAGGTGGGACAAAATCACTCCAACTTATCTGAAATGGTCATGAATGGTGGTGTGGACATGGCAGAAGTGTGATGGAGTAATAATGACTCCTTGGCATGTCTGTTTTTGTACAATAAGGTGAGTGGGGGGCTTAAGGTGGGCACTAAATGCTCCGACAGTCCAAAAAGTGAGCTAAAACCACCCCTAGTGCTCCTAGTCAACCACGATTCCTCAAATAAAGGAATGGGAGAGAACCTGTCATAAATGAGGGTACACATGTGTATTTTTACTGAGATGGAGCACTCCTACAGGTATGAAAGCATCAAATTAACTGGTGATTATGTTGGATTAACTTCCCTAAGTCCAAACTATAGCATATTACAGCATAAATGCAAATAAAATTAGCTAAGGATTTAGAATAAGGTACTAAGTGGTGGATTACTATTCTAACCCCCCGGTTAACTATAACTTAGTACAACTCATGAAAATATTGTGGGAGGCCTTGGAAACAAAGGCTCAAGTCACCTCAATACAAATAGAAATTTTATTTGTCCATGTAAATTGAGGAAAAGAAGGAAAAACTCATGGGACAAAACCTTCCCTCTAAAATGGACATGGGGTTGAAAACCTGCAAAAAATAGCATCAATCATGATCCATCACTCACTCCAATAAAATATCTCAAGTGAGTGAAGGTATTCTCTATAAAACTCTTGGTGAATATGTCGAGAGTTTGCTTGGTGGATGCACAATACTGCAAGGAAATCACTCTGTCATGCACTAAGCATCAAATGTAATGCATATGGATCCATATGTGTTTTTCTCTCTGACTCTCAATTGAATCAGTATATATCTTGATGGAACTTTGATTATCCACCCAAATGTTAGTGGGATAATCAATTGCAACACCAACATGTTGAAGAATTCCTTGCAACCAAACACACTGTGTGGCTGCATTCACTGCTGCCCTGTATCTGGCCTCTGCCGAAGAAAGAGAAATTGTGTGCTATTTATTAATATACCAGAAAATAGGAACTTAATAAACCATAAAAACAAAACCTGCAGTTGACATTATTTCAGTGGGATCTCCATCCCAATCCGAATCAGAATATCCAGCTAATTGAAGTGAAGAACTAGTTGCATAGTGTACCCCAAAAATCTTTGTTCCATGGACATATTGGAGGATATTTCTATATTCCTTCCAATGGATCTCATGTGTCTCATGCATATACCTTTCTACAACACTTACAACATAAGACAAATCAGTTCTGGTATGTGTACGGTACAACAAACTACCAACTAGCTTCCTGTAAAGTGTACAATCTACCAAAGGAGAATCACCAAACTCACCTTGTTTAATTCCAGGAAGAAAAGGCCACTTGGATGCCTGAAAATAATCCATCTTGAAATTTATTAGTAGTTCTAAAGCATACTTAGGTTGAGTCGGCATGATGCCTCTTTCAAATTGCTCAATTTCCAATCCTAGAAGTTGTTTTAGCAATCCCAGATCTGTCATTGCAAACTCAGTGGGTAGGGATGCCTTGATTGATCCAATTTGATTGTTGCAGCTCCATGTAATTAAGATGTCATCTACATATAGTACAATAACCTGAAATATGACACCATTTTTCTGCAAATACACATTTTGATCAGATTTGCATCGAATAAAACCAATTGAGAGCAGGAAACTATCCATTTTTGCATACCAAGACTTAGGGGATTTCTTGAGTCCATAAAGTGATTTATTCAACATGAAAAATGTAGAAATAATAGATAAATTATATGAGAAAGTATTCTAAGAAGAAGCACAGGAAATAGATCTTGCTACTAAGAATTCTCACAAGCATACACAGGAAAAATAGAGAGAAGAAAAGAGACTAAATCACATGAATGAAGAGATGAATATTGGTGTGTATCCTTCCATTGAATAATGATGAATAATAGTGTACATAAATATTAAATACCTCATAGGAAAATCAAGTTGTATGGAGACAACTCATAAATCTCAAAAGGCCGACTTACCAAAATATAGCAAACTCCCATAGGTGGCTAAAGCACTTCCCAAATATATCAAGGACCTCATGAATTGGAAAAAGAATGAGTGAGTTGTCAAGGAGATGGAAAAAAAAATGCTAATCCTAGAAAATGGAGGAAAATTCATGAAGGATGGGTTGGCAACAAAAGGACCTAGTTTCCTAGTTTGACTAGCTTTACCTTATCCACAGAAAAGCAGGAAAAGCAGAATAAAGCAGAATCTATTGTAAAGTGTTGTATACTGATTCTAGATGGTCAAAAGGTGGTCAAGATCAACCCAGAATAAGAAATAAAGTATTCCTAGGATATAGATGGCATGTATTGAATTTAAGGTGCAAGTGGATGCCAACTAATTAAGCTAGTGGATGAATAATTAATCAAATAATGATTAACTATTTTATCCTAAGTTATGAGTGGGTTTAATATATTCTAGCACAAACAAGTGAAGAATCCTCTTGGAAACCTTCACGTTGCTACATGTAGATCTCCTCCTACAGTTCACCATGTAATAATGCACTCTTGACATCCATATGGTGCACTTGCCAACCTTTACTAGCTGTAATTGCTAGAACTAGTCTTATTGAATCCATCTTTGCAACCAGTGCAAAGGTTTTGGTGTAGTCCACACCTTGAAATTGAGAGTATCCCTTAGAAACCAATCTGCTCTTGTACTTAAAAACTGAACCATATGCAGAAATTTTGTTTCAAAAGACCCACTTGCATTGCACAAGCTTCCTCTTGGGAGAAAGGGGAACCAACTCCCATGTTTCACTCTCTTGGAGAGAATTGAATTCATATTGCATTGCTGATTGCCACCTTGGATCATGAAAAGATTCCTGATATGAATATGGATCAGATACAATAATTATATGACAATTCTCAACAAGAGCACTTTCACTTGCATAGGAAGCATTGTGAATTTGGGATATTGTCTTCCTAGTCTCTACAGGATTTCCTGCCAATTCCCCTGCAGCTTGTATGATTTTTTCATCCCACTCGGGCCTTGAAGGTGAGAAGTATAAAACCATATCATTATCAGAATTATTATAAAAATAAGAGCTTGAATCATTAATCACTTCATCATGGTGTTGGGGAGAAGAGCATTCCCCCGGTGCAAGCTTGAAATCTGCTATTGGTTCCTCTTCAAATTGCACACTCATCTCAATGAAAGTCTTGAGTGTGGATGTTTCAAAGAGATTATAAAACTTTGTGTACTCACAATATACAATCATGATACATTCCTTGCTCCGTGGAGGAAAATCCTTCCTCTTTTCTGATGGAATTCGAGCCCATGCTCTTGATCCAAAAATTCTTAAATGTGAGACATTTGGTTTATGGCCAAACCATGCCTCATAGGGAGTTTTTCCTTTGAATGATTTGTGGAAGGCCATGTTCTGTATATATGCAGAAAAATTGATATCCTCAACTCCTTGGGACTTAGATCCCTTTCCTCAATCATGCATGTGGCCATCTCTTTGAGAGATCTATTTTTCCTCTCTCCCACACCATTTTGATGTGGTGTGTAGGGAGTTGAATGTTGCATTTGAATGCCACATTTATCACAAAGATGCTGCAGATTTTTGTTCACACATTATTTCCCATTGCTATTCCTAAGGAATTTTATCCTATGCCCACTTTGGTTTTGCACTAAGTCCTTCCAAATCTTCAATTTCTCAAATACTTCAGATTTCAATTTTAGGAAGTATACCCAGTTGAATCTCGATTAGTCATGAATGAAGGTGAGTACATACCTTGATACACCATAGGAGGGAGTGGGAAGAGTACCAATGAGGTATGAATGTACCAATACAAGTGATTGTGTTGATCTCCTTGCCTTCCCCTTATCATAGCTACGCTTTGGATTATTCCCAACTACACAGCCAATGCAATCTCCATTGGAAGATTTGATGGAAGGAAGGCCTTCCACCATCTCATCCTTGTTCAATGCTTGAAGATACTTGTAGTTCATGTGTCCAAATATTTCATGCCATAGATTCGAGGTTTCATTGACATGATATAGGAGTGCTTGATAACTGGAACTAGGAAGAAAATTCAAGAACTTGTACATCCTTTTTTGGTGTTCTGCATACCCAATTTCCACAACTTGGTTTGGAGAGATTTATGCTATCTCTACCAAGTTAGCTGTAAATGTTACTCTATTGGATTCTCCTGTATGGGTCATTTGGTAGACTAACAACAAATTTTCTACCAAATCTAGTACATAGAGCACATTACTGAAATATCCATGCTCCAAGTCTATCCTACCAACTCCTTTGGTCTGGATTTCAGAGTCATATCCCATTCGAACAACCTGGCCACTATTCAAATGCATATAGGAGAAGCGATATCTAGTGGAAACCATATGTATATATGCCCCTGAATCAATAATGAAGGTTGAGGAATTATAAGTACCTACTACCATGGCATGGAATTTATCCTTGTTGTATGAACTTGAGGTGCCATCTAGGATAGGGAGTTTGTTTTTCTCCAGGAACTTCCCCATCTGATCAACGGTTTTCTTCATGCAAGAGCTCTCTAGATGCCATCCCTTGTAGAAATATGTGCATTTGGTTTTCTCTTTCCCCTTCTTGACCTTATCCTTAGGAGGATTTGAACCCCCATCACTAGTGTTGGGTTTATCAGGTTTCCTCTTCTCTATCTACCTCGAATTCTTTGCCTTGTGATTTCCCTTGGAGGCATTGAAAACACCCATGGACAAAGATTGATCTTTAGCTTTGATGGTTCCCATTTGACCTAGTTTGTCCTGATCCTGGCTGAGGGATTCCATGAAGCTATCTAGTGTTGGCATCTGCAAATTTTGAAGTGTCAGTTTCCTGGAATGGAAGGTGGTTACAAACACTAAAAAATTCTGGGCCTAAATTTAAAATGATGGAAAATATTAGCCTATCCTCTTTCTTCTCAATTCCACATCGCTTTAGCTGAAGTAATAGAGACTTGAAATTTGTGAAGAACTCCTAGATGGTTTCAAAATGCGTTGGGTTCAGGATTATGAGCTCGTTTTCAAGCTAATTTCCTCTCAATTCATCAGTTTTCCCAAAGAGAGATTCTAGTTTAACCCAGACTTCATTTGGGGTTTTTAAACTGTTTACATGAAATAAGAGTTCTCTTGAAATACTCAGGAATAACAATCCAAAGGCTTCATCAAGTCTATTGAAGTACATAGACTTCTCCACAACAGAGTTTGGCTCCACTTATTTTCCCATGGTAACTCTGTAGAGACCCTTAGATCTCATTTGAATGACCATTTCTGCCTTCCATTCGAATAAATTTAAGGGAGTAAGAAAGATGTGGTTTTCTTCCATTTATTCTTGTGCTAATGGTGAGAATTGTGTTGAACGTATTGCAAAAAGACTCAATTTTATCTGGAATTTCTCTAAAAAATGAAGCTCAAAAACTCAAGATTGATATGAAAATCCACTTAGATATGATACCTTGTGATAATTTTGATCTACAACAGGATCTAGGATCCTAAGAGAAACTCACAAATCAAATTACTTACAAAAACCAGCAAAAAACCATGAAAGAGGAACAATTTTACATACACACTGTGAATAGAAACTAGATATTATTTGACTATATAACATGTGAATATGTTTAGAATAGGTTTATATTACATCTAGTTCAATTCATGATGCTTAGGAATCCAAATCTGATTGTACATGTGAAAATGGCCAAATTGGCCTCAATCCCCCCTAGGTGGGCCAAAATCAGTCCAAATGGTCACAAATCATGGTGTGCACATGGATGAAGTGTTCTGGAGAAATCATGACTCCTTCACATGTGTGGGTGTAGAAAATAAGGTGATTGGGAGGCTCAAGGTGGGCATTAAATGCTCCAAAAGTCTAAAAAATGATCCAAACCCACCCCTAGCACTCATAGTCAACCAAAATTCATCAAATAAAGGAATGGGAGTGCACTTGTTATAAATGATGGCACACATGTGGAGTTTGACTGAGCTAGAGTGTTCTTGTAGGTGTGACTCTATAGGGGGTACTCGTTTTCATAAACCAATTTTAATGAGTTTTAAAAAGAAGAAAAAGTATACTCGATACCCTTTTACTAGATTTTAACGAGCATGTCAAAATGAATGACGCTTAGTACTTTTCATCTTAGCCCAAAGTGTGAAATGGATAAAGGAAACTTCTAACAAAGCCATAATGCATCATAAAACTGACCTAGAATCTTCAAAAATCAAGTTAGGATCAATTTACTATAAAAACTATAGAAAATGAATAGTAAAAACTATACAAATTAAAATACAATGATTTATTATTTAAAATGAAAACCAAAAATTGCTATAAGAAGGGGTAAATAGTGAAAATTATTACCATTGTGATTTTTACCATAGTAGAAGAGTGAAATTGGTGAAAACAAGCTGATTTTCAACTGAAGATTTCGGTATTTCTGGACCATCTCTACTCGAACCGCTTGGATTAGGTAGGAGCTAACCCTTATTCCTTCATTTTTCATGGTGCATTTTTTGTTTTTAGGGTGATTTTTAGGTTTTTTGGGCAATTTCCAAAAGGGTCAAACCGCGTTCAGCATGGCACCTTTTCCCTTTTTGGGAGGTGCGCCAACGCACCTCTTGAAAGAGGAAAGGGCGTTGAGGGTGCTCTGTCAACAAGGGGGAAATGAACCGACTCTCTGTTCTCCTGGAGATAGTGCGCCAATGGCTGGGGAAGCCCAAAACATTTATAGATAACCAAATTCGTGTTGCTTTTTCTCTTTTCAAGCATTCCAGCTTGCGTCTAATGGATGTTTAATTATTTTTGGTAGGAATAAACAATGTAAAGATGGTTATATGGAAGGAGAGGCAACATGAATTTGATGAAATACAAGCAAGTAATGACCTAGTGACTTTGAGGGCCCTCTGTGAGTGCAAAATTCTTAAATTATTTAGGATACCAAGAATGAGATCATATGTGCAGTTGCTAGAGCACATGATTTGCATGTGCAATCCAGATCAACAACACTTTGTGGTTGGCACTCACACTATGACAATAGACGTAGAGGACATACATTTCTTAACTAGTCTATCCCAAATGGGAAGACTAGTAGTATTGATAGGGCCACTAGGTGGTGATAAATCCACAGATGACCTGATCGATGACCATTGCTCAATAGGTACTCATTCAGTAGGTGGGAAAATTCCCATCAAGAATATAATATATAGGCGTTTCAGGACCATGGCCTTCACCATTAAGAAGGTTGCAGTCACCAGATCGTCACACCTAACTACACAGGTGCACATGTTGTATGCCATAGAGTGCATGTATCTTATGATCTTTAACTGGAGTGAGGGTTTGCTGGTCAGTTTGAAGGACCAGTTGACCAAATGCAAGAGAGGGGAGCTGAATCAATTCGACTATGGGGCGATAGTGCTATATTTATTTCTAGAGAGGGTACCATTGATGAGACCTCATGTTCCACTAAATCAGTTAGATCTTGAGGATCCTTAGATGAGTAGGTAGGTGGATGCCATTGCACGCCATGGTGTCGGTGGAGGCCCCAAAGTTACCTATGGGACAACCTTTTTTTGTTGGCTGAGGAGCCAACTTTTGATGGTATAGTATTATGCCTACGCGGGGACCAAATTCATAGATGATCCTACCCTTCAACTCCCAAACGGGGATCAGTGGGATGATTGAGGTAATAAAGAAACCATTATCCATGTTTTTTCTGTATTTTTAGTTTTATATTTGATTTTGATGATGTAATGCTGAGATGTGCAAAAAAATCTTGTGCAAATATAGGGCCTTCCTGTCTAGATGGAGGCTCGCCTATATAGAAGCGAGGATAAGTCAAAGAGATGGCGATTTGATGAAAAGAGGGAGATGAGGAGCTCGAGGATATTGAGGAGAACCTACAATGCTTGACTATGGGGATTCCTGACATCTCCATTGATGATTTACCTAGGAGGTACTAGCGCTATACTGCAGGGGTTTCATGTCATTTCGAGAGGCTACTTTATCGAGTGGCTCAGGCCGTGATGTGCTACCATGAGCACAAGAATTAGCCCATAGTGGCTCCATCATTTTTGTATTTTATTTACATTGAAATATTTGAAGCTTTGGTTTTTTCCCTAAATATATGTATTTTGAAATATGATAGTCCCAAACTTCAGGTGATCTGAAATTTTGATGCTTCAGTCCTTTTTGAATATCATCTTTACCTATTATATATATATGAAAACATTTTATTTATAGATGTGTGTGGAAGTGTGACATGTGAATGAAAACCTACTATGAATCCAATGAATTTTTATGTTAACTATGTGTAATATACCAATCTAAGACAAAATTTGCTAAGGAATCTGCCACAACGTTTAAATGTATTGGAATATGTTGATAAGAGACTTGCTCAAAATACCTTTCTAAAATCCTAACTCTTTGAAATGTATAAAGGAGTAGGGGGTTACAGATGGTGTAGAATCAGTTCAAGTGATGTACTACTAGCTCTGAGTCTAAGTAAGACCTAAATTATCTTACATCATTAGCCAAGGCTTCCGTCAACAATCCAATCACTGCATGATACTCTATGATATTGTTGGTGGAGGGACCCAAACAAGTTCCCCCTGAGATCACGAGATCGCATGAAGGAGAGTACAACACCCAGGATACTGATGCAAGATTCAAGGTGTAATGATTAGCACCATATGCGATTCTAGTATAGGTGGTCATATGTCCATTTAAACATAGGACTATATAAGTAGGGTTGTGAAAAACACATCTTGTATTCACACCAAATCCACACTTTTCAAAAAACACACAACACTTTGTAAACAATATTTACAATGAACCTATGCTATATGACCTAGGCATAATATTTTTTGAGGTGGAGCTCGTTGTAGGGCTCTCCCATGGGTATCCCATCATATTCTATTAACTCATAAGAGCCTTTCTCTAAGACACAACTGACAATATAATGCCCATGTCGCATAGACTTTAGTTTCCCAACCCCTAACTTATCATGCTTCAGGTCATAGGTCAAGGCCAGGTCTCCTTTGTTGAAAGAGAGGGGTTGAACGGATATGTTGTATTGAGCTTTCATTTTTTGTTTGTGTGCCTCATTTTATAAGGTAGCATTGTGACGAGTCTCATTAAGCTTGTTTAATTACAGGAAATGTTCTTCCTCTAAGGTGGTATTGGGTAATAGTTCTACAATGTGTTTTAGATAAGGAATCTCACACTATATTGGAAGAGCAGCCTTTAGTCCATATACCAATTGAAATTGTGTAAAACCAGTGGATGTTTTTATGGTAGTCCTGTAGGACCATAATGCAGAAAACATTGTAAATTCCAATTAGACTTAGCTTGTCATACCATTCGTTGAAGAATAATTTTTAATTCTTTATTGATTGCTTCAACCTGGTCATTGGCTGGTGGAGAGTAAGGTGTAGAGTTGTCATGATGAAATGCTAATTTTGCACTTATTTTTGCTATCATTTTATTCTGAAAATGTGACCTGTGATTAGTCACAATGGCCCTAGGGATCCTGAATCTGGAAATAATATGGTTAAATAGAAAAAGAGCAGCTGTCTTTCCATCTTCGATATACGTAGGTATTGTCTTGGCCCATTTAGTGAAGTAATCTACGACCACAATGATGTAGCCATGGCCCTCGATTGAGGTGGGTCTACAATGCATGAAATATATGCCCCATTTTGCAAAAGGGACAACTTCTATGATATGATGTAACGTAGCCGGATGGGTGCGCTTTTTTGATGTGAATAATTGACAAGGAAGGCATTATTTGATAGTTTCAATGCAATATTTAAATATCGAAGGAAAAAAATACCCAATGCATAAGATCTTCTAGGTATTATCCAACACAGAAAGATGACTACCATAGGATTTAGAATGGAAATAATTTATAACAATATCATCTTCTTCATTAGTGAGACAACTTTGTAATATTGTGTCAACGCCAAGACAATATAAGGTGTCATTGATAGTTATATAGTACCTGGCTTGGTGGAGAATATGATGATGTTCATGTCAACTTGCATTGGGATGATATCATTGTGTCAGGAGATAGAGAATGAGATCTCCATATCAGGGGTCAAGTGTACTAATGAGGAACAAGGATTCATCGGGAAATGAATCGATGAGCTGTATTCCCTCAGTAATACGGGGAAGGTAACACATAATCTCATCGAAGATGAGAGAATTCTTAGAACTAGTTTTGGAAAATTTAACTCAAACTCATGGAAAATGAAAATCTACCGTGAGGATTTCCCCCCATGTACTTGACGAGTCAAGATATAATACATGGGGTTAGAATCTTTGTATACTCTGGTTGTACAGAGAAAAATGTAGTGACGAAAATTCTGGACTGTGATGACTGTGGCCAGAGCAAGTTTCTCCACATGTGAATATCGGGTTTCAGAGTCTAAAAGACTCTTAATCAGATAATATATCACATGTTCTTGATTGTGTTCATCTGTATGAACTAAAAACATACTGATGGTTGAAAGGGATGCAACCACATATAGGGAATAATTCTTTGTGTAAGCTGGTGGTTACAGAATGGGTGCATGTGTAATAGCGTTTTTGAGATTATTGAATGCATGCTGTGCCAAATTGTCCCAAACAAAAGGGCTATCCTTCTTCAATAATCACATGAAACCATGTGTTTTTTCAACGTAATTGCAGACGAAATGGTGTAAAACGTTTCCCTTCCCTTGGAAACATTGGAGTTCAGTAACATTGGTTGGGGCAGGTAGATCTAGGATAGCTTCAATATTCATAGGGTCTATGCAAATTCCATCCTTGGACACAATAAAACAAAGAAGTAGGCCAGTTTCAACATAGAAAACACACTTATGTGGGTTTAATCTAATTTTAAAGTGGAAACATCTGAGGAAAGTGGCTCCCAGATGATCAACATGGTGATCCCGCTGCTTCAAATGAGCCAACAGGTCATCAAGATAAGGTTCCATAATTTTCTTAATGTCATGGAAAGAATATGACATGGCATGTTAGAATGTAGCGCCAGCATTATGTGGTTTTTGGGTTCCTCAACAGGTTTATCGTCGAATTTAGGTATGTTTGAGGGTAACTTAACTGGCATGGCTATCCATGAGGGATCATGATGTATTAGATCGTTGATCAATATGGAAAAATATGGTAGATCCAAGGTAGCCAAAAATGGTAATTGTTGATTAGGTTGGGGGTACTGGTAATACTGATATGGCATCTGTGGATGAGTAGGACCATACACAGATTGATAAATGGGCATATATGATGTTCCCATGGCCTGGTGGTTTGATGGTTGATTTTTGAATGATCCCCTAGAAGGCCCACCAGGTGGTGGGGAACCTGAGGGAGGTGGGCCCCCAGGGGGTGGTACTCCAGGTTGTGGACCTCCAAGTGGTGGTCCTCCAAATGGTGGTCCTCCAGGTGGTGGTCCTCCATATGATGGGCCTCCAGGTGGTCCTCTAGGTGGTCCTCCAGGTGGTCCTACAGGGGGACCTCGAAGGTGGCCCTATGGGTGGACCTGCAAAACCTCCAACAGTATTTATAAAACGTCTTCCATAAGCCTAGGACATTAGACCAATTAGGTTTCCCCCAAGGGACATAAGCATTCCTAGGTTAAGGAATTTCAGGATAAAAATCCCCTGACGGTGCTGGTTGATAAGGTTAATGAACTATAGGTGGTTTGTTTCCTGGGTAAGTATAACCCAAATAAAGTTGAATAACAATGGGATGGATCCATGAAGGTTTTCCCTATCAAGAAGAGGGTAGAACTATGTTGGTATTAGGAGGAGGAGTCTTTATCGCTAGTGGTTTTTCTGGTAGTTTTTTCTTCATACTAGAAATGGTTCCCCTGGTAGGTAGAACAACTTGATTTGGGGGATTCACCCAGATGTGGAAAATTCCAGGGAAGTGGAAACTGATGGGGAATTTTGAGTAGGAAGAGCGGGTGTGGAGGGATGACCTGGATCTTGAGTAACCATGTTTTGGGTCAGTAACCCTAAGAAAGGAAATACTTTGGATTATGAAAGGGCACGATATCCAGGTGGGGTTGTTCCTAAATGATGGGGCAGAGGAGAAATACTTCTTCTCTTTATATTGTTTCCTAGATTACACAAACGTTCGATAGATTGATGGAGGGGCCTGAAGAATTCTCGATTCGATGGGGGTTCTCAAATGGAAGTAACATAGGAAGGTCTAGTAGTCCTGTATTTAGAAATGGATTTCCCCAGAGAGGTCTCCTAGAAAGGAGAATTTGGAACAAACTATGTTTCTATGGTATCATCTGATGGGGGATTGAACACCGAATGTGATGAACAAGGTTAACCTTCCGGTTGAAAGTGAAAGGTAGTATCTTCAGTTGAATGTTGTTTAACTAATAAGGGATTATCATAAGAAGAAAATTATTCCATGGTTTCAATAACTGGAACACCTTCTACATGAGAATCAACAGTAGTTGGCTATTCCATTATTTCACCTTTATTTTCTTCCACAGTAGGAGGAGCGCCAAGTGGTAAACCATGCAACCTAAAAGAACATATTGCAAGAATATCAGCTAGGGTCCTCATTGAGGATTTATACTATAGAATTCTAAACAAAGAAGAGATTACACACAAAAAAACTTATGCAAGATAAGGCCATAAGAAAACTTAAATGATAGGATGGGCTTGTGATATCCTGTTCCTCACTAGGATTGTTAAGTTATCACAACTCAGGATATACCATAGGGTGCAATAGTAAAACAAAACGAGGATTGGGACCGTACCCTTTTCTTGAATGCCTGACTACCTGGATGACACGTGTGTAGTAGCTCTTCGAGTGTCATTCTCAGTGTATTTATCCAACAAGACAACCAAAAGGATTTTCTCAGTTGGTTAGAGTATCCTAGAGGGGTCTCTCGATATACTCAAGGTACATGGGAACTCAAATCTATATTAGTGTTGTCTAATGCATAATCGTCTGAAAGGGGACTTTCAATATAAAACTGAGTACGTGAAGTAACTTTCAATATACCTCAAGGGTAAGTGAAAGGCCATTCAATATACCAGCAGTATGTGGAAGAACCATACGACCCCTAGAATTCAGTGCAGACAAATAATGAAAACTCCCATTTTTTAAGATGTTGGGACAAGTCTCTATCCTATCACTCAATTTACTACAAATTTTAACCTAAGCTACTATTTATTTTATCTTGATGGTTAGTGAATTTTTGTGGAATGTATATCAAGATGCAAAGTTAAGACCTATATGCAATGCAACTCTTTTCTTGGAAGAATACTAACTAGAGTAGGGGAGAAACCTTTCTTCTTTAAAAAAAAAGATGCCATGCTACTTCCAACAATTTAAACTTCAAGATATTTAACAAATTCTCAAACACACAAGATTTTCACCATTAATAATACAAAATATATGAAAGGATAAAGGAAGGGGAGATTCTAATGCCCAAAAAATATATGATTTCTCATTCAAACTCATAAATATTTATTTTCCTAAACACTCATGCAAACCAGGAGTAATGGAAGGAAAACAAGCTAACAAACTTCTTTTGTCTTTTTAATATGATTTGAAAATGAGAGAACAATAAGCAACTGAAATGGAATAATTGCAGAGAAGCTACATATCTTCTTTTCTCACAAGCCTACAATCACTTTCATAGAATGAACTAAGAAAACCATGCATTCAAAACTATAATTCATACACAATTTCCTCAACTACAAATTCCTTATTGATGAAAACCTCTAGATATGAACTCAAAAAATGAGATTAGACTATCAAACTATCGGATTTATTGAAAAAACAATAAGCACATTAAACAACAATCCAAGAGAAAAAAAAATACCAAAGAACACACTCTAAGACAGTGATTGACCTACCTTGGCACACTATGTGGAGATACATCAGAGTGCCAGCAGGGGGTTGGCGCACTGTGTACACTGAGTGAAGGCACCGACGACGCTCTATGCTATATGGAAGAAGGTGCCAACGATGCTTACTTTCAGAGTGCAATAGGCGCAAGAGAAGGGTGGCACTCTCTGAAATATACCCTGGTGTGCTGTTGGATCCACAAATGGAAAAAGGCCAGCCACCTGTAAAAAAACAAAGGTGGACTGAGATGGATTCATAAAGAAGTGATTCAGACTTCAAAAGAGTAAATTGACAGAATAATAAGGTGCATCACTCACCTTAACACCTCATGTGAGTTAAGAAAATAGAATGGAAAATTTACAAGTAAGAGTGTTACCAAAGATCTTATATCTAAATGGATCTACTCCATATATGATCGGATCTATCCCAGATATGACTGGATCAATCTATCCCCAGTATGGTCACCAATTTTTTTTGTAGGAATTATTCAACCAGTGTGGACACTACTTATTCCTCTAGCCTATATGGTACAAGTCTAGAACAAAACACAACATCAGTATATCCTTCCCCTAGATAGTTAATGTACTTGAATACAATGACTCTTTTACCTCAGATCAAAATGCTCTGTTCTTCGTTTCATTCTTATTCATGAGATCTATAGTACCTGCATAGAAGTATCAAAAATCAAGACAAAATAGATAAGAGTAACAAGATAGATCAACAATCCATATTAGTGATCAAGGAATCTAATCATAAATGACTTATATTCACACAAATCATATATGGGAAAGGGAAACACTTTTTTATTAAGAAAATGGAAAGAGAAAGCTACAACCAAAGCCTTGATGTCAATAGCTTTGTCTCCACAAGGTCTTGGAAACACTCATAAACACTTTACTCACAAAAATATATTTTCTCACAATAGTCGCTCAAATTTTACTCAATACCAGACTTCAACCGAACAGCATAAGGATTCTCTCTTTGGTCTCCCCTCATATAGTCAATGAAGCCTTATTTTATAGGCCAAGGGAGGTTCCTATGAGATGAGATATTTTGGGAAGAGGATAGGGGATGATCCCTATAGGATATGAGGTCAAATTCCAGCTCTCCATAATAGATGGGAACATCCTCCATGAGGGATTTCACTTGGAATATTCTCGAAACTTCATTTTTTCCTTTTCAAGTATATTGGCGCTTCTTACAGAGAGGGTAAATGTGCCGAAACTCTTTGTAAATAGTTTAAAGGCGTCATTGGTGCCTAATGTCATGGACAAGGAGTTCCATCCCTCTATAGAACTTTGTCATAAGAGGGAAAGTGCACCATTCAACTTAAGAGTGGGAAAAAACATCCAAAATAATCCCATGCCAAGTTCTTTAAAGGGTTTCAGGAATCAGTGTATATTTCAGGTTCAACACATAAAAAAGGAATGTATGCAATAAGGAGTGGTTAACTATGAGGATACATATGTGAATTTATCATAATTCATATCGCAACACTGTTCATCTCAAAGTATTGCAACATCAATATATTACTCATAACAAATAGATAAAGAGTAAGCACATATTAGGTCTATGAATAAACAGGGATATGCCACACATAAAATTGAGGGGAATAAAAATCCTTCATTATTATAGAAAATAAACATCATTACATCACAACACTATGGCCTTAAGACAACCACATAATTAACCATCGTGGATTCATACAAAACATAGAACCAAAACTCAACTTCCCAAAACCTAGATATGTTATCTTCTATTGTGGCTCCGTCCTCTATATTACAATCCTCTTTAGTGCTTCAATATCTCTCAAATTACACTTATTATTTATTTTTCACTTCAAATCATCTTCCTTATATACTTGTGGAGGAGAGTCCAAAACAATAGAAACTGTTAGAGGCTTTGTACAACTCCTTCTCCTTTACCTTGTGTTTCGTTATTTGGTTCTTTCCTCTTCCACCTTTTGTGATCCTCTCCAAAAATGAAGGAGCCAAGATTCCCCAACCACAAGTATTGACTCGGACTTGAGTCAAATTTGTTGTGTTTTTTTATCCTTGTGCATCCTCTATGACTGGATTTTCAAACAAAGGATCCAACTCCAGTACTGAACAATATCAACATACCACATATGGTATTGAACAACATCGATATTTATCTTATGTATCAAGGATACCAAATACAAATACTTTAATTGAAAAGGAATAATTTTGTTTATACTATAATTTGCTTCTCTCTTTGTTGTCACATTATAGGAAACAACATTGGTGAGTTCTACTTCATCCTTAGAATTTTCATTGTTGAGGGATTCTTTGGGAATTTCATCATGCTTAGAAAATCTCATAGTACTCCTTTAGTAAGAGGACATATATTGTGAGAAACCATCTAGTTGAGTATCTCATTAAAGACACTAAGCAATGAGGTTGGAGTACATCCACCAATAGAAGTAAGGATATAGGTTTCATATCATAGAAAACATTTATTGACATCCTCATGCAAGAAAAAACAATGGTTATTCTTCCAATAAGAGACTAGACTCCTTGAGAGAGTATTCTAATCATCCATGGCATCACATATATGAATAAACAAGGGTAGAGCATATGCACTAATTCCAACAGAACCAATTGGGGAAACTTAATCTTCAACATATTCATCTCCCAAGATTCCATAATATGTAGTGGTGGTAGTAGGGGGCTTGATGGAGTGAGATGTGACTCGATACTAGTACTGGTAAGAGACATAATCTCAAATATTGAGATACTTGGTGGTATTTGTGGCATGTCCAAAATATCTTGCATGGATTTATTCATCTAAATGTTCATCTAGCCTGAAACTAGATTAGGAGCGATCAATGAGGTGCCACCTATAGGAATAATTGAGAATGTCTAGATTGGATAAAATTTCCCATACAATAGTAGAGGGAAAAATAGGGGGTAGGATAGTAGGGTGGAGAATAGTGTTGTGTGTTGATTAAGCTATCATTGATTCCAACCGTGTATGGTCATTGATTATAACATGTCTTGGTTCCCCTTGAGGAGACCCTAAAGATTAAGTAAGTGTCTGTGTCTAAGGATACCTTCTGACCTTGTCCAAGCCCAAGTCTGAAGCCCTTGGAGCCCTTGGGACATTTCCAAAATCCCTGTACACTTTGTAGAGTGTTTAAGTACCATTAAGTTGTCTTATGGTTCCCTAGTCATTTCTTATGGTTTCCAGTACCAAAACTATGCCCTATTACCCTAGAATGTGTTATTGGTGGGTTGAATAAGTTTCAAGAGTCCAAATGACCCTTTCAATGATCATTTGTGTGTTATAAAGGTCATGGTACCCCAGGAGAAGGTATAGCAACCCCACAGGTGATGCCATGATGAATATTGACCCTTGGAGGTATCTTGGTGTGGTTGAGGTGGTTGAATAATCCTACCAATCCCCTTGCTTGATGAATAAGCCCTGAAGAATCCCTTTGACCACATTTGATGGATTAATGGTCCTTTTCCACTTAAAGGCGATGATGTGGTCATTAATGACTTGATGAAGACTTGGAACCCTTGATGAATGTATTGATTCCAATGTATTCCTTGTTGGGGTCATGGAACCCTTAGAGATGGTCATTATGCATGAGAAGTTTTGACACCCACATAAATGGTGGCATGATGACCCTTGGACACTATATGATCATGGATGGTGCATTTGGAAATGATTTGGGTCTTGGAATCGATACATATGGTGGTTTTTAATTCCATGATTGTTGGAGCCTTTGACATGATGGAATATTTGGTCATGATGCTCTTATCACTTTGAAATGGAGTCCTATGTTATGGACTTGAAGTCCATGGAAAGTATCTTGTTTAAATATTATATGATATCTTTGAAAAAGTCCTTGAAACCCTTGCATGTGGTGCCTTGGGTCTTGAACCCACACACACTTGGTAGCTTGTTGATGGTGATGTATAGTCATATTTGTGGTTATATGAATATTGGGATGTATATGAAGGTAGATCCCATGGAAGTTCCTTGATATGTTGAATAATAATTTGAAACTCTTGTAGTTGGTGGTATGGTATTTGTCACCCTAATGTGTAGAGTCTTTGAATTCCTGAATATATTGAAGAATTTAAGGGTATTAGACCAAGACTTCAGAAATAAAACCATCATAGGGAGATAATACTCGTCAATCCATTTCCGTTGATATGTGGAGCATATTCTAACTCCTTACGGTTGAATAGATATGAATTTTTTAAGTTGGTGCACCCCATGTTTTTGGGTCAGCCGACCAAGCAAAAGAGAATTTAATTATTTGAAATTTTGAATTGCATGCCAGCCATATTTGAGGTACTAACTTTCCTCCACAACCTATATAAATACAATATCAAACATTTTATTTGTTCATCATCAATTCTCTCAGTATTTTCGCAACTCTTGGAGAAAAGTTCAAAACTTTGTAGAGGAGAAATTTCTAGGCATCTTCACTAAAGTTGGCATAACTTTCTCATACAGAATAAGAATTAAAAAATTATTGGCTAGTTGGAAATCTTGTTACGAGGGATATGTGATGAAATGATATAGAGTTTATTTTTATTTTTTCTACAATTTCTTAATCTTTTGATATTCAAAAAGGTATGGTTACTGCTTTTGGGTTTTTCTTGTGATGGCACATTTCTCTTATGGATAGAGTTCATCTTTGATCTTAGTATGTTAGCCTATATATTGGTATATATATTTGAAGACATTATGGAGGATACCATGATGATGTTGCATACCTTTATTCTATGAAATTATACACTTTATGATGTTGATGCACTCCTATACAATATGATGTACATACATACCATAGTGTGATGATGCTCTCATATGCACTATGAAGTATACTTGATGATGATGATGCATAAATGGTGCACAATGAGATGATTATGATGTATATTTGATGAGGAGGATGCATATCCTATGATAATTATGCATACCTATGATGATTATGCATGATAATGGATGCCTTGGTTGTGTATGACAGTGATGTTTGGAAGTGATAAGAAAGCATAGATTATCAGCAACAGGTTTAGTGATTGGTTTGACTCAGGTAGACTGATTTTGGTGTCCATACTCAGATTGAATGATTCAGATGGTATGAGCAATAGATTGATTGGTTCAAATTGATTGGAAAGTTCATTGGTTCATGTATGGTATAGTGGTTAGTTGTGGTGCAGTGATCAATGACAATGATTTT
This sequence comes from Pseudotsuga menziesii, assembly GCA_001517045.1. NCBI lineage: Eukaryota > Viridiplantae > Streptophyta > Pinopsida > Pinales > Pinaceae > Pseudotsuga > Pseudotsuga menziesii. Next base: position 487,015 of record LPNX010706218.1, on the reverse strand, counting down.
GCAGTATAGTACATGATTTTATGAGCATGTCCATATGATGAGTGCAGTTGTGGTTTAGTAGTCCACTTTCTACCTTCTTATCTCGGTATAAGGTTGGGGCAAGGAAACGAAGTTGTATCCTCCTTCCAGTTGTAGTCAAAGAACTAGGGAGTTGTAGCTTCCTTTAGGTTGTAGCATGTAAATAAGGGGGATGTATCCTCCTTCCAGTTGCAGCCAAAGAACTAGGGAGTTGTAGCTTCCTTTAGGTTGTAGCGTGTAAACCAGGGGGTTGTATCCTCCTTCTAGTTGTAGCTAGAAAATTGAAGTCTTTGAAATAAATGGGTTGTTTCCTCCTTCCAGTTATTCCTGGAAAACTATTTTAAAAAGGATTCCATTGTTTTTCCCCCAGGACTTTGGTTTCCACATAAAATATGGTGTTCTATATTTCATGATATGCTTCTTATGTGATGATGATATAATGATGATAATAATGATGATGATGATATAATGAAAATGTGATAATGTATATTATTGAATAAGTTGTTGACTGTTAAAAGTGAAAAAGTAATAGAAGTTGCGCACACTGATTCACCCCCCCTCTCAGTGTACCTGGTGTGTCCAACACTGTGAAGATAAGATGGAAGAGACTTATAATGATGACATGCATAATTCCATGAAGTGACTAAAAATCCACATGAACAACTGCAATTTGATGGATTTGATAAGACATCCATACTGATATAGTGTGACACAGGTAGAAATTGATTTGAATTGTGGGTCCCTCCCTAAGCATAATGGTCTGAAATAACTTCCAACTAACTGAACTGAAAGAAACATCCACTAGTACTATAATGTCCCCACTTTTCTAGCACTAGGGAGAAGCCAATGACCCATAAAACCCCATGGATCCTAACAGAAATAAGTTAATTAATTAATAAGGGGAATAACATTGGACAAGTACTCTAGTTAATTAAATTAATTAACTAGGAGTAAATGTGGGATATATTTTTTTTTAAGTTAAATTAAATTAAAGAGGCTGATTAATAATTTGTAATATTTGTAGCTGGGTAAAAAACTTGGCTACATGCTAATGCACCCCCCTTCCATCAAAGGGATAGAAGGGTAGAGTAAAAATGGTTAGAAAGCAAGATGCAAACAAACGATTAGCAATAATAAACAATAAACAAACTATTAAACTAAAATAAACAAGATGTGACAAATATGCCTTCTCGTTTTTGTAAAATTGGGCCACTGTGCCCTAGCTTGGATGGTACCGCCTCTCCATAGGATTGATGGTATGGAGGGTACCTCAACGTACAAGGTGGGGAAATTGTGGGGCAATGGAATGATTGGCAAGTTGTGGGTATTGTGAGAGAAATGATTCTCACCGTACTCACAAATGATAAAAAAATCTAGTGAAGGAATAATTGGGTAATCTTGTGATGAGGACCTCCACACTATTTTATAGTTTTTCTTTCCCTTTTCTCTCTTTTAGGGTTTTGGAACCCTATTTAGGGGTTTTATCCCTTTTGAGGGTTTTTAAGCCCTTTTGAGGGGTATGAGGCCCTTTTTGATATTTTTTGAGCTTTTTGAGAGAGCATAAGGTTAAAACATAGTTATGGAGGTCAAAAATGGAGGAAAATAGTAGGAAAGAGATGTCTGTATATGGTTTAGGCCATGTGGATCTAGTTAAGCAATTTTTTCGTGTTAACAATATTTAATTGTATTAAATAAAATATGCGTTGGAAATACTAAAAGAGGTCTAGAGGGTGCATAAGGAAATAAGGATTTCCCTATGAGCTGTCACTTAAAATAGGAAACTAGAATAAACCAACATAAGTCAAGGTGGAAACAATTAGAAGGAAACTGGAAAAAGAAGGGAAAGGCAGAAAGCAGTGAAAAACATGCAAGTGCACAAAGCAGGAAAGTGTAGGAAAAGCATGTCAGAATGAAACATAGGAAATTCCAAGAATGCAAGGAGGGAGTAGTTCCTAAAAATGGATAAAGGAATGTCTGTGTGAAAAGAAAAAAAAATGAGGGTGCAATTTTGAAAGGAAGAAAATCATGTCAGTTGGAAAGGAAGGAAATCTTGGAAGAGAAAGAAATCAAGTTTCTATCTAACTCATGCATGAAAAACTAGTCAATCTATTTTGGAAAATAAGCAATATTTTCTATAAAGAAGGATAGTACACCACTTTCACATATTTTGGATGGTTTGTGTCATGCATTGAGAGTAATTTTGCTTCTATGACTTGGTAGATATGCCCCTAGTCCAAGTTGGGAGATGTTCCCTTGCAAACACTATGAATCACAATTGAAAACCAAATTATAGGGTTGTAACAAATCTAGGGATGAAATAAAACTTGGCTCATAAGGATGATAGAGGTTGCAAGTATAAACCTCTGCATCAGACTAGGTTGATTCTCCTTGCGAGAAAGAAAAAGGTGTTAGTGACGCTCTGTATAAGAACAAATAAGGAATCAATGATGCTTTATATACAAAGGGTAAAAGTGTTGGTAATGCTCTATTACATAGAAGAGAAGGAACCGGTCTAACAGACATGAATTGTGCAAACATGCTAAGTCTGTTGGTGCAACTAAAAGTTGAAAAAAGAGAGATCTGAGGAAAAAAAGAGATTGTGAATGTTGAAATTGCACATTAGAATTCAAAAATTATAGATATATAAACTAGGATTGATCTACTAGATAATGTTAACAATATATAACTCAAATAAGAGGCAAAAAATGAAACATATCCAAACAAAAGAAGATGTATTAAAAGATAACATATCTAAGACTGATCCCAATTAGTGTTGGCAATTTTGTTAAGGAAAAAAATCAATTAGTGTACACAGAGATTGTTTCTTTAGTCTAAATGGTTTAGATATAGAACAAAATAAGACATAAATGTTAAACCTTTCCCTAGATTTATCAAATCACTTGAATGTAAAGAATTCTTACCTATTGCTGAAGGTTGTCCTCATTATCTTGAAGCTTTTTCAATCTCGTTGATGAAGAGAAGACCCGCGAAAGGATCAAAGGAAACAATAAACGAGTGGAAATAGAAGATGATATGATATATCTAAACAATTGGCCAAGGAGAATTATTATAAATTAAATTACACATTATTTATGGGAAGGGAAAAAATTGATGTATTAACAAATAGAGGAAATAATATAACCATGATGCCTTACTATTGAAATTCCTTTCCAATGAATCATTTCCTCAAATATGAGTTATCAGATCTGGCCTAATTCCTCTATAATTTACTTGCTATCATTATAACTCCATATCCGATAAGGGTGATCTCTAATTTATAGGACAAAAGAGATGAGGAAGGGAGGAGAGGATTAAGGGAGAAGGATGATGTGGAATCCTACTAAGTTGGGAGGCAAGTGAGATCCACTTTAAATTGAAATAATAAATATCCATGAGGGATCCTTCGAGAGACTTCTCAAAACCTATGTTAGAATAATCAACCCATAGTTATCTACCTTAGACATTAATTAATCCAATTTTTGACTTATTTGCCTAGTTTCCATATTCCACCTTATGCAAGTTGTCCTCCACACATCCATAGTGGTCAAACTTGCTAAATTTGAGTCATGGAGTGCTTGGGAAACTTCTTGGAATCAAATCTGCTTGATTCCTGGCCTCCCTAGCACATGTGTGCTTTTTCTGCTTTATTGCCTTCTTTTTCTGAGTTTTAAGGCAATTGGGAAAGTTTGACTAGGTGAAGTTAACTTGTTTTTTGTCCTCATAATATTCCACTCTCTTCTCCTATGAAAAGCATGTATGATTTGTCCTTCCACCACCTATTATCTTTCCTAATTTATTTTTCCAATTCGTGAGCTCCTAGACAGATTTGGAATGTGCTTTATGCACCTATGGGGGATTTGCTTAGTTTTATTTAGCCTGCTTTTGACTAAATTCGAATGGAATATTCATGAATTCGAATCTCTCATGTAATTATTTATTGTGGTAGCCTATGACTTCATAGGGTTGGATATTGTACACTTATTCAATATAGATTAGTGTTCTGCTCCATATTCAGTCTCGTTTTGTGAGTAATTTGCATGTGTAATTAGCAATTGTTGTGAGTGTAATTGTTCTAACACCTGGGTTCAATTTACACATGGTATATGAGACTTTATATATCGATTTCTCTCCTTCCAATTTGTTTTGCAGGTTCGACATCATTGACCAGGAGCATTCTGTTGACTGACGGGACAATTTCTGAGCTATGGATCAATCTTAGAAGATCATCTTGACTCCATTTAACTTATTTGAATGGAAAGTAGAGATGGAGATACTGTTGAGAGATAAAGGCCTCTACAGAGTGACTATGGCAATAGAAGTAGAGCCCAATGCAGTTGCAGAGAAGATTAAATGGCACAATAGGAGGGATGAGGCCTATGGTCTCCTGTGTTTGAGTATATCCAGAGACCTCCTTTTCCATCTTGATGGATTGACATCACCGAATGAAGTATAGGAGAATCTTGTTGATATTTTTGGAAAGACAGATGAGATGAGGGGACATCAAATTGAAAATGAATTGATCTCCCTGAGTCCCAATAGCTTTGAATCCCTGCAACTCTATTTTTCCAAGTTCAAAGCACTTGTTTTGCAGCTAAAACAATGTGGGATTGAAAAGAAGGATGATCAACTGGTCTTGGCCATACTCTCAAAGCTTGGCCCTGACTATTTTGTGTTTTTTTTACCTTCTATGCCACAAAGTTGACAGCTCGAGCCTAGAAAATTCCTAGCTTTTCAGATTTCATGGAATCTCTCACACAAGAACAAGATAAATTGGTGATGATGGGCACCATCAAACCATCCAAAGACCAAGCTCTGGTGGCTGGATATTTGAGGGTGGATTCAAAAATCAAGAAGAAAGATAAAAATCCACCTAAGCAAAAGAGAGACAAGAACAAGTCTCTAGAGGAGCCTCAAGGTTCCAAGAAGAACCCCCAGAAGAAGAAGAAGAAAGGAGAAATGAGCAAATGTGCATACTATAGTAAGGGAAATCATTCTGAAAGATCCTACATGAAGAAGCAAATTGACATGCTGACCCAACCCCTAGAGAATAATGGCATCTCCCTTCCAGACAGCTCAAAGAAGAGGGAAGGAGGATCAAATTCAAAAGACAGAGAGAGAGTTCATGCATTGGTTGTTGGCACATCAAGCTCACCTAGTTTCATCATTGATTCTGGAGCTTCAAGACATATGGTTTCGACCAAGGAGGCATTCACCTCACTTGACATGTTGAAAGGTCCACCAATAGTACTGGGAGATGACTCTCTCACTGAAAGTTTGGGCAAAGGGAGGATTGATCTTGACCATGGTAAGTTCAACAATGTGTTGTATGTTCCAAGTCTTGCCTCTAACCTCTTATCAGTGTATTAGATGACCCACACAGGGTCTCCAAAGAAGTTCATATTATCCCCTAATGAAGTTGAGATCACAGAGATATCAAGTGGTAAAGTCATTGCAAAAGGAGTTGCAAATCACACTTCGAAGGTATACATGTTCTCACACTTCCTACCCTACTCAAACCCCTTTGATCTTCTGATTCATGCTAATGAGGCAAGCAATATTTGGCATGAAAGATTTGGGCACCTAAATTACAAGTATATTTCTCATATTAGTGAAAAAGAAATGGTCATAGGGTTACCAAAGATTAAGTTTTCCAAAGGAGTCTGTCAAGGTTGCATCCTAGGAAAACACCCAGAGCATAAATCTGAGAGAGCTAGTCATGAGAGAACCTCTGCACCTCTTGAGTTGATCCACAGTGATGTTTCTGGCCTATTTCCTCATATGTCAATGAGTTCAGCCAAATATGAATTGACATTCATAGATGAATTTTCCAGGTATTGTTGGGTTTACTTCCTGAAACACAAGTCTGAATTTTTTGGCCTCTTCAAAGTCTTTAAGGCTTTGGTTGAAAACCAGTCTGGGCAGAAACTCAAGGTCCTCAGATCTGAAAATGGTGGTGAGTATGTCAAGTCTTAGTTTATTCAATATTGTGCAGATGCAGGTATTCAGATACAACATTCTATCCCTTACACACCACAGCAGAATGGTGTTGCTGAGAGGAAGAACAGATCACTGAAAGAGATGGAAACCTGCATGATGGAGGCTAAGACTTTGCCACCAAAGTACCAGACCAAAGCTATAAAATTTGCAGCCTATATTCAGAATAGGGTGCCTCATAAAAATCTTGATGGTATGACTCCTTTCTAAGCATGGAGTAGGCACAAGCCAGATGTGACCCATTTCAGGATTTTTGGCTCAAGGGCTTGGGCTAGAATTCCAACAGAAAAGAGGAAGGCTTTGCAGCCCCAAATCCAAGAGTGTCTATTTGTTGGGTACTCTGAATATTCAAAAGGGTACATGCTGATCAATTTGAGCACAAATAAATCCTTCATTGAAAGGTGTGCTCAGTTTCAAGAAGAGCCCCTAGCAGCAGTGGAAGTTGGAGAATCCTCTTCACCACCAGAACCTCTGAATGTAAGTGAAGAGATAGTTGAACATGATGATTCTGATATGTCTGATAATGATGATTTGATTGCATATCCTAACAGTCCTACAATACCAAAATTGGAAGCCAAGACCATTCATGCAGCTAGAGAACTAGCTGGAAATCCTAATGATCCTAGGAGGACTAGATCTCAGTTTGAGAGTGCTCTGTGCATGAAAGATCCTATGTTTGAATAGAAATGATATATAATGGTTTAATCAGATCCATATACATATGAATATGCAGAAAATAATCCAATATGGAAAGCATCCATGAAGGAAGAGTTCATCTCACTCCAGAAGAGCAACACTTGGGAGCTGGTTGATCTTCCCCCAGGGAGGAAGCTAGTTCAGTGTAACTGGGTGTACAAAACCAAATTTGATGCTGATGGTTCACCTCTGAAGTACAAGGAAATATTGGTAGCCAAGGGCTACTCAAAGGTTCATGTCATAGACTACAATGAGACCTTTTCACCAGTGGCAAAGATGGACTCCATCAGGCTAGCCTTAACCATTGCAGCTTCAAAGCAATGGGAGGTACACCACATGGATGTGAAGTGTGCTTTCCTGAATGGAGATCTCACTGAATAGATATACATGCAGAAACATCAAGGATTTTATACTAACCCATCTCTTATGTGCAGGCTAAAGAAGTCATTGTATGGGCTTAAGCAAGCCCCCAGGGCTTGGTATGCCAAGATTGACAACTTTCTGCTATCACTGAATTTTGTTCGATGTAAATCAGATCCAAATGTATATTTGAAGCTGATTCATGGTTCATTAATGATCTTTTTTTGTATGTTGATGACCTTCTCATTATAGGAAGCTCAAAGGATGAAATTTCCTCCTTGAAGGATGCAATGAACCATGCCTTCTCAATGACAGATTTGGGCTTGTTGAGCCAATTCTTGGGGCTCGAGATTGCTCAAACCAAAGAAGGAATCAAAGTACATCAGTCCAATTATTCCTTGGATTTTCTGAACAAATTCAAAATTAAATATTGCAAGCCAAGCAAGACTCCTTTCCTTTCAGGAGTTAAGCTTGAAGAAGCTGATTCTTCACCTATGGTAAACAATACACTGTATAGGAAATTGATTGGATGTTTGTTGTATCTTACACATACTAGACCTGATATTTATTATGCAGTAAGTGTGGCTTCAATATACATGGATCGGTCTCGTGCGATCCATTGGAGAGCAGCCAAAAGGATCCTTAACTTTGTTCAGGGAACAAGGACACATGGGATCTTCTATAAAGCTAAATCTGATCTTGATTTGATTGGGTTTACTGACAGTGATTGGGAAGGTGATAGAACAGATCAAAATTCAACATCAGGATATGTTTTCATGCTTGTAGAAGGGCCAATCAGCTGATCAAGTAAGAAACAGAGTGCCATTGCACTCTCATCTACAGAAGCAGAATATAGAGGAGTTGTAAATGCATCAACTCAATGTTTATGGTTGCAGGGGTTACTTGGAGAGTGTGGCTTTGAATCAGAATACTCAACTACTATCTACTATGATAATCAAAGTACCATTCAAATCTACAATTATTCATTTCAGAAGCAGAGAACCAAACACATTGAGATCCATATGCACTACATCAGATAGCTTGTGCATGATGGCACCATTCACCTACTCTTCTGTTCATCTTTAGAACAAGTAGCTGATATATTCACCAAATTTTTTTGTGAGAAGACATTCAGCAATCTCAAATCACTACTGGGGATTTCTGATCATGCTGTGAAGCATGAGTGATGACAAGATTTCCAAATTTTGTTTTACAGTCCATGTTTAAGGGAGGATTTTTCCCACTGGGTTTTTGCCTCTTTCCTTGGTTAAATGGACATGCAGTATGTAAAGGGTGACTAAGCCTTGTTGCTAGGCCCTATAATTTTCTGATATTTTACTCATAATTCAAGCTTAATGGGGGGTTTTAGAATAATCAACCCATAGTTAGCTACCTTAGACATTAATTAATCCAATTTTTGTCTTATTTGCCTAGTTTCCATATTCCACCTTATGCAAGTTGTCCTCCACACATCCATAGTGGTCAAAATTGCTAAATTTGAGTCATGGAGCACTTGGGAAACATCTTGGAATCAAATATTATTTATTCCTGGCCTCCCTAGCGCATGTCTGCTTTTTCTGCTTTATTGCCTGCTTTTTCTGAGTTTTAAGGCAATTGGGAAAGTTTGACTAGGTGAAGTTAACTTGTTTTTTGTCCTCATCATCCTCCACTCTTTTCTCCTATGAAAAGCATGTATGATTTGTCCTTCCACCACCTATTATCTTGCCTAATTGATTTTTCCAATTCGTGAGCTCCTAGACAGATTTGGAATGTGCTTTATGCACCTATGGGGGATTTGCTTAGTTTTAGTAAGCCTGCTTTTGACTAAATTCGAATGGAATATTCATGCATTTGAATCTCTGATGTAATTATTTATTTTGGAAGCATATGAATTCTCAGGGTTGGCTATTGTACACTTATTCAATACAGATTAGTGTTATGTTCCATATTCAGTCTCCTTTTGTGAGTAATTTGCATGTGTAATTAGCAATTGTTATGAGTGTAATTGTTCTAACACCTGGGTTCAATTTCCACAACCTCTCTTTTTTCACTTCATATAGGCATCGATGCACCTTATACACAAGAAATGTGCATCATGGATGCACCCTATAGTGATGAAAAGTGTGCAGATGGGGGATAATGCAAATTTTTAGAGAGAAAAGGGAATCACACTCTCAAAATAGGTTTTTTTGAAAAGGGAAAAAACCTCAAAAATCATATTCCAAAGAGTTTTCTCTAAACAATTCAGGGATCAAGGAAAGGGAAAGGTGTACAAAGTTTGTGATCATGGAAAGGATTAAAATTCCATGAAACAAGAGGGATCTATAATTTGGAGAAGTATCCAATCATTTGACAGTGATTTGAATATGCCTGGGACAATTATAAAAATGGGTGTCATTATCTTTCATGAAGGAAATGCGCAATGGTGAAATATGTTAGTTGTATTGGAGTAGAATTAAATCATATATCCAAATATGATGGGACCAATGGCTTAAATACATACTTGCATGAGATGGAGTCTTCAATATAAGAATAATATTGTGTGGATGTCCTGGACACAACACTAAGAGGAACTCCCACAATATGGTGGGAGACACACAAAGATGGTTTTCTTGATTGGGACACCACACAGTTAACTTTGATAATCAAATTCCAGCCCTCACTGCATGATAACACAGTGAAATAAATTTACATGTGGGAGATTGATCCCTACCAATACATTGAACTATGTGAGCACCAGTCAGAATGAAGACGATTACAACCAGAATTTTGGGTTCAAAATTTCTTCCAAGAGCTTGGTTGTATTTAAAAATATTGGTATTGACATTAAGAAACAAGGAGGCAAACCGATTGACGGAAGAAGTTGTGTGCCAAGTTTTGCCAATATTTTTTCTTCTATGTGATAATATACATAGTAATAGAAGAATTAACAACTATAAAGGGTGCATTATTTACGGATCAATTATTGAAGTTGGGACACTCATATATTTATCCTACACATAAATAATCAACAAAGTTTCATTTATCCATCCAAGAGATAAGGAAACCTCTTTGTTGTGCAAAGGTAGATAAAGAGAATAAATAACCAAGAGAGCATGAATTTCCACATCTCACCTTCCAGGGAAAATAAGGAGCATATGATTTAGGCCACACCAAATCTAAAGATACTTGAGAAATATATTCCCAATGACTAGAACTAAAGAAGAGAAAGATTGTTACTAAAGACGAACAAAATATGGTAGCTATTGAGGATTACTTGGATGAAAAAATAGTATATTAGGTTGCATCCCTATTGAAATAATATGAATACTTGTTTTTGAAAGTATTTACAAAATAAAAGGGAATTCAAGTAGATACCAGGGAGATTAATTTTGCACTATTGGTAGTCTCAAAGCTGGTAAATAATCAACCACATCACTTGAATATGTGGATAAAGTAGAAAGTGAAAAACAAGATTGACCCCATATTGAGTGCATGCTTTATTTTCCCATTGATTTTTTCATAATGGATTAAGTCCAATCATGATTTTAATGTTCTGAAGGCTGATTGAGGCACACTAACTCAAGAACTTGAAATAAATGATGTGAGCAAAAGGGTAAATTGCACTAATAAATTAGACAAGGACGAGAAGGTTAGTTTCAAAAAAAGGAAAGGGATGAGGGTTATGATAGCTTGGGTCCCTATGCAGAACATGATGGGACTATTTAGGTTTCAAACATTATCTATTATGAAGTCTACTTCCAGCATCCTGGGCACCTCAACATACACCAACTAAAACCTTTGTTATTCACTTCCAAGAGACCAAAGGTGAGGAAAAAATACTTAGATAAAATTGAATAACTCTTATAATATGTAATATATTAGTAAAAATGTGTTTATAACATATTGGGGAAGGTTAGGGGGTTGCACAAGCAGGACTAGTCTTTAGGAATACACAGTAAGATCAACTTTTACTTCCCAATCGATGGAAGACGGTTATGAATTATTGGTTTCAGACATGGAAAAACATGATAATAATGTTAATATAATTTTATAATATAAATGAATGAAATTGATGGAATTTAGACCAATTAACATAGAAAACTGCAAAACAAGTCA